>ML786085.1:12111-22635 GCA_009831015.1 Picea engelmannii | reverse complement strand
TGTTGTAATTTTCACCCCGTTTTAAAAAATGGTGCTACCGGTAGCACCACTTTTTGATTTGGGGGTTGATTTTGATGTTTTTTATGCAAAAATATGGGTTTTTTGGGCCAGAGTTCTCGTTTTGAGGTCACAGTTCTCATTAAGTTGGTAACTATGTTAGCCTTCTTTCTTGAACCAATCTCCTCAATACTGAAGTATGAGGATCTTCTTCTTCTGATTCATGTTCTTCTGTAGAGTCTGACTCATCATCATTTAAATCAAACTCTATTTTCTTTGGTTCTTCCTTACTTGGTAGGACTTCATGTTTAACAACATCCTTCATTTCTCTAAATACCACATCTCGTCTATACACTACCTTCTTAGTTTATGGGTTCCAAAGCTTATAACCTTTGAGACCATCTTTATATCCAATAAAGATACACTTTTCAGCCTTCTTATCTAGCTTACTCTTGTTTTCCTTTGGAACATGAACATATGCATCACAACCAAATACCTTGAGATGTGTGAGAAAAGGTTTCTTACCAGTCCATACCTCTTGTGGAGTCTTGTCATCCAGTGCTGATGAGGGTGATATGTTGACCAGGTAACATGTAGTACCCACTGTGTCTGCCTATAATTCTTGTCCTAACCCGACACCATTGAGCATGCACCTTGCTTTTTCCATCAATGTCATGTTCATCCTTTCACCAACTCCATTCTATTGAGGTGTATATGGAGTAGTCTTCTGCCTTGCTATATCGCACTTCTTACATAATTATTCAAATTCATTCCCGCAGAAATCTCCGCCATTATCTGTCCTCAACACCTTAATTATTTTCTCTGCTTGATTCTCAACAAGAGCCTTAAACTCTTTAAACCTGTCAAAGACTTCAGATTTCTTCCTGAGGAAATATATCCAATTATTCTTTGAGAATTCATCTATAAATGAGACATAGTACACATATTTTTCCAATGATGGGACCGATACAAGTCCAAAAACATCACTGAGAACTAGCTGTAAAATTCCTTCTTCCCTTGTTGCACTAAAAGAGAATCTTACCCGATTTTGCTTCTCGTATACACAATGTTCACAGAAATCAAAATCCAGAGAGTAGTTATACATACCTTCAACCATACCTTTACCGTGCAGTATTCGAAGACCCTTCTCTCCGATATTCCCCAGTCTTTGATGCCACAGCATAACCTTTTCTCCAAAGACTGTAGAAGTTATTTCTTCTTCAACTCCAATATCAAGAACAATGGAACTATTACACTCATCACTAATAGTGCTTCCTTGCATCCTATACAGAGTTCCAAACCGAACTCCCTTCAACAACACCATTGCTCCTCAAACCATCCTGCAGGTTTCCTTTTCAAATATTTTTTTTACCCCTACATCATCCATTTTGCTTACAGAAATCAAATTTTTGGCCAAACCTGGGATGTGCAGAACACCATGCAGTGTTCTAATCCTTCCTTCTATGAGCCTCAACTTGATTTTTCCTCGTCCTAAGATTTTGGTTGTCAAATCATCACCTAAGAAAACATTACCTCCATCATACCTTTCATATTCGCAGAACCACTCCCCGTGGGGAGTCATATGAAAGGATGCACCAGAGTCAACTAACCATGCCTCATGATCTGTATATGTGCTTGAAGAAGCCAAGTACACATCCCCTCCTTCTTCCTTGGAGGTCTTTTCTTCTGTAGAAGGAGATTCTTCAAATCCTTACTTTTTCTCAATTTTGGATCTACACTGCTTCTTGTAGTGCCCTTCTTTTCCACATCTCTACATTTACAAACTTTCTAGGAGATTTAGATCTACCCTTAGACTTAGATCTCCCACTTGAGAGCTTAGATCTATTTCTTTCCTGGGAACATCCTCTTGCAAATAATGTGTCTGTGCTCTATCCTTCCATATTCTTCCATCTCATCTCCTCCAACAACAAGGATGAGACCACTTCATCAAACTTCAAGGCATTTGTATTACTACCTATGGCCACAACCATATTATCCCACGAGTCTGGTAAAGGACAAAGTAAACTGATACATTTATCTTCATCTGAAATTTTAATCTCAATAGATACTAACTGACTTACCACATTATTGAAGGCATTCAAATGCTCTGCCACCGAGTCTCCATCTCTCATCCTCATGTTATACAACGTCTTTCTCAGGAATAGTTTATTCACTAGGGACTTAGACTGATACAACTTCCCCAACTTATCCCATAAATCATTGGTTGTAGCTTCCTCTTGTTAATATTATGGTAGCTGCGGGAGGTATTTACCTCCACGTGTAAACCTGACGAGAATAGGAGACTTGATCAAAATCTGGACCAGAGGTCAAAATTTAGCTCAAAAACCAAAGTTCTTGGAATTGCCTCAAAACGAACAGGTGCGTAGCCCTCATCATCAAGAACCCAACGCAACTTGTTTGGCTTCAAATGGACGTTGGATGAGTGAGATATCACGTTCTGTTCGAATCGTCAAACAGGCAACAAAAAAAATGTGTTAACTGTACAGTCAGTACGGATGCTGACGTGGCATGTCCGTACGATGACATGGCATAGCCGTATGACACATGGCAGGGATGAATTGGCAGGGTCGTATGACACGTGGTGTGTGCTGAGTTGGCAGTTTGGACGAATCATTTGAGGACACGTGGCATTATTTTGGCAAGTGGTTTGGTGCCACATGGCCCAGGCATGGGCTGCCACGTGGCACCCTGTTATTGGTTTGGGTGTTTGGTTAAAAGTTTATAGAGTCCACCGAACTCGACCCCGCGACCTCCACACAGGATGCAACGACTTGGCAAAGGTCACCCGACCGGCGCGCCACACAACGTTACTTGTTACATATATGATTTTATATTTATTTAAAATTGATTATGTGTTGAGTTGGGGCGCGTCCGGGCTGGGGCTTAGCCCCAACCCCCGGTCGCACACATATTACCATGTGACCGTTATATATACAGAGAACGCGCGCGGATTTGGTACATTTCAAATGGTTAGCCCCCGGTTTCATATATCCGTCCATATGACCCTTTGTCACACGGAGCGCGTGCACGGGAATTGATTTTTAAAACGGTTATACAACCATACACCGACACTTGCCGGTTATCCATTCGCCCTTGAAACAGAGTCATTTTTGCGCTAGCGCGAGGTCACATGGTGACCCTTGTGACCACGGCCTTGGCGGTTAGGGGCTAGGCGCACCCATAACCGTCCTACAGTTCACACCATTATGCGGTTGTGCTCGGTGATAGGTTTTAGCATGAGTTTTTGTGCGTGAGCTAGGTTGGCCACACAGAGGTGCGTTTTGGCGAACCAGAGACAACAAGCTTGAAGGAGGGAAATGGCAGGAGGCCTAACTTCTTCATTTTTTGGCCAAATGAGGTGTCGAAAAAGCCCAGCTAGGGGTTTTTGGACGTTCTGAATCCATTGGCACTATTTTCAAAGCCATTTGAAGACTTCTTTTGCAGGTTTTTCACCATTGAAGTTTCAGAGAGCTCTAGGGAGCTTGAAGCCCTCATTGATTGAGATCATGCTCAGATGAGCACAAGTCTATTTTCTGTGATTGAATAGACATTTTTGGCTAATTGTTATGCTCTGAACACATTGGGATAGGTTTCAAAGGCTTTTGAGGACTTTTACAGGTGTTTTTTCCATATTGAAGCTCAGGGAAGCTCAAGGCCACATGTAGAAGAGGTCATGCCCGGATGAGCCATGATCCGTTTTCAGAGTTTTATTAGTCATTTTTGGGGTTTTTATGTATTCTGAACCCAATGGTACAGTTTCAAAATCCGTTGGAGTTGAGTAGCAGCTTGTAAAAGAATATTTGACAAATTAATCCCAGAGAACCAAGTCCATTGAAGGAGGCTCAAGGAGATGTAGCCCAGAGAGGGGTGAACTCCTTTATCATCTTGTTATTGTTGTGAGTTTGATGGTTATATTTGCTGCAAGATATGTTTATTGTGTATTTATTTAAAACACATTTTTAACCATTTAAAGGAAAATTTCCTCACACATGAACATTTAAAAGAAGATGCATAAACTTGGCACATAATTTATCTTGCATATTTTAACACATTGAGCAAGGTCCTGAAAAGTTTATTTTAAATGGAATAGAGGGTGCTTGCATAGCATAACAAGTCAGCCCCCTATTTTCAGATCAGGTGGTATCAAAGCATAGTTTGTTTTGCTCATGTGATTGCCATTGATAGCTAGGGATTTAGCTGTTGGTATTATTGTGCAAGTTTTGTGTTGAAGTTTGATATCTTGCAAGGATGGAGGAAGCTTCAAACATTGGTAGTTCTCATACATATTCATTATCCAAGTTCTTTGATAAAGAGATGTTGAAGGAGTTTGCAACCATGAGAGATATGGTACAAGAGTTGTGGGAAGATAGAGAAGAGAGGATTGTTCTTGAAGAGCAGTTGATGCCATGAAGGAGGAGAAAGACCAGCTTCTTGAAAAGTTGCATGAGATGGAGACTCAACTCCATGAGGCAAAGGAAACCCTTACCAAGTACATGCATGAACATGAGGTATGTAATGTTAGTTTATCTTCAAATTCCTCTCAAGATGAATGCTTTGGTGTTTTTGAAAATCACACAAGAGGAATAGGGTCCAAGTTATTGTTAAAAATGGGCTATGAAGGTAGAGGTTTAGGCAAGCATGCACAAGGCATTGTTGAGCCTATTGTTGTTGAGGAGAGACCCAAGTATTGTGGTCTTGGATATGAACAGAAAGATGGAGCATATTCCAAAGTTGAAGAGACAAGAGAAAAAGTTCCAAGAACAAATTTTGTTTCAAGTTCACCTCCTCAAGAAGGCTATAAAGGTGAAAGTTCAAGAACTTTTGTTGCAAGTTCAACCCCTCCAACGTGCAAAGTTTGTGTTCAAGATGAATGCAAATGTATGAAATGAAAGAGTTGTGACAGCGATGAGGACAAGAACGTTGTTGTTGGTCTTCAAAGGAGAGCTTGTAACTCTTCAAATTCACCTCCTCAAAGAGGCGATAAAGGTGAATGTTCAAGGTATAATTCTACCTATCATTCAATTGCTTTTGATTATGTTAAGCATGATAAATTTGCATGTAAAAATGGAAGCAAAAATCCATGTACATATTGTGGTTTATATAACCATCATGTTTCAAAATGTTGGAAAAGATTGACCACTTTCAGGAAACTTTCCAAGCAAAGACAACTTGAAAAGAGGATGCAAAATATTTGCACTCATTGTCAGAAGAGGGGTCATCTCATTGACCAATGTTGGACATTGCATCCAACCACTCATCCACAACATAAGAAGCAGATGGATAAAGAGATTGGCAAGAATGGAAGAGGAGATTCCATCATTGATGTGAGTCAAGATGATTCACAAGAGGACAATTTTCAGCAGAAGAATTCAACATTGAGTTGGCTTGGTAAGAAATGGTTGGATTTCTTGAGCAAGTAAGGCTTGCATTTTTTTTGTTATAGATGCACATTTCAACCTTATGTGTGCATTTATGTTGAGAGTATGATAAGTTGCAGCAGTTTATCACAACTTGTATGATGCAAGTTGCATGTGAATGCAATTCGTTTGAAGGCATTCTTGTTTGTTGCACAACTTTGCCAATAGGATGTAAAAGAGGGATATGATGCTCACTTGTTACAGCCATATATCTTTTTCATATTCAGCTCTTATGTACCCACATGTTTTTGGGTTTATGTACTTATGTTTGTACTTGAAGGAGAGTTGAAGAGTCATGCACATGCATGTGTTTTTGTGTATGTGTAAGCAGTGAACCTGGTGATAGTTCATCATGAATGGCTCATGATTGTAACATGATTGTGTATCATGAATGTCGACTTGTCATTGGGAAGGTCGATATGTTCCAAATGAATCTCAACTTGTGTCGATGTTGTCTTGACGACTATGTTGTGTCGATCATGTTTTTCGACTTGTGTTTAGTTGATGGTGTTTGTTGGGTTGTAAGTCGATTTTGAGTACACCAAGATGCAAGAAAACGCCATGTACTTTGATGAAGTACAAGATGCAACTGTTTGCTTGAAGAGCAAAAAGACTTTGTTGACATCATTTTCAGTCTTGTATAAATTTGTTTTCAAGATCGATGGTTTTCTTGGTTTGTGACAAGATGTCGCAGTAAAGTTTTTGCAGCCATTGTAGAGCGGGTTGTTTTGACGCCAAAGAGTTCACAAGAGGAACTTGATTCTCAGTGGGAAGGCTGGCAGTCTTCTAAACACAAAGAGAACAGTGGGTCAGCAGTAGCCAGAGAACAGTGGTTGAGGGACATAGCCAGTTGCAGTGCAAGGCATGTCAAGGTATCCAGGTGATTGTCAAAAAGACTTTTCAAGTAGAATCAGTTGATAGAAATTGAAAGCAGAAGAGTATTGAATCTCAGACAGATAATCATAAGCTTTTGTGGGTCCAAAATCCTTTCAGTGGGAAGGCGTGATCAAAATCTGGACCAGGGGTCAAAATTTAGCTCAAAATCAAAGTTATCGGAATTGTCTCAAAACGAATGAGTGCATAGCCCTTGTTGTCATGAACCCAACGCAACTCGTTTGGGTTCAAATAGACGTCGGATGAGTGAGATATCGCGTTCTGTTCGAATCGTCAAACAGGAAAAAAAAATGTGCTAACTGTATAGTCCGTACAATCCGTATGGATGCTGACGTGGCATGTCCGTATGATGACGTGGAAGATCCGTACATCATGTGGCAGGGCTGAATTGGTAGGTCCGTACAACACATGGCGTGTGCTGAGTTGGAAGTTTGGACGAATCATTTGAGGACACGTGGCATTATTTTGGCAAGTGGTTTGGTCCCATGTGGCCCAGGCATGGGCTGCCACGTGGCACCCTGTTATTGGTTTGGGTGTTTGGTTAAAAGTTTATGGAGTCCACCGGACTCGACCCCGCGACCTCCACATAGGATGCAACGACTTGGCAAAGGTTGCTCGATCGGCGCGCCACACAACGTTGCTTGTTATATATATGATTTTATATTTATTTAAAATTGATTATGTGTTGAGTTGGGGCGCGTCCGGGCTGGGGCTTAGCCCCAGCCCCCGGTCGCACACATATTACCATGTGACCGTTATATACACGGAGAACGCGCGCGGATTTGGTACATTTCAAATGGTTAGCCCCCGGTTTCATATATCCGCCCATATGACCCTTTGTCACACAGAGCGCGCGCGCAAGAATTGGTTTTTAAAATGGTTATACAACCATACGCCGACACTTGTCAGTTATCCATTCACCCTTGAAACAAAGCCCTTTTTGCGCTAGCGCGAGGTCACATGGTGACCCTTGTGACCACGGCCTTGGCGGTTAGGGGCTAAGCGTGCTCATAACCGTCCTATAGTTCGCACCGTTATGCGATTGCGCCCGGTGCTAGGTTTTAGCACGAGTTTTTGTGTGTGAGCTAGGTTGGCCACATAGAGGTGCGTTTTGGCGAACCAGAGACAACAAGCTTGAAGGAGGGAAATGGTAGGAGGCCTAACTTCTTCATTTTTTGGCCAATTGAGGTGCCGAAAAAGCCCAGCTAGGGGTTTTTGGACATTCTGAATCCATTGGCACTATTTTCAAAGCCATTTGAAGACTTATTTTGCAGTTTTTTTACCATTGAAGTTTCAGAGAGCTCTAGGGAGCTTGAAGCCCTCATTGATTGAGATCATGCTCAGATGAGCACAAGTCTATTTTCTGTGATTGAATAGTCATTTTTGGCTAATTGTTATGCTATGAACACATTGGGATAGGTTTCATAGGCTTTTGAGGACTTTTACAAGTGTTTTTTTCCATATTGAAGCTCAGGGAAGCTCAAGGCCACATGTAGAAGAGGTCATGCCCGGATGAGCCATGATCCGTTTTCAGAGTTTTATTAGTCATTTTTGGGGTTTTTATGTATTCTGAACCTAATGGTACAGTCTCAAAATCCATTGGAGTTGAGTATCATCTTGTAAAATAATCTTTGACAAATTAATCCCAGAGAGCCAAGTCCATTGAAGGAGGCTCAAGGAGATGTAGCCCAGAGAGGGGTGAACTCCTTTATCATCTTGTTATTGTTGTGAGTTTGATGGTTATATTTGCTGCAAGATATGTTTATTGTGTATTTATTTAAAACACATTTTTAACCATTTAAAGGAAAATTTCCTCACACATGAACATTTAAAAGAAGATGCATAAACTTGGCACATAATTTATCTTGCATATTTTAACACATTGAGCAAGGTCCTGAAAAGTTTATTTTAAATGGAATAGAGGGTGCTTGCATAGCATAACAAGTCAACCCCCTATTTTCAAATCAAGACTCCAAGAAACAAGAGAAACCCTAATGAGTTGGCTAATAACCCTAGAAGTCTTGTCGGCTCAAGAAGAAAATTTATATTAGGTTATTAGCCTCCAACAGAAGAAATCGGCCAGAAATAATAATAATATACATAACAGACATGTACCCAGAAGGAGAAGTCGGCCCCAACAAATCTGCCAAAACCACTATAAATACAGGGCGCCAGTTCTCATTTGACACATCATAGAATTGCAGAGAAGCAACTGGTGCACACTGCAGTTCCCAGTTTGGTGCACACGTGTGGAGGAGAGTTGCAGGTGCAGGTGCTGCAACAACCAGTTTCAGTTTTGGCTTGGACTATCTCTTGGCTAGGGTTTGAACTATCTGATCAACTATTGTTGGTGCGCTGTCCTTGGAGGAAGATGCGCTACACCTTGTTTGGCTATCTATCCTAGGGTTTGCTTCCGGAGTAATTCTTAGTCAAGGTTAAGGTGATCAAAGGGTGGCTTCTGCCTATGGTTGGGTGACGAGGGTATCGTCAATGGTAAAACGAGCACACAATATTCTATATTCTAACAGGTTATGGGCCCACACCTCCTTCATTCAATCTAAACACTGGAAGGAAACATAGCCGCTAGGATATTGAGCTCGTTAAGGAACTACTGCTAGGGTTACTAGCAAAAGCAGTTTCCAAGACATTGTCGCTAGGGTTACTAGTAGAAGCAGTTGCAGAAACCCTAAACCTCTTGCTGAGGCACCTTAAGTGAATGGATTGACCTAAACTCTGGATAGATCAGTGCGCTCTAGCCTAGCGCATCTCCTGGCACTCTCAGCAAGCTAAGACGTGAAGTTTGAATTTCTAGTCAAATCTAGGGTTTGACCAAGTCAAGCAAGCCATGACTAACTCTATGAAGTCTGAGAAAAAATTAGATGGAGCCTCTAACTTCAGAGCGAGGAAGACAAGGATTGACCTCATCCTTGCCAGGAATAAAGTGCTGGATATCGTGAAAGGAAAGATCGTGAAGCCAGATTTTGAAGAAGGAAAAGAGAAGGAACCGCAGAACGTTGCAGCTATGGAGAAGTTCAAAGATGTTGACATCAATTCCATGAGTATCATAGTGGATTCTATAAAAGACCACTTGATACCCTACATCTCCCATCTTGACTCATCGAAGAATATGTACGATGCCCTAACAAATCTCTTTTCAGTCAGAAACATTGGACAAGTTATGAGTCTGAAGAATGAGCTCTGTGACATGAAGATGAATGATGATGACAGCATAACATCATACTTTGTAAGGATCTCCTAGTTAAGAGATCAACTACAAGCTATTGAAGAGATCACTTCAGAGAAGGAATTGGTGAACATAGTACTCAATGGTCTTCCCAAGACGTGGGATGCATTTTCCGCAAGCATGAACACAAGGAAGGAGTATCCGACATTTGAAGAACTTTGGACTTGTTGTGCTCAAGAAGAATCAAGGATCAATGCAAAAGAGAAACCCCAAAAGAAGTACGACGATCAAGCTTTCACAACAAGATTCAAGAACTTCAGGAACAAAAGGAAGTTTGGTTCAAGGAGGAAGCCAAATCTGGAAAAAGACATTTCAGAAGTGCAATGCTTCAACTGTCGAAAGTATGGTCACTACAAGAATCATTGTCCCAAGCTAAAGAAAAGGAAGGAGAAACATGAAGCATCCATTGTCGAAGAAAAGGAACCTACTAAGAAGGCTAAGCAGGATGGAAGAGACTTCTTCTTCTAAAAGGTAACGACACTCTTCTTATTTCTTGTACATATCTTGTTTGCATCGTCTCTGTACATATCTTGTATATCTATCTCTTGAAAGATAATGTGTTCCAAGAAGAACTATATCTCTGGAAGAACAAACAAGATGAAAATGGATATCATTAGATAATACACATGAAAGGATGAAATATAAGATGCTATTGCAAGATAAGCCAAATCAATCATGAAGAAACTTAGAAGAAGCAAAGACAGAAAGAAGTCAACAAATCGAGAGGAAATTGGAAAAAGACTTATGACATTTTGTAGAAGACAACAAGATGGAAGCGTGGACTCTGTTAGGCAAGAGAGCCAATTATATATTGCAGAAGACAATAAGGATGCAGATGGAAGCGTGGACTCTGTTAGACAAGAGAGCCAATTATATATTGCAGAAGACAATAAGGATGCAGATGGAAGCGTGGACTCTGTTAGACAAGAGAGCCAATTATATATTGCAGAA
>ML786085.1:0-11055 GCA_009831015.1 Picea engelmannii | reverse complement strand
TGACAGAAGAAGTGCCACATGGATATGTTCCAGTTTTCCAACTATAATATACTCTATTGTTCAGATCTACATGAAGCCTTCACAGTGTTCCAGACTAAAGTACATTTGAAATCAAGCATTACATTATCCATGATGAAGTCCAGAAAGGAGAAAATGATTTCTCCAATACATATCTTCACAGATGAGCAGATAAGTAGACATTTTGGTAAAGATTCTATCCAAGATGAAAGAGTTTGTGTACTCAAGATGAAGCTCATGGAAACAACTTCCTTCTTATTGAAAAATGAATAAATGACTCTCCAGGTTAGGAGGGAGCACTGAAAACATTATTAAAGACATTTATTTTCAAGATTGAAAAATAGTCCATCTTGGACAGATGCTTTCCTGTTCGGAAAGTGGATTGAGATCTCTGACGGACAATCACTTCCCATTGTGGTTAACATGGGAAGTAGTCTGATTGTTGATGTATCATAGACAACGAATTCCCATTGTGGTTAACATGGGAAGTAGTTTGATTGTTGATGTATCATAGACAATGACTTCCCATTGTGGTTAACATGGGGAGTGGTCTAGGGCAGTCTCTCTTCTTGAGGGTTACTCAAGAAGACTGACCCGCCTCGCCGGACAACGATTTCTCATTGTGGTTAACGTGAGGAATGGTTTGTTTTGGAGGTTGATGCAGGACAGTCTTTCCCTCTTGTGGTTAACAGAGGAAATGGTTCAGACAGTCATTCCTTAGGGTTTATACATTATCTCCAGGGTGCACTTTGATTAGTGTAGGAGGAATGGCCCAGGGTGGGGAATGGTCCAGGCTCAGCAATCAGGGACAGACATTCCTTAGGGTTTATACATTCTCTCCAGGGTGCACTTTGATTAGTGTAGGAGGAATGGCCCAGGGTGGGGAATGGTCCAGGCTCAACATTCCTTAGGGTTATACATTCTCTCCAGGGTGCACTTTGATTAGTGTAGGAAGAATGGCCCAGGGTGGGGAATGGTCCAGGTTCAGAAGACGGGACGGTTATTCTTCCTTGCTTGAGAAGAATAGTCCATATATATCATTACTCTACTCTGAGGCAGATATTCTTTCAGAGCTCACAGATGTGAGTGAAATATTAGTCCAGATGATTCAATTTATATCATAACATTGTTTCTGTACAGGTTGCTATGAGATGTTTGTTATGAAGACTGTATGACAATAGATGTAGACTACTGTGGTGGATATGTTCCACTGTTTGTGAGGTAGATATTCTTTCAGAGCTCACAGATGTGAGTGAAAGATTGGCCCAGATGATTCAGTTTATATCATAACATTGTTTCTATGCAGGTTGCTATCAGATGTTTGTTGTGAAGACTGTATGACAGTAGATGAAGACTACTATGGTGGATATGTTCCACTGTTTGTTATTCATCAAGTACTTGTGTGTTACTTGGTGTGGTAGTGTACCATTGGACTGTAGTTATATACTACTATGGATAGACACAGTTGTGTTCTATTTTTGTTCTAATTGCCTTGAAGACTATTAGCATTTTATTGGAGATAATCATCATCCAGACAAATGATGAACATATATTTTCCAGACGGAAAATGGTTCAGAGCATTATAAGAATGACTCTTGTGTCACTCTATGGTATGAGTGACTTATCCAACATCATGTCTAATTACTCATATGAAGTATGGTTTCGAGAGATGATGCAGTTGATGGTGATGGTGATGCTCATGATCTAGTCATGAGATAGTCTAAACGACCATGTTGATGCTACCGGGTAAATGGTACATTTTTGTGCTCAAGACCATTACCTATAATACCTCCCTAGCTAGGAGGGAGTGTTAATATTATGGTAGCTGCGGGAAGTATTTACCTTTACGTGTAAACCTGACGAGAATAGGAGACTCCAGGAAGCAAGAGAAACCCTAATGAGTTGGCTAATAACCCTAGAAGTCTTGTCGGCTCAAGAAGAAAATTTATATTAGGTTATTAGCCTCCAAGAGAAGAAGTCGGCTAGAAATAATAATAATATACTGAACAGACATGTACCCAGAAGGAGAAGTTGGCCCCAACAAATCTGGCAGAACCACTATAAATACAGGGCGCCAGTTCTCATTTGACACATCACAGAATTGCAGAGCAGCAACTGGTGCACACTACAGTTCCTAGTTTGGTGTGCACGTGTGGAGGAGAGCTGCAGGTATAGCTGCTGCAGCAACCAGTTTCATTTTTGGCTTGGACTATCTCTTGGCTAGGGTTTGGACTATCTGATCAACTATTGTTGGTGTGCTATCCTTGGAGGAAGATGTGCTACACCTTGTTTGGCTATCTAGCCTAGGGTTTGCTTCCGGAGTAATTCTCAGTCAAGGTTAAGGTGCTCGAAGGGTAGCTTCAGCCTATGGTTGGGTGACGAGGGTATCGTCAATGGTAAAACGAGCACACAATATTCTATATTCTAACACCTCTGACACATTCAATAATATTGAATCTGAGAGACATGGTCAGATTGTGCTCTTCGCCTTCCGATCTAACTTTTTCTAGTCATTTGTTGAAGTTCATGTAGGTGCAGTACCTAGATCTACCGCAATCCACTGATCTCTGTCCACCAACAGATCTTCCATCTTGAGCTTCCACAACTCAAAACTTTTCCCATTAAACTTCTCGATCTCCATTTTCGAATTGCTCGCCATTTCTTTTGACCTGAAAAATCAATACCACAGATCTCCCACTATAACAAGGCTTATCACAGTCCTGAGCCAAACCCTTGACCACAAAGGTGTCCCCCTAAAGCCAACAAAGATTTGATACCAAATGTAGATTTTAACCTTGTACAATATTTACTGCAAACAAATTTTCAGTAAAAAAACAGAAAAGATACAATGGCAAATACAAACATTACACAAATATTTTTCCCCTGGAAACCCAAACCAAAAAAACCAACATATTATATATTCATTCATAGTGTTACATTATTTACAATACAATATACATATAGGATCCAGCGGCATCCAAAACCCTAACCCAATGACCTGGATTAGTCAACAACCCTAATTCCTTAACAGGAAATAGAAAACCATCGACAAAAAACCATATGCCGAAAAACCGCCCAAAAATGCGACATGTTTCCCGAGGTAAAAAACAATTCTCGGGGGCGTTGCCCCTGCACCCCCCCTCAAACCCCCCTGCGCGCTCAACGCAATGCAGACACTTCTACTCGTGCAAAGAATATAACACATACCCAACAAGAAGGATGAGAATGAATCCAACCATGTTAATACTAATCCACCCTTCTTCTAAACATTACTCAATTTCATCGATGTAGATGCCAAAAAGGGTGGGAGAAAGGGGACACCCATGCTTACCATCAATATTATAATTAATGTCCATAGGTCACTTGCTATTACATTGCATATTAGCAATCACCTTTCTAGAGTCTAATCACAACACTATGGAGCTCAAGAGGGATACCAATTTCTTCCAATGTTTTTGGTAGCTTGGCTCTAGGCACAATGTCAAAGGATTTTCGAAAATCAATGAAAAAAGGAGATGAGATCTACTTTTTTTGTCTCTACAATCCTCATAAATCACTAGTTGGTGGCAAGGTGATGGATTGTAGCATGTTGATTCTTGAACCTTGTTTTCCCTTTGTCCTTTTGTTTTTTCACAGGGAAATAACAGTTCCTTGTTGTTCAATTTTGAATCAAAGGAAACTTTCCAATACATATAGGCTCGAAGCCATTACAACAATACTCATTATGAGCTCAACATGTCATTTATGGGAATTGAACCCGGATGGGGAGGATAACAATCAATCTTCGCAACCATCCAAGCTAAACCCGGATGGGGAGGATAACAATGAACTAATTTTTCTTTTAAGAATCAAGCCAAATATTTTTCTAAAAGAGGGCTAATCACGATTGTTTAATAATTGAATGGTTCATCTTGGTTTCTTGATTTGAAAAGAGGGACAATTAAACTTTTAGCCTTTTTTGTAGGGAAGCCTTTTTGACAACTTGATTCAAAATATGCTTAATATGAGGCACCAGGATCAAACTGTCAAGTTTTAAGATGTTCGTTTGATGTCCTTCATTGCCTCTAGCATTACCATTAGTGAGACACTTAATGCCAGAATTTAAAACCTTATTTGAGAAACCTTAATGCAGTGATGAGTGGCTTGGATATTCTCAAAGACTTGAGGGGCAACATATAATTTGTTAAGGTGGGATTTCTAAAGTTACCATGATGGGGCAATGATCAAAGCCTAGTTCATTATTCCCATTTATTTCAATATTATTAGTTTTATTCATCAAAGGATATGAATTTGTTTCAATATCTTCAAAACTTATTTTGTATTTCTAGATTACAAAGCCCAGGGAAAACCCCAAGTACTTCCCCTCATTTCGAGAATGGTACCCAGGGTAAACGTTAGAATCTTCAAAGCACAAGGCCTATCAACAACACAAGGTGAGAAGGATAACAATCATTCCTCCCAACYACTMGAGCTAAACCCCTAATTGACCATAAATGGTTGAGATTATAATTATGAGTTAGAATATTTTATTGATCTCTACTAGTTTCAACATTAAAATCTCCAAGAAGAATATTTCCTTTAGCCTTCAAGTTAGAATATCATTCTCTAAGTTAATAAAAGGGCAATTAGTTACCAAATTATGATTCTTGTAGAAGGTATAGTTGAAAGGGGCAAAGTAACAAATAACAAACTAAAGTATATCCTTGTAATCGAAAATGATGTTAAGCTAGATATATTGGTTATAGGGATCACTCTTGTGTATTTTTATCTTTGAATTAAGTTTCTTCTTGATGTAGCAACAAAACCACCTATCTCCCTAAGCCAACAACTTTTTGTTCCAAATTGAGAAAATGGTATATCCATCTAAATCAAAGATACATGATTCTTCGTGTTCCCATCTTTCAACAAGCAATATAAGATCAATTGAGGTTCATATCCAACTTAGCTTAAAACCCTTCCTCTAAGGGAATCTTCAACTGGGTGATTATCACAACAACCACTCCAAATTGCCACTAGACCACAACCCACCCAACTATTACCATACACTAATTTAACTTTTTATGTAGTAGTATGATTTGATCCATCAAAATAACAATATCACTAAGAGTAAACTATCATAGCATCTAGAAGCCATTACAAATAAACATAAATATGCCTAAATTAACAAAACCTTATTTAAGATAATGGCAATAAAAAGTATGTCATCAATTTTAAGAAAAAATTTCTCTAGTTAACTCCTTTTATATGCAATGGAATCATATCTTGTACTAAGAATACAATTTTTATTTTAAAATGTGATTTATATCATCATTATTATCATTTTTTTCATTTTTTTATAAAATATTAATGTTACATCTCTATTACAAAGTAATGGTTTAAATCAATTATTAATAGATTTAATAAAAATATATATATTTAAATTTCACTGTGTATTCTCATATGAATAATATCATGTTTGACTCATTTTTAAAATATTTTAATTACTATTTTCTTTAATATTAGAATTGTAACCCTTCCCTTTTGAATTCCTAATTTGAAATGAAAACCATATTAAATTTATAACTCTCCCACTACTAATAATTGAAGCAATTATACTTCAAAAAAATATTTTAGATTGTTTATCTTAACAGTTATTACTTAATTTTTTGTTTTGATCATTGCCTTTTAACTTTCAAAAAAGAGCCCACCCCCACAATTGCATATTATCAGTGTACACAACGTTGTGTAGTTAAAATGGAAACAGGTAAAAGATACACAACATGACTGAAAATATACCCAAGAACTCAACTAACTCGAATGTATTTCCAGTTTTTGCATTAGTAATGATTAACAACGATTATAAAGCCACCAGCTGTCTTTCAATATCAAAGGCAAAAGAAAATTAGACTACCATCAAAAAATATTATACGAACCGGCATTGATTTCTTTCCAATGGGTGTAGGATTTTCATGTATAAAATACATGTATATACATTTAATTAAAAACTGATTAAAGGAGGTGGCAACTAAAGCATATATCATAGAGTTCAACAGAAGAACCAAAGGCATCCAAGTGTGCTGTTGTGTATCCCTTGCCACTTAATCCATTAAGAAATGCAAAACCCCATCCCTAAATATGCTCTATCACAAAATTCCAGATCACCCATAACAAAATATCTTGTTGGAGGTTGGTGACTGACAGCCACAATTTTTTGAAGAGCAAATTCTATTTCTTATTCATGCTTTGCCGTGTGCTCAGATCAGGTAGGTCTAAGGAAGAAAATGATGCAGGATCTTCATTTGGAGATCGTTTGTATAGCTGATAGTGGAGACTTCTTTTGGTTACGAAGTCGGTTTGATCTTCTTACAGGTGTTACTTTCCTCTGCTCTTCACTTGCACCCTGCATTGTAGACACAAACAACTCGTTAAAATGTCTCTCTGAAACCAAATTTTGGAGAAAAACAACCAGAAAAGTATGAAATTGGATCACAATCTATAGCTCAAAATAAAACATTGCCTACATGCTGGTTTGCTTTCAAATATTTATGGAATAAATTGAGGACTGCCCAGAAGAAAATTTTCAAGAGAAGTGTAGAAATCCTAGAAATAAAAATGAAACAAGGTGTAGTGAAGAGAGGATTGAGACTGCAATAAGCACATGAACAACATCTGCACTTAAAATTGCTCATATAACACTGAAACAATCTGACATAACATATGTAGGGAAGATCGGAAGGATGGAAGAAGAGCATCCCCTGCACCTAGAGAACTATCACCGACCTTGAAATGAAGAAACTAAATTCCACTTTTACTTGAAGTGCAATGGTAACTGATAAGTAAGAAAATGCATTGTAAAGGTTGGAATGTTACTTCGAAACAAAAACATTGGGTAGAAAAAACAAAGGAAAAACTCATTGGGTTCATATGGATTCTCAACAGCAAGTTGGGATTAAAAGTAGAATACCTCTTTCATCAGAGTTGTGAAGCTCCCGTAAGATGAAGAATCATCCATGGACATCTCTTGAGTAGCCATAATTCCTTGCTCTGTTTCCGAGTATGTGTTGTTTCTCCTCCTAACCTTCCTCTCTGGGGTGTGAAATGAATTCTCTTGGGCACTAGATAAAAGCCAGGTATTGAGCTTTCTTTCTGAAGTGTTTACCACCTTTGATGGCAAATACTCGTTAAGAAGTTCCACCCTGGGCACATAAGAATCCCTTGGCTCGAAGTTATTTTCGCAGGGCACTGTCATCTGCATTGAAGAAAAGTGATTTCTTTGAGGGTATAGTATCTCCCTTCTTGGTATGGAATGACCATCTTCTGTAGGACCATTTTTCTTTGCTACAATTTTCTGATCGTGTTCTTGGGCTCTCTTAGGACTTGGACATTTGGCGTTCTTTCTATACACGCTAACCAAATATGTAGCAAGCATCACAACTGCAAAAATAGATGCACCTATAGTTCCAAACAGCAAGATATATTTTACTGAGTTTGTTGGAGTACTAGAAGCTCCGAAATCGGAAACAACTAATACGTCTGATTCCTCCTCCCTACTACTTATCTCCACTAGAGACGTGACAGATTCATTACGTCTGAATTCAAATTCATTTTGGCTCTCAAAATTTAGTGTCTTGGACTGACTGGCCATTGCAGAAATATAGTGATCATCTCCATCAAATGATGTGCCCAATTCCTCCGGATCTTGAACAAAAAGGCTCTCAAAAGGCACTGCCTCTGTGTTAGCTTCAAAACTCTGTATTTCACTGTTAGTTTCTGTTTCGGGTGAGGAGAAAACAAAGTCATATGAACCACTATTTCCAAAATGAGATTCAGATTCATGAGACATATCTGCACCGAAGTCCATAATTGATACCAATTCAAGAATACTATCCTCAGAACCATCAGCAATTTTTTCTGCATCTACTGGTAAGTTTTCTGTATCAGGTACATTGTCTAGAATGACAGATTCAAGAAATTGTGCATTCTCTGCATCAGCTGAGACTTCCATCACCTGCTGGTACTCAGCAGGAAGTTTTTGTTCTTCACTATATATTATATCAAATCCTTCCGTTCCAGCATCAATTTCTTCTGGCCATGAGAAGCTGATCTCATATGAGCTTGGCACCTCGGTATTCTCATGCAATGGAGAAAATAAACCATCAAATATATCTGCATCCTCTTGGCCTTTGGTTTCAGAGGATAAAGCCAAAGGCTCATAATTGTGATCTGCCTCTTCGTGACCGTATTCTACCCCACCGCCATCCTGAAATTGGTCATGGAAGTAATCAGCTTCATGACCATAATGTGCCCCATTACTCTGCATACATTCACTTAATCCAGAAGGGGGTATGGGCAAAAAAGTTTTACCAAGGCTGACATGGCTATAGGATGGGTTTTCATCATGCAGTTCCAATATAGAAACTGAATCCTCAACAAGTGAAGGTTCATTTGGACTATACCGCATGGGATCGAACTCTGCATCATGACCATACTCTGCCCCATCACTGTGCACAAATTGACTTGACCCAAAAGGGAGTATGGGCGAAAAACTCTTTTCAGGGACTTCTGGATTTTCATCATGCGATTCCATTGCAGAACCTGAATCCTTGGCATCTGAAGGTTCATTGAAACTACCAGGCATGGAAATGAAATCCGAGACAGAAGGCCCTGGCAACTTTTCAGTACCAACTCCAAGCTTCTTAAAATTCTCCAAACAAAATTCCTTCGCAGATAGCCAAAAACCATTTGTTCTCATCCTAAGCCCAGACTGCCCATGTTTCTGCAGTGCTTGCAAATTGACATCACAATATATTGGTGGGTTCCAAAGACCCTCAGCACCTCTTAAAACCTTCATTGTAGGACCGTGTAACTTGCTAGACTGCCATGAAGTAGCCAAGGGATTGCCGTGCAATGCAGAGGGAAGAAGTGCTGGACTACCAGATGCTAGAATGGCCACCAATGCAGAAACCACTGCAAAGATCAGTACCAAGCAGTTTTTCGCAAAATGAACCCATTTGGGAGCTTCTTCCATTTCATCATCATCACTACTTTCTTCAACCTCTACAACAGAGCCTGACTTAGGCTTAAACATGGAAGTATTCGACATGGTCACAGCTTCTGCAACTCTGTCTGCTTCAGTAAAGATAGAACTACAGGCAATTGTTTCTTCTTCAGGTACTTCATCCTTTCCCTGCTGTCTATCTTTGCAATCCTGATCTGTAACTTGACATGTTTCATCTCCACAAAATTGTTTATCCTCTCCAAAGCCTTCTTTACCTTCACATCCAATCCCTGTTGATATGTCAACCGAAGCCATTTGCTTCTCCAAAGACTGCATTTCACTCCCTTGTTTAGGCTCATTATCCAGAAAATCCTCAACACTAGGCATGTTCTCTGTAGATTTATCCTCAAAGTGAAGGCCATTGACTCCAACGCCCTCATATTGTGAAACGCCTTCATCCAAGCATCCAATCTCCTCTATTTGGTCTCTGTCAATTTCTAGATGGAGTTTCTCAAGGCTCTCACCATTCAGAAATAAATCAAGATTTCTGTCAGGGCGGTAGCGCAGAAACTGCGGCCTCGGAGACAAGTAGTTTTTCTTAGGATCATAAGGTGGCAGCCCACTCTGTTTTCTCTGCTCAAAAATCTCTATAACATCACATGAAGGCACATGTGCAGGAATAGCCATATGCATTAAATCTGAATGAAGAGAAAGATAAGGGGAAGAATGTAGACTAACCTCAGATAAAATAGCATTAGCAGAATTTTCCGGTCTGCGCTGGGGCGTGCACTCTTCCAGGAACTTCTTAACTTTTCTCTGCAGTTCCTCCAAAGTTGGCGGCTCCGGCGTTCTTTCTACCTCCATGGCATCTTCTCTCCTGCTAATCTCTTGATTCTTGGCTACAGCAAAGGGTTCTGTAATAAGAGAGGAAGCCGCGGCTGGCAAATGGGGGATTATAGGTGTTTTGTCCCATGTGGGTTTCCATGACGAAGTATCCTGCCTATCTGAGGGTACCCTTTTAGCCTTAGAAGAAGCCGAGAACGTAGGGGAGGCGTAGCTTTTCTTCATTGCTTTCTTCAATGAGGAGGATCGATCTTCAGATCTGCTAGCTTCAGAACAGTCGTTGGTATTGGTTTTCTCCTTGAGATTATGGATCCTTGAGAGGCTTGGAGAATTGGGCTTCTTTGGAGATTGAAACTTGGGCCGACATGGAAACGCCATGACTAGTGCTAAAGCTTGATATCTCGGCGAACTTGGGACCCTTTTTGTTTTCTTGTGGAGAACTTGAACACTATGAGAGGATTTGCAGCAGAGCAGATTCTGAGTCTCAGAAGTGGAGGGATAGATGTTTGAATCAGAAAGAGAACATAGAAGATGAAGAGATTGCTTAGGACACGAGGGAAAGAAATAAAAGCGAGGTAGAGAAACACGGCGAACACGGTTTGAAGTCAAGTTTTCAATCTCCGAACGTTATAACGTATTTTCAACTACCGACTTGAATTTTTGACCGTTGGAAGTATAAATTTGGAAACGCCCGGTTTACCAGCCAAAAAGTCGGCGTATCGATGGCGGAGTGGGTATTATTTTTGCATTAGGGTAAAGATTTTACGGATTTTACGGAATAAAGATTTTTTTCAGGGATATTTGTCTGAAATTTGGTAAGAAATTGTTGGATTCGTAGATTTAAGTGATTATTTCTGTAAAATTCGAGTGTCTTAGGAATCCATTTCTGCATTCAGAAATGAATGCTGAACAACAAAAAAATTTGACTTGTGTACATTTATATCGCCCCAAAAAAACCATTTCGTAGAACAACTTACCAACGTCTTTATTTTTGGTTCATTCCCTTCAAAAACTCCAAGTACAAGGAATATCTAATTTTATAGCAGGATTTTGGATAAAACTCAAAAAACACTTCACTTACTTTGAATATGTAATTTCAACCAATAATATTTACAATTTTCTAAATTTTTAGCTTGATTTTGGACAAAACTCAAGTAAAAACTTAGAACATTTAGACTACATTATTTAAACCTTCTTAAACGTTGTATTTATGAGTG
>ML786084.1:290991-316005 GCA_009831015.1 Picea engelmannii | reverse complement strand
CTCTATAATTTCATTAAACTTAAACTAGCAAATCCCTTAGTCACCATGCATAAGTAATGAGAGTTTTATTTTCTTTTCTTTTTGAAAAAATACACATTATATTACAATAAAAATACAACTATATGAACAACATCAGGCTAAAAATTCACATCGCACCCCCCACCCCATCCCGCTGGCCCAACATATGCACATACAGATAGTATATCTTCCTTAGCACAAACTCTAATGTATCATTATCTAAAAAATATGTATTCTAGATGACACCTAGTCAACTAAGTCAAACTTTGAACACTTAAATTTTTCCCAGATTGAACTTGGACAAGTCACCACTAAAGGTACCTTTGCATCTACTTCTCCATACAAATGAAAGCCCTGACAAATGAATATCACTCTAAAAACCTCTGCCCTGCTTCTTGATCATCTAGCTCTCTCCAAGAATGGCATCCTTCAACCTCAAAAGACCAAAAAATAAGATTAAAAACTATGTCACAATCCATCCTCAATTATAATCTCCTCTTTGTGACAAATTACACATGATCCTTTTTGGTCTCAATCTATGCAACTAGGCATTAATGGATAGACTCTAATGAATTAGAATCTACCCTATTACTCACGATTCTAAGGAGCTCCCGAATTTCGAAACAAATTGACAATGCTTGAGCCACCTTTTCTCAGAATCTTGCAGTTCTCATCTTCTTTTAAGTCTACCAAGAATGTTAGGACATGTTCTTATAGTGGCATAAAGATTCTTGCATTATATCTCACATAGATTTATCATAGTTCTATCTCCAAGATTTTCAAATGGGGCCCAGAGACTCTATATACATTTTAAGCCCTAAATATATGAGTATTTTGCACAACTCTAAGAAAGTGACTTCATTTGCAACTATCAGCAGATGGGACCAAGAAACTGGCCTCTAATCTTTCCAAGTCTGCAAGTTTTTGTCCTACAAGTCTCCCCACATATAAAAAACTTTCTTACACAATGTTCTTACACAACAAGAAATGTCTCCCATATGTCCTCTTGGTGTTTGAAAAGCCTAAAAGGATCTGGCTACTAGATCCCATGCATTTTGTAGTCCCTAAAATTCCGAAGTAAGTTCTTCACCTGTCAAACTTTCCAAATTCTCTTAGATATGTTGAACCATTAACTTTGAAGGGAATTACCCCACAATAACATCACATATCCCAAATAGCCCATTCAATCCATTAACTTGTGAGGCAGTCAACAACCTATGCGTGATGTTAAATTGTTGTGTTGCCTCACCTTTCATTGCCCATAACAATCCACTTGGAAGACAATCCAATCCATTCTGCATGAATACTAGTTAGCCCATTGCCCAAGGCCTTCCTTTTCACTAGCAATGCTGCAAATATTCAAGGAAACTGGTGGTAGTTTTCCCCCTTGTTTTCCAAACAGAAAAGAGTGTGGAGTGAGTTCTAGCTTCTTATTCCCCCTTGTTGGTACTGGACTTGTGCAATTAAACTATTTTCTGATTTTGAGCTTACAACCTTATTAGCACCAACATCTGGTCAACATTTTTGTATAAGTTACTCATGTGAAAGTTTCAGGTTGCTTATTGGCATACAATGAGACATCGATGCCACTTTCGTTTGAAGAGTTCATTCTCTCAAAGGGCACCCCAAAATGTGGCAACATTTTATGTTTGACTCCTAGATTACTAGAACTTTTGCAACAATTTTCATAGCATTTAGGAAATGAATGTTTATTGAGAGGAAAGGTATCACCTATTGGATGTGGAATATGATTACAATTTGTGTTGTACCTTATTCATCTTAACAAAAAGATTTTTCTTTGTATCAATCTGTTACCTCCTCTCTTCCATCAATTGGCCAATGGTAGGGTCTCTTTCATTTTGCATCACTTGGAGATACAAAGGTCCAATGACTTGTGATGAGACAAACCAAAGACTATCTCATTAGTAATAGAGTTGACACTAAATCCTTGTTAATAACAATGACTTCCAACAACACTGGGAGTTCTGCTAGGTTGTTTAGCTTCGAGTTGCAAGGTAGATAAGTAATGCATCAAATATTGGTCATGAGAGGAGGATATACCAGTCCTGTAGACTATAGTAGCAATGTTCCCAAAGCCATAGAGATAACATTCTTGATCTCTCAATACAAGTTTATTCTGAATACATAAACTAAAAGGGTATTGCTTTTCATATTCAAAATTTTCTTTTTTATATTTTTACTTTGCCTTGTGCAAGATAACCAACTTTTCAACCATCTGCCCTTTTTACTCATCGAAATCATTTAGAGCAGAATTTAAATATGAAGGACCAGGTAAATATTAAATACCTATCAAGCCAATTGGAAAGTTGAAACCCTAGTAATTATTCACCGCCAAGTGTAGAAGCATAAAATATTACAAGTTTGTATATGCCATTTGTTGCCCACCCCACGTGCTGCACAGTTAGGGAAGAACTATGGTACATGAAGAACAACCTGGTTATTGGCATGAAGGATTGTAGTAATGCTTTCATAAGATGCAAATTTAGTAACATGGAAGATATACACTGGACTATTATGTTATACGTGTTTGAGGTAGCTACCACCATTCTTATATGGCTTTGGATAAACAAATATTTCAAAGCCAACAATATGCAGTGTAATTGTTCTTCTTGTAAAAACATGCAGGCTTGAAGAAACAAAGAAATTAGATTATTGTCCACTGATGGCCAAAATAGGTCTAATGGGACTAAAAAATACTAAAAATAATAACAGTAAAATAAGGAGTGCTTAGGGCATCTTCTCCCTAAAGAAGAAATAAAAATTAGATATGTAATAGTGAACATGATCTATTTGATGAGGCTACAGGCAAATCCCAAGGCAGAAGGCACTGTCTAGCTAGATTTGAACTAGGTGAGATATCAAATAACTTTACGCTATAAATTAAAATTTAAATTGGAAGTGAAATACAAGGAAGTGAAATTATGGAGGATATTCAAGTTGCACCATTTTCCTAAAAGTGAAAAAGATGAATAGAGAAACATCATAGGTAATCTAATTCATCAGATGCCAACCTGTCTGTATATGCTGATAACATAGATGGACACTATGAATAAAGTACATATGGGATAGAATAAAACAAAAAATGACACATATTGATGCTCATATGCCTCTCTATTTAATGTTAAACGTTATTGGGGGAATTGGAGGTGTCCTATTATGATCAATACCTTTTAACAAAACACTAGAGCAACATTTGACAACAAGGAGTGCATAGAACATCTTCTAAGCACTTTTAAAATCTTAGGTTAAGGGAAGAAATAAAGAGTAGAGAATAGAATAGAAAAGAGTCGGGGAACCCAAAAGGGTAACCCTAGTGAAATATATAATGCTAAAGAAAAGAAAGCATCCTAGTGACAACATTGTGCTATTACAGGTCTTCCAGAATGAAACCAATATATGGAGTCTAAGGAAGAGAAACACACTGGTTAGCATCTACATCAGTAGAGGATTCACCACCATCCACTATCATCCAATTAACAGTTGAGTCGATTTCCACATAGGCACACTCATCGATGCCACAATAGCATTCATTTGCAAAGAAGACAAACCAATTTATCTATAGGTGATTGCAAATTGATTCCTCTGTTTAAGCATGGTGATTGATTCATCATTTTTTTTTGTGGTGGGATTCGTAGGGTAACTACTTGCTGAGAAACAAAATGTTTTCTTGAGGAGAAATTTGAATGTTGGTGGGGAATGACGGTGTTTAGCTTGAGACAAAAAAGGCAAAAAGATATTTCTTCCTAAGAAAATTCCAACTTGTAGTTGYAGTGATTRGCRTTAGAAAAGGGGYACAAAATTATTTCTTGCTAAGATATCWAAGGCAGCTGGTAGTGGCAGTGATTGGATGAGAAATCGAATATCTAATAGCATTCTTGATGATAAAAAATATTGATGCTACGATGGGCAGAGTTTTAGCATCTCAGATGAGGCATTGAATCATCGTTAGTATTGATACATCTTGAAGTAGAAATATAAGCAATCTATGATAAGTGTTGGAGCCCAATTAGAATCGATTTTACCTCAGAATTCAATTGACCTTGTGAAATGTAAACACCATAAAGGTCATTTCATTCAAGCCAATTTAGAAAGTGAAAATTAAACAATTAAACAATTTAAATGCTATTTGAATAGAGTTATCTCTTATATTACAGTTTTGATGAAAATTACACCAGATGGATGTAAAAAGACATTCACTAACTTATATGTTCAACAAATAGAAAATCAGTAAGCAGTAGCACCTCTCTGAAGCTGTGACTACCCTACACCAATTGTTTGATGGAAACATAGAGAGTCAGAATCCAGATATGTGATTTTGCCAGTGTGGTTGAGCCTCAATGTCGAGCCGCGAGTGGGGTCCTCCTCTATTGGAATGCTAACAAAATACGGTCACTGGTGCCTGGGCCGAACCTGGGAGTAACTCATTACCCAGCAGAAGAACGTCGAAGAGTAAAATACTAAAACCGTAAACCTTAAGGCCGAAAGGGGAAATAAGAGGTAGCAGAATTAAAACTGTAAACCTCTGTTCCGTCAAGGGCCCAAAGGGGAAATTCAAATAACCACAAAGATGTAAACTAGGGAATGCATTTCAGATCCCATATAATTTATACCATGTGGGAGGGCCAAAAATTTTCATGTTCTTTGGAAATCGGGCAAAGGGAAGATTGTAGCTACCCACTGCCCATACCACAAAATCAGACCGAAATTAAACCATAAACCCCGATTTTACCAAATGGCAGGGCGAAGAAGCTATAAAAAATTCTCATATTTCTAGAAATTTGGCTAATGGAAGCTTGTCCCTCCAAATTTCAGGGGCTAAATATAATTTTTTTTCCTCTATCCCTCCTAAAAACATGGGCTAACTCTGTACACGATTTTCCCCCTAAAATAAATTATGGGCTAATGATATAAGTTTAAAAAAATCACTCTAATACAAAAAATTCACCCAATAAAAAATTGGAGGCCCCTTAATTTCGCGCATGAGTGAAATTTCACCCCTAAAATCATCTATGGTCATGACAAGGGGTTAGGTTTCTTTTATTTTGAAGGATGAAAATTATTGCGTGGAAGTCCTCCAAAAAATATGGTCTTGAGGTCCATGAGGTTTGTTTTTAAAACTCTAGTTGGTCGATTTTGATCCAACAAGAGAGTCAGTTTTAGTCATGAAAGTATGGGCCATTTTCTAGGTCTACCCCTAGCTTTCTGGACAAGGGAGGCTCTGGACACTATAAAAAATAAACTTGGTGCTTTTGTGGGTCTCGAGCCCAATTGGGCAATTAAATTTATTCACGTTGGGATTGGATTAATATAGAAGTAAATGTTGGGAAAGACTTAGTTGGGAGCTTTGACATTGTTTATGGGGATATCACTTGGAATCCAAAAGTGGATTATTGGAAAATCGATTTCTCGTGCTACAGGTGCCATGAAATGAACCACTTAAATTCTAAATGCCGAAAGGTTGCGCCATGGGGCCAGTCACTACAAACATTTTGAATAAGGAAATCCACTGTGGGTCAAGAAACGATAGTGGCAACTCTTTTGATTGATGGGAAAAATGAAGTTGTAGTATTGGAACTTGGCTGAGCAAAATATTCTAGCTTAGCCTTGGGAGACCTTGCTCTTAAGGCAGTCAATTCTGGTATGCATTTTATTCATCATGTTTCTTATTCTTAATTGGATATGTATGCTCCTCATGGGTAATGGGAGGACCATTTCCCCTCTCCTTATCCTCTATCCCCTGTGACTCCCTTGTCCCCCGTTCCCTCCCACTTTTCTCACCCCCCCAGTTTATCCGAGACTCCTCTTGATCTAGTCCCCTTTGTTCCCTCCCCCCACCTTGTTTAAAAGATTTCCCCCCTCCCTTTCTCCTGCTCCTTCCCTTGTCGAGATTCCCTCCTCACTATCCCCTAATCTTATCAGTCCCCCGTATTCTTCTCCTCCTCTTTCCTCTATCCCCTCGAACGTCCCTGTCCCTCATGTGCTTCCTTCTCTCTCGAAGCCTTCGTCTCCCGCTTTAGAATCTCCTAAAGTGTATGTGCATCGCTCTAAGGGCCATTTAAGAGTGGCCAACACCTTGAAAGTTGGCTTAGCCCTTGACCCCCTCCCTGTTATGCAAGATGGCATAAAGTCTCATCTCTCAAAGGTAAACTAAAAATTTGCGGTGGAAATATGGAATGGCACCCAAGAGACCATTACTAGGGCCATTAGAGTGGGAAATTCCTTGCATCCTGCACCCCCCCCCACAAATGATTTTTCTGTCTTTCAATGTTAGAGGGTTTGGGAGCCCAGAAAAAATTAGTCCTCAAAAGGTTGCTCCTGAGCCTTAAGCCAAGCATCCTTTTTCTTCAAGAGACTATGTTTTCAGGGCAATATGCCATTAAAACTATTAGTCAATGCTAATAAATTGTTCCTTTGGTGTAGTAGATGCAGATGGGCTATCGGGGGGGCTTCTCTCTAGATGGAGTTTTGATTTCAAGGATTTATCCTCTTCTTGGGCTCTTTCCTCAATCTTAGTAAAGCTCAAGCATAAAGACTATGATTTTTATTTTACTGCTATAAACACTTATGGGCCCTATTCTGAAAGGGTACAGTTTTGGGAAAATATAAAATTTTAGTAGTCTTCAATGATCCCCTAACAGTGATAGGGAGAGATTTTAATTTCACCCTCTCCTTAAGAGAAGTTTGGGGCTCAAACACGAGAGAACATAGACATAAAGTTTTTTCCTTTCCATCATGGAGGAAAACAACCTAGTTGACATAGAGCATGTAAAACTCTCTCCTACCTCGAGAAATTTTCGAATGGAGAATGATGCAGTAGCCAAGAGACTAGATCACTTCCTTATCTCTGAAAAAATCATGGACATGGGTCTTATATTTAAGGAAAAAGTCAAAGAAGAGGGAAGTTGATATCATCGTCCTATTTCACTTTTTTGGAGTTCGAAAGAAGATTCACTTCCTACACCTCTTAAAATCAATCAGGTTTGGTTTGGGGAGGACTTCAGGAAGTTAGTAGCTTCCACTTTGGTAAGGCTAAATCATGACACTTATGAAACCTTTATGGTGAAATTCGAAGCGAACCTGAAGTGCACTAAAGCTATTATTAAAAAATGGATTATGGTTTGGAAAGCCAATAGGAAAACATAGATTTTAGAGATTGAAGGAAACATTTCATAGAACATTTTGGAGGAGAGTTATGGAGCCCTAAACCAGACACAACAAGAGGAACTTAAAAATTGTCTAGAAAATAAGAGAAATGAATGGCTGAAAAAAGAAGAGGTGGAGTGGAACCTAAAAAGTCGACCACTATCGCTTCAAGATGGAGAGAATAACACAAAAAAATTTCATCTTTACACTAACCATTGTAGAAATGTCAACACCATTTGAGAAATCAATAATGAAGTAGGAGTCTTGGTTATTTCATTTCGAGAAAAAGTGGAAACATGAGCATGCTTCTTTGAAAACATTTTTCAATCTCCTAGGGGATGCCCTATTCAAGATATTTTGGAGGTAGTTACCAAGTTCCATCCCTTGTTCTCCAAATAAATGAATGGTTAACAAGTATACAAAATCAAAGCTGAGACAGGCGCTCTCCTCGACGCATAATGGTAAAATTCTAGGCCTGGATGGGTATACGGTGGAGTTCTTTAAATCCTTCTATGGTTTATTGAAATAAAGTCTTCTCCTTTTGGTTAGAGAATCTCAAAGAGAAGGTAATATCTATGGCCCGTTAAATTAAACTTTTATTTGTCTCATACCAAATAAACATAATTTTGAAACGTTCGAGGACTATAAACCTATTTATTGTTGTAACGTTGTTTATAAACGAATCAAAAAAATTATAGCTCAACGATTAAGACCCTTGCTGAGTGAAATTATTGGAGAACAAAAGTTTGGTTTTCTTCAGAATCGAAAAATACATGACGCAGTGATGATTGCACAAGATGTCTTCCACTCGGTGAAAAAGAACAATATTAAAGAAATTTTTTAAAACTTGACCTATCAAAGGCATATGATAGGTTTAACTAGACCTTTCTAAGGTTGTTTCTTATACAACTAGGCATGAGCTTTAGGACAATGAATTGGACAATGGGATTCCTTCAAAGTGAGTCCTTCGCAGTGTTGATTAACGAATCTCCCTCCATATTTTTCAGAACTTCAAGGGGGTTGCAAAAAGGTTTCCCTCTATCCCATTTCTTATTTCTCCTCATAGATGAATCTCTAAGCAAAATGATTAAAGAAGCATGCCCCAACGCTATTTTTAGAGGTATAAGGGTATTCGAATAAGAGAGGGTTTCTCATATCCTGTTTGTAGACAATGTACTTTGTAGTGTGTAGATCTCCTTATTAAATGTTTCACGACTCAAAAGAATCTTTGATTCATAATGCAAAGCTACGAGGATTCATATTAATTCGGAAAAATCTTGCTTGGTTCTTAACAATTTATCTGAAGTTGAAACAAAAAACTTTTTAAATATAATCTCGGCTTCGAAGGAAGGCATTGAAGAAGGAATTAAATATTTGGGATTCTATATAAAGCCTGATCGGTATAGAAAGAAGGATTGGGAATGGCTTAATCGTAAATTGGAATCATGTATTTCTTCTTGTGTTAACAGAACTTTGCCCAAAGGTGGTCGTATTGTACTACTTAAATTAGTATTGGAAAGTATCCCTGTATATTGGAACTCCATAGTGGCCATTCCTGAAGGAATTCTAGATAAAATAAGGAGACTAAGTTGTAGATACTTGAGGGAAGGCCATAAATCCCATGGGGGTTTCCATTTGGCTAGTTTGTCCTCCATCGTTGTTCCAAAAAACCTTGGGGGATGGGGACTCAAAGATATTCATCCCTTCTCTCGTGCACTAACAATCCTAAATATCTGGTGCCTCTCGCAAGGGAACTCCCTTTGGTGTTGAGTTCTACAGTCAAACAATTTCGCTAATTTATCCATAGCGGAATCATTTCATCTTCCAATTAAATCCTCAAAGGGTTCTATCACGTGGTAAGATTTAGTGGAATCCTTTCCATTTGTGGGAAAATGCATTGTCTAGAAAATTGGAAATGGGAGAAATGTAATATTAGGAGAGGACCCTTGGCTAGGAGCAGGGGACAATTTCAGGCTATCAGAACCTTTGGTTCAACATCTTAAAACCATCAACCTCTTCCACTTACATGAAATCCATTTAGGGGACCCTAAACAACAAGAAAGCTTGGGGTGGCGTGATTCAGTCTCCTTAGGTTTACCACAATAACTTCACGCAGAATGGGACTCCTTTTTCTCACGGTTGTGTGAAAACTTCATCCTCATGGACGATGATTCCCTAGACACTTTCTACTTGTCCTTTAACCAAAAGAAAGGGTCCTTTACAATGAAACTTAGATATAAATCATGGCAGGAAGACAAACTTCTAGTTCAACCTAAATGGTGGTGGAAAATGTTGTTGAAAAGAAAAGCACCTTTAAGATGTAAAATTTCTCTCTAGCTTGATATGAATAATAAACTTTTGACTTGGGACAATGGATTGAAAAGGGGTTGGTATGACCCTAATCGTTGCACACTTTGCATTGGTGATGAGGAATCAGTTTCTCACCTTTTTTTCTTTTTTCCTTATGCACGCCAGGTTGCAAAGCTAGTCAAGGAAAGATTAAATGTAAGGTGTGACTAGAACAAGGAAAGATTGGAATAATGTTATCAGTTATGGGTCCAGGACAGGGTCGTGAAGCTTTATTCAGGTTTTCCAAGTATTATGATTTCAAATATCTAGTGGGCCCACAACTCAACTATTTTTAAAGACAATTGTATTCCTTTGAAGGTTATTGTAGCGATTACGCATAACAAGGATACTATCTTTAAAGATGATCTCAAAAAATCTAAGCAATGTACTCCTATTCTCCCCACTTTAGATTATCACATCCCATGGGGATATTATGATGGGGCCAGCCATGGGCACCTTTCTTCATGCCGAGTTGGGGAAGTTATCTTCATCAACCAAAACCATCAAATTTACATTAGATATGCCCTTGGCTAGGGGTTCAATAACAGAACTGAGTTAATTTCAATGTGGACCCTTTTGGAGATGGAAAAATAGATAGACATTAAAAAACTGTAGATTTTGGGGGCCTCCAAATTGGCAATCTATTGGGCCCAAGGAAAAATAGAAATCCAAAATGTCAATGTATCTAATATTTTGCGAGATATCAAGTTGGATTTTCTATCCTTTGAATGGATTTATTTTCATCATGTTTTAAGATAACTCAATGTCAAGGCGGATGAGCTATCTAAGGAAGCACTTCAGTTATAAAGAGAAACATTTGGGTAGTATGAGTATTTTGATGGGGTGGAAACAAGTTCTTTTTATAGTAAAAGTTGAAAAAAGATTTTAAGATGTATATTTTTGGATTACTCTTGAAATATACTTTTTTTTTTTTTAGAAAAAAATTTATAATCTTATTACATTTTGATAATATATTATATATTATTATTATTAATTATAATATATAATATATATTATTATTAATTATATAATATATTATATAATATAATACTTGTTACATATAATCAATATATATTATTATTAACTATTAATATAATATAAACACCTTTATCAAAAATTTGTCCAAAAATTGTGTTGATTTATAATCCACATTATATAACAAATCTATAATTCTAATATTAATTTATAAATTATTATAATTTAAATCTATATTGGTTATATATTATTAACATATATTTATATTGCATTTATATTATATATTATTATTATTCTATAAAGGAACAATGTTCTGTATATTTGCTCAATTTTAAATCCATTATAATCTTAGTATTAATTTATAAATTACATTAAATTAAATTTTTATTAATTATATATTATTAATATATATTTATATTACATTTATATTATATATTATTATTATTATTCTATAGAGGAGCAATGTTCTATTAGTATATTTGCTCAATTTTAAATCAATTCATTATAATCCTAGTATTAATTTATAAATTACATTACATTACATTTTTATTAATTATATATTATTAATATATATTTATATTACATTTATATTATATATTATTATTATTATTATTCTATAAAGGAGCAATGTTATGTTAGTATATTTGCCCAATTTTAAATCAATTGAATACGTGAGAAAATGGATCAAAATTAAAAAAAATTGCAGTAGTATTAAACACCATCTAAATTTATTTATTGGTGTTGGATCAATGACAATTGTAAATGTTTGCTTATTTGATATTGAGAATTTGATAGTAGAGGCTTCATATTTTATGATTTCATTAGCCATTGGAAATACAACATTAAAAACAAATGAAGAACAACTATGGAGTGATTGTTTGAACATACATGTTTGCACTTCCAATACTATCTAAATTTATTAGTGTTATATTCATGGGAGTGAAAAAAAAATCTTCAATGATTTGTACATAGGTATTAAAAGAAAGATAAAATTTGTATTTACTTATAAATTATAATAAATAAGTAAAATAAAATAATCGTAACCTTAACCAAAGAAGACGAAACAATCAGTTTAAGCTTGAAAGAGTGAAATATGTCAATTTAAGTATTTCATAGGGTTGTGATAAATAAGTAAGAGACTCTGAATTAATAACATGAGAGTTATGTAGATTCACAATATAGCAAGTAAAATATATGAAAGAGTGAGAGTCTAGAGAGTGAGCAGTTAAAAATGATTAAGAAGAAATATAATGAAAATCCATAAGCATTGCCTTGAAAAAAGATGGTGCTCACAAGTTTGAGCTTCCTATATTGGTGTAAATCGCCACAAGTTTAGCTTATAATGTTATTATATTATATTATATTTATATGTAATTTTATAATATTATTTAAAGTTTTGAGTAACTTATTATTATATTAGTTTATATATAATAATAAATAATGTAATTTATATATATAATAACTTATTATATATTATTGTTATTATAATATGTATAATAAGTATATAGTTATTATATATATAATAATTTTATTATAATATGCTATATATTTTAATTATTATATATTATAATTAATACTAATAATATATTATATAATTATTAGTATATATTAATAATTTTAATATATATATATTATTAATTTATAATATTATAATGGGATAAGAAAGAGAAGTTTAGGTTGAGTTTCTATAAAAAAATATGAGATAGGTTCCTTTTGGTGGTGTTCCCCCCTCGATCCTACGACCACATGTGACAGGCTATCCTGGAGGACAAACAGAATCCCTATATGGTGATAAGGTGGATTATTGCAACATCCCATCACATGAGCATGATTTCTTCTCACAAGCAGAGTTTTTGGAGTGCACGACCTCCTCCCCTTACCACTCTCTGTGGAAGCCAAACCATCAGTACGAGGGAGACAGAGTTAATGAAACACTCTCAAAGGATGGACACGAATTGGAGGATTTTAATTCTAGCGGTGAGTTTCTAGAGAAGTAAAGGAATGGTAACTTCCAACAAACATACCGTCTTTTTTTTGTTTCTCCCTCTCCCATGAATCTCAAGGCAGGGAATGTTGGTAGTCTATGAGGAGAGGAAAGGAAGAAAGATCCATAAGTTTGTAATCAAGGTCGTACGAAGAGGCATAATGCATATATGAGGAAAAAGTCTTCAAATTGTATTTGTGAAAAAGGGGGCCATGTGAGAATGGTGGTCGGAGAGGATATCTCGATAGAGAAAATCACTCGCTTTGAGGGTAAAATTTTGGTCAAAATATTTAACGAGAAATCACTTGGCATTTTGACTCTCCAATCTTGGATTGACCAGGAATGGACTCCTATGTTGGGTTACTTGCCTGAAATTCATGTCATGACAAAGGGTTGGGTGTCTTTTATGCTGAACGATGAAAATGATTGCACGGAAGTCCTCTAAAAAATATGGTATTGAGGTCCATGAGTTTATTTTTTAAAACCCTGGTTGGTTGATTTTTATCCAGCGAGAGATTCGGTTTCAATCATGAAAGTATGGGCCATTTTCTAGGTCTACCCCTAGCTTTCTGGACAAGGGAGGCTGTGGACACTATCAAAAATAAATTAGGTTCTTTTGTGGGTCTCGAGCCCAATTGGGCCACAAAAAATGATTGGCTTTGGGATTGGATTCAGATAGAAGTAAATGTTGGGGAAGGCTTGGTTGGGAGCCTTAACATTGTTTTTGGTGATATCACTTGGCATCAAAAAGTGGATTATTGGAAAATCCATTTATGGTGTCACGGGTGCCATGAAATCAACCACTTAAAGTCTAAATGCCCAAATCTTGCACCATTGGGCCAATGACTGCAAACATTCTAGAGAAGGAAATCCACTTTGGGTCAGGAAAAGACAGTGGAGAGTCTTTCGATTGATGGGAAAAATGAAGTTGTAGTATTGGAACTCGGCTCAACAAAATATTCTAACTTAGCCTTGGGAGACCTTTCTCTTTAGGTGAGCAATTCTGGTATGAAGTTTCTTAATCATGTTTCTTCTTCTTCTTTGGATATGTCTTGTCCTCATGGGGAATGGGAGGACCCTTTCCCCTCTCCTTCTCCTCTATCCCCTGTGACTCCCTTGTCCCATGTTCCCTCCCACTTTTGTCCCCCCCAGTTTGTCTGAGACTCCTTCTGATCTAGTCCCATTTGTTCCCTCCCCAAACCTTGTTTAAAAAAATTTCCCCCTCCCTTTCTCCTGTTCCTTCCCTTGTTCAGATTCCCTCCTCACTATCCGCTAATCCTATCATTCTCGCCTATTATTATTCTCCTCTTTCCTATAGCTACTAAAAAATCCTTATCCCTCATGTGCTTCCCTGTCTCTCGAAGCCTCTATCTCCCCCTTTAGCCTCTCCTAAAGGGTATTTGCATCGCTCTAAGGATTTTTTAAGAGTGGCAAACCCATCGAAAGTTGGCTTGGCCCTTGACCCCCTCCCTGTTATGCAAGATGGCATAAAGTCTCATATGTCAAAGGAAAAATAAAAGGTTGTGGCCAAAATATGGAAAGGCACCCAAGAAACTATTACTAGGGCCCTTAGAGTGGGGAGTTCCTTGCATTCCCCCTCCCCCCCCAAAATGATTTTTCTGTCTTTCAATGTTAGAGGGATTGGGAACCCAGAAAAAATTAGTCCTCAAAAGGCTGCTCCTAAGCCTTAAGCCAAGCATCCTTTTTTTTTAGGAGACTATGTGTCCAGGGGAAGATGCCATTAAAACTGTTAGTCAATGGCTAAAAAATTACTATGATTTTTCTTTTATTGCTATAAACATTTATGGGCCCTATTATGAAAGGGTACAGTTTTGGGAAAATATAAAATATGCCAGAGTCTTCAGTGATCCCCTAACGGTGATACGGGGATATTTGAATTTCACCCTCTCCTTCAAAGAAGTTTGGGGCTCGAACCCGAGAGAACATAGACATAAAGGTTTTTTCCTTTCCTTCATGGAGGAAAAAAACCTGGTTGACTTAGAGCCTATAAAAATCTCCCCTACCTGGAGAAACTCTCGAATGGAGAATGATGCAGTAGCCAAGAGACTGGATCACTTCCTTATGTCTGAAAAAATTATGGACATAGGTATTATATTTAAGGAAAAAGTCAAAGAAGAGGGAAGTTTAGATCATCATCCTATTTCACTTTTTTGGAGTTCGAAAGAAGATTCACCTCCTACACCTCTTAAAATCTATAAGTTTTGGTTGGCAGAGGAGGAGTTCACGAAATTAGTAGCTTCCACTTTGGTAACGGAAAATCATGACACTTATGAAACCTTTATGGTGAAATTCGAAGCGAACCTGAAGCGCACTAAAGATGTTATTAAAAAATGGATTTCGGTTTAGAAATCCAATAGGAAAAGGGAGCTTTTAGAGATTGAAGGAAACATTTCATAGATCATTTTTTAGGAGAATGATGGAGCCCTAAACCAGGCACAACAAGAGGAACTTAAACATTGTCTAGAAAATAAGAGAAATGAATGGTTGAAAAATGAAGAGGTGGATTGGTACCTAAAAATTCGAGCACTATGGATTCAAGCTGGAGATAATAACACAAAAAAATTTCATCATTACACTAACAATTGCAGAAATGTCAACACCATTTGAGAAATCAAGAATGAAGCATGAGTCTTGGTTAGTTCATTTCGAGAAAAAATAAAAACATGAGTGTGCTTCTTTGAAAACATTTTTCAAGATCCTAGCGGATGCCCTATTCAAGAGATTTTGAAGGTAGTTACCAAGTTCAATCCCGTCTTCCTCAAAGAAATGAACAACTCCTTAGAAAAATAGGTAACAAAATCAGAGCTGAGACATGCCCTCTCCTCGATGCAGAATGGTAAAATTCTGGGTTCAGATGGGTATAAGATGGAGTTCTTTAAATCCTTCTATGATTTGTTGAAATAAAATATTCTCCTTTTGGTTAGAGAATCTCAAAGAGAAGGTAATATCTATGGCATGTTAAATGAAACTTTTCTTTGTCTCATACCAAAGAAACAAAATTTTGAAATGTTCAGGGACTATAAACCTATTTCTTGTTGTAACTTTGTTTATAAACTGATTACAAAAATTATGGCTCAACGATTAGGATCCTTGCTGAGGGAAATTATTGGCGAACAAAATTTTGGTTTTCTTCGAAATTGAAAAATACACGACGCGGTGGTGATTTCACAAGATGTATTCCACTCGGTAAAAAATAAAAATCTTAAAGAAACCATTTTAAAACATGACCTATCAAAAGCATATGATAGGGTTAACTGGACCTTTCTAAGGTTTTTTCTTATACAACTAGGCATGAGCTTAAGGACAATGAATTGGATAATGGGATGCCTTCAAAGTAAGTCATTCATAGTATCTTTACGAATATCCCTCCTTATATTTCATAACTTCAAGGGGTTTGAGCCAAGGTTTCCCTCTATCCCCTTTCATATTTCTCCTCATAGTTGAAGCTCTAAGCAAAATGATTAAAGAACCATGATCCAACGTTATTTTTAGAGGTATAAGGGTATTCGAATCAGAGAGGGTTTCTCATCTCCTGCTTGTAGATGATGTACTTTGTAGCGTGTATGTTTCCTTATCAGATGTTTCAAGACTCAAAAGAATCTTGGATTCATACTACAAATCTATAAGGATTTATATTAATTCGGAAAAATCTTGCTTGGTTATTAACAATTTATCTGAAGTCGAAAAAAAATCCTTTTTAACTATAACCCTAGCTTAGAAGAAAGAAATTCAAGAAGGAATTAAATTTTTGGGATTCTATATAAAACTTGATCGATATAGAAAGAAGGATTGGGGATGGCTTAATCGTAAATTGTAAGTAAGGATTTCTTCTTGGGTTAACAGAACTTTGGGCAAAGGTGGTCGCCTTGTACTACTTAAATTGGTATTGGAAAGTATATCTGCATATTGGAAATCCATAGTGGCCATTCCTGAAGGAATTCTAGATAAAATAAGGAGACTAAGTTGTAGATAATTGCGGGAAGGCCATAAATACCAGGGGGGTCTCCATTTGGGTAGTTGGTCCTCCATCATTGTTCCAAAAAACCTTGGGGGATGGGGACTCAAAAATATTCGTCCCTTCGCTCATGCGCTAACAAGACAAAATATCCGGCGCCTCTCACAAGGGAACTCCTTTTCGTCAACAGTTCTACAGTCAAAATATTTCTCTAATTTTTCTATAACAAAATGGTTTCATATTCCAATTAAATGCTCAAAGGGTTCTATCATGTGGAAATATTTAGTGGAAGACTTTCCATTTGTGGGAAAATGCACTGTCTGGAAAATTGGAAATGGGAGAAACATAAGATTAAGAGAGGACCCTTGGCTAGGAGCAAGGGACAATTTCAGGCTATTGGAACCTTTGGTTCAACATCTTAAAAACCTCAACCTCTTCCACTTACATGAACTCCATTTAGGGGACCCTAAACTACGAGAAAGCCTGGGGTTGCATGATCGAGTCTCGTTAGGTTTGCCACAAGAACTGCATCCATAATGGGACTCCTTTATCTCACGGTTGTGTGAAAACGTCATCCTCCTGGGTGATGATTCCTCAGACACTCTCCGCTGGTCCACCAAAAACAAGGGTCCTTTACGACGAAACTTGGATATAAAGCATGGAAAGAAGACAAACTTTTGGTTCAGCCTAAATGCTGGTGGAAAGCGTTGTGGAGAAAAAAAGCTCCTTTAAGATGTAAAATTTCTCTCTAACTTGCTATGAATAATAAACTTTTGACTTGGGATAATGGAGTGAAAAGGGGTTGGTGCGGCCCTAATTGTTGCACGCTTTGCATTAGTGATGATGAATCAGTTTCTTACCTTTTTTTCTTTTTTCCTTGTGCATGCTTGGTTGCAAAGTTGGTCAAGGAAAAATTAAATGTAAGGTCTGACTGGAGGAAAGAAAGATCGGAAGAATGTTATCATTTATGGGTCCAGGACAGGGTTGTGATGCTTTATTCGGGCTTGCCAAGTATCATGATTTCAAACATCTAGTGGGTCTGCAACTCATCTATTTTTAAAGACAACTGGATTCCTTTGAAGGTTATTGCAACGATTACGCTTAACCATGATACTATATTTAAAGATGATCCAAAAGAATGTAAGCAGTGTAATTTTATTCTCGCCACTTTAGATTATGACATCCCATGGGGATATTTCAATGGGGCTAGCCCGGGGCACCCTCCTTCATGCGGAGTTGGGGCAGTTATGTTCATCAACCAGAACCATTAAATTTACATTAGATATGCCCTTGTCCAGGGGTTTAATAACAGAGATGAGTTAATTGCAATGTGGACCCTTTTGGAGATGACAAAATATATAGACATTAAAAACCTACAGGTTTTGGGGGCCTCCAAATTGGCAATCTATTGGGCCCAAGGAAAAATAGAAATCCAAAATGTCAATGTGTCAAATATTTTCAGAGATATCAAGTTGGATTTTCCATCCTTTGAATGGATTTCTTTTCATCATGTTTTAAGATAACTCAATGTCAAGGCAGATGAGCTATCAAAGGAAGCCCTTGAGAGGAACATTTGGGTACTATGAGTGTTTTCATGGGGTGAAAAAGTTCCTCCTTTAGATGAAAGAGAAAGTAATTGTTGAAGTTTCTTGTTTTTTGTTCTAATTGACAGATAAAAAACACAAGTGGACTCTCAAGTTTTGTAAAAACTATTCAAAGTAACATCCAATAGAATGGTGACAAGTTCTTTTTGATAGTAAAAGTTGACGAGAAAGATTTTAAGATGTATATTTTTGGATTACTCTTGAAATATAATTTTTTTTTTTTTTTTAAACAAAAAAAACTTATAATCTTATTAATTTTTTATAATATATTATATATATTATTAAATATTATATATATTATTAATTATAATATATAATATATTATATATAATCAATATATATCATTATTAACTAATAATATAATATAAACACCTTTATAAAAATCTCTCCAAAAACTATATTTACTTATAATCCACATTATATAACAAATATATAATTTTAATATTAATTTATAAATTGGATTAAATTAAATATATATTAATTATATATTATTAATATATATTTATATTACATTTATATTATATATGATTATTATTCTATATTAACTTATAAATTAAATTATTTATAACGTTTTCATTAACTTATTATTATATTGGGAAATAATGTTAAGTTAGTTATGCATAATATAAGTTAGTTATATTATATATAACTAATTTATTATATAATATATAATATTAACTACAAATCATTTTTCTGTTAAGGCAATTTTAATTCTCAAATATTTGTTTCCTAATGTATTTTATAAATAATTGTTATTATTATTTAAACAATTGCTTTTTTGAAAGATTTTAATCAATTTTATACTTTTTAATGAATTTGCAAAATTTAATTTTATTGTAAATGTAAATGATAATATAGCATTTGGTTAGTTACTTATAAGTAAATTAATGGATTGAGTTATAAAACAACAATAAAACTTTCCTAAAATCTTATTTTAAAAACTACTTATAACATACATTAAAACATAATAATTATTGGAAAAAAAAACTCATTAAAAAAAAAAAATCCGTGAATACTTGTTGTAAAATTAAAGTAAATAAGTTATAAAAGAAATTAGTACTATAATAAGACCTACCATTTAAGAATAATATTATTAGTAATATATTATATAGGTTTGAAATTCATAAAAAAAATAAGTTTAACACTATATATTACACTTAAATATATATACATCATTTAAGAGTAAGATTATTAATAATATATTATATTTATTTGAAATTCATAAAAAGTAAATAAGTGATAAAAAAAAATTGAAATTCATAAAAAGTAAAAGGATATAAAATAAGTTTAATACTATATTACGCTTATCATTTAAGAGTAAGATTATTAATCATGTATTATATCTATTTGAAATTCATAAAAAGTAAATAAGTTATAAAAAAATTTAATGTTATAAATAATATTTATCACTAAAGTAAACGAGGGTTGTATGGCAACTTAGTCCCTCCGGAGTTAATTGAGAATACATGTTGAACAATAAAACTTAATATAACTAAATGCAAAAGTAATGAATAACAATAAGTTAAATTTCTTTTATTTGGTTTTTTAAAATCTATTTATTTAAAATTTTATTTAAAATAAAATAATAAGATATCTCTATATTTGGAAAGATAATATAATATAAATAAAAATGTAAAATTGTGTGATGTGAATAACTTAAATTAGTTATATTATTAAAAAAAAAAAAAACTTTATAAACTAATTTAAAAATAAAATAAAATAACTTTCTATTAGTTAAAATTGTGTGATATGAATAACTTAAATTAGTTGTATTATTTAAAAAAAATTAGAATAACTTTACATTAATTCTATTTTTTTATATTAATGATGAGGCATCTTTATGTTCCAAAGATAATAGTAGTTTTTTTTTACATTTTCAAAACTATTATATATTTATCAATCAATCAGGAACCCATTCATCTTTCTAATTCTTTTATTTATAAAGATAAATCTTTAACCAAAAGACTAAATTTTAATGTTAAACAACAAAATACCTACTTCATTCCCCATCATTCACACTAAAGTCAAGTATCCTACAAAGTATCCATGTCATCCCCAAGTTCAATCACTTGTGAACTTTAATATTAAATTAAGAAGAGGGACTTTATTATGGCTTACAAGAGATTGGGAGCGGGACTCATTGCCCATAGTAGCCAATGTTGAACCACAAAACTTTTTATTCAATTAATATAAAATTTAGTTATAATTTTTATTAATACTATATTTTTTTAATTAATAAAATTGTTGTTTTTAAGTTAAATTAATAATATATGAATTTAATTAGCACAAAAAAAATTATTTAATTAATATAAAATTGAGTTATAATTTTTATTAATACTATAATTTTTCAATTAATAAAATTATTGTTTTTAAATTAAACTAATATTATGTGAATGCTAACATTTAAAATATTTAATGATTTTTACTAATTTTAATAAATATGAGTGATTAAAAACCTTATAAATTTTTCATTTAAAAAAATTGTTATTTCTTAAAAATGAAAATAAAAATTTAAAAAACCTAAAATAAATTCATTAAATATTTAAACTGTTATCTCACAATTTACTGAACTACTATATCAAAATTGATTGACTTTCGTTGGGCAAAGAAATTTCTACCCTGACTACAGTTACCCCTAAATAACAACATACCCTAAAATATATCATTGGTAGGAAATTGAAAGTCATAATAAAAAAAAAAACATGAAGTAAGAACTAGCAGATTTGACTTTTTCACAGTCACTGTGGGACGCTGTAGTTGAACGAAATTTCAATATAAGTTTGAATATGTTACGAAATAAGGCATTATATACTTACTTTGGATTCATAAATTTCAATATAACTTTGAATATGTTACAAAATAAGGCATTATATACTTACTTTGGATTCATCAGAAAGATTTGTTGTAACAACAGTTGTCTGAATGTATTGCGCTGAATTGACTTTGTATACAAAACCATTAAAATTGACCAAGCATTCTGCATTTTCACTGTTATTCTAAATTATTATTTTTAAAAAAATTATCCCAAAAACTTTGGCCTTCTTAACATTTAGATCCTACTCATAATTACAAACATGATATCTGAACTTTAAAAAAAAATTATCCTAAAAACTTTGACCTTCTTTCAAAAAAAGATTATCCTAAAATCTTTAACCTTCTTAACATTTGGATCTTACTCATACTTACAACATGAATCATTTAAAGAATTAGCCGTATTTTAATGAAGTATTAATTAAAACTCATTCCCTCTTCCATTGTTCGACATTGTTAGTTTTATCAAGCAGTCAGTCAGAAGGGCTGACCGAACCATCGCCACTAATGGGGTGTACGTACGTGGCAGTCCTAACCATTTCCGCATTTTCCGCATGTGTGAAAATCTCAAGGATATGCAAACACTCAATTCACACTTTCTTCACGCTTTCCCCCGTACTCAATTATTATATAATGCCTGTCACTAGTATGCAATATTGTCACTAGTATGCAATATAAGCAATATAATAACAAGAGAAAAGATTTTTGCAGGGTTTTAATAAATATAAGTAAATAGTATGTTTTTTCTATTCTTTGTCAAATTGTCAAATCTATTAGTTGTGTAATCAATTTTATATATTGAATGACGTGAAGCTTGTAATAACATTTCAAAGTTATCATCCAATTAAATTTTAGAAAAATATTTTTTATTATTATTAAAAACAATACATATTTAATATTCTACTTTACACATTGGATATAGCACATGAATTTAAAGTCAACAATAAACTAATACATAATCTAAGGGCAACTCATTGCTATAATCCCAAGCCTTTGGCAGAGACTAATAAGTTATAAAAAAAGGTTAGTACTATAGATAACACCTTAAAATATTATTAATAATATATTTTAAAATTCATAAAACTAATAAATAATATTTTATAATAATATTTTTTTTTTTAACTTTTTATTAAAAAAGTCAATTTTTTTGAAATAAAATTTGATGGACAAATTGTAAGTCACCGTCAAATATTGTTCATAATTCAAATATTGTTCATAATTGTGTGCAACTGAAAGCTTTTTTTTTACAACCAGTAAAACAGACATTATAATGCTATAGACCATCCAATTCTAAGTGCTTTTCAACGTTGAAATTCCAACCTTGACCCTCTCCCTCGATGGACAAGAGCCATCTCGTTATGAACATGATTACATAAATTAATATGGCATCTTATTTTGGCCAGCTTACCTATTTATTATATTGATTAATATTTATCTCTATTGGGAGTTGTGGTACTTAACACTTTATTTTTAGATCTGTGTGGCCAAGTTTGATGTGTTAGTTATTTATTGCCTTTAACTTGTAGTTTTTTTTTCACAACTCTTTTATAGGTGTAAAATGCATTTTTGGATATAAAAATAAAGGAAATATATTTTATCAAAAATATCTAAAAATGATAAATATATTTTATAAAAAATCAACTTATATTATTTTATAAAAAAATAAATATATTATCGATAATAATTATTGAATTTTAACTTTTTATGAAAAATCTATAAATACATTGTCAAGGATAATTATTGAATTTTAACTTTTTATGAGAAACTTGTGTGTAATACCATATGTCCAAGATTGTTAATGTAAGATTATGTTCTTAATTCCTATGATTGAGTATAACCACTTAATTATAGATCAAAGCTACTTCATTGGGAAAACAAAAAGAGGTATGTCCATATGGCAAATATTTTAATAATCATACATTGGAGTGATCATGTAGAAATAATGGCAGGTCCTCTCTTTTGTGTCTTAGTGTGATGCTCATGCAATACACAAAACAATGTTGGAAAGTCAAATCATTATGCTCTATTTGTACTTAATTGGATTCCTCAAATAGTTTGTCGTTCATAGCAAATTCTCCACTCGGAACATGCAAACCAAAAACTATAATCTTTGATTGTAAATGAGGAAGGTGCAAAATTTGTTATAAAGAATTTAGCATATATCAATGGGCGGAGATATACCCTCCAATTGTTATCGTGGTCCCAAAATGTGTGAACAAGTAAATGATTGCATTTTTTTGACTTAGCTCTTGAAGTTTAAAAATAGATACATGTACCGAGTCCGTGGTGTCTTTAACTTGGCCTGAGAAATAAAGTGAGATGATAATATAAGACAAGATAAGATAATTTTCTTAATGTCCAACAAGTGACCATAAATAGATCAAAGGGATTGTTAGGTACATTAGAAATAATACACACTAGGTGGTTCCTAAAGAAAAACATATATATCAATTAAGCTCAAAGGCCTAGAATCTATAATCTATCATCAAATGAAAAAAAAAGATACAAAGTTGGGAGTCTCATAATATAGAGGATCCCTCTCAAGAACCTTACAAAAATGTCTTGACTGTAGGTGCCTATACTATATTGTGCTCAAGCCATGGAGGAGCCATCACTTGTTGATGAGGAGGAGTTGCTAACATCCAAATATTTACTACGAGTAGGCTAACCTCTCCTACCATCCAAGGTCAAAGTGAAGAAACCCCCGGTGGAGGATTTTCCTAATGATTTGGATTATCTAAAGTATTGGAAGATCTAGATAAAATGTGCTACCTGGACGAGGCCACTCTCTATTGATATCAAGAAGAGTGGGATGGAGGGTGTCTACTATGGATAAAATAGTTATCATTGACCCAAACTCGACACTGTCACATTGGCCTCACAAGTGGGGGGATGGGATATCCTTGAGGTCTCATAGATATGGAAACTAAGGTGGTTAAAATTCTCTCTACTTTCCTCTCAGTGTCTCTATTTTTGAGCATTTGGAAGAAGAAGGTGATCATCCTAATATCGTCTAGTGGTGTGAATGGTATGAGCATAAATGATCGAAACATGAAATCCTCCCTCATGTATAAATCCCAATGCCATTGATCCAAATATCAAAATAAGATGGAGAGGGAGTTAAAGGACTCCATGAAAAGGAAATGGTACCGACCACGGATCTCATAATAGAGCATTGGAAAATCAAATGCTCCTATGTCATGCTCTCATGTAGGTGGCAGAGTTGACAAGTCCCATCTACTCATGAAATATGGTGATCGACTTCCACCCTAAGCTTATGAGAACCAACTTGGAATTTGTCAAGAGGGGTCTTTATATCACACAACCAATCAAGTGAAGTGTGTAGCTTGGCTTAATAATGAGGCCATCTCTTATATCCTTGAAATTATTTGCATAAAAGGCCATCTTGGTCTTAAGGCCGTGGGGTGGATCCACCCAAATGACCTAAATGTATTTTTTATAAATTTCCTCCCCAATGATCTTCTTTAGGTCTTTTTTTTTCAGTACAAGATGGCCAGGGGTGTTGAAGAAGTATCTAAATAAGGGGATCCTATCCATCAAGATACATACTAACTATAATAGGCTAATAACCTTGGAAAACCAAAAATAGACTTATTAGGAGGACCCAATAGACACAATTGCCAAGGCCTTCGATGAGTGGTATGCAAGGCAAGGGTATAGATCTCTACTAGTGACTGAATCAATGAAGCTCTAGAATTGATGAAGTAGTGAAACTAGAGCAAAAATGAATGACCTTAGTTTTATCAAGGTTGACCTTCCACTGTCAAAGATCACAAAACCTAGCCAAGGTGTCTCACTATATTTGGAGGCACTTTGAAGTAGAATCTAGGAGGACCACATCGTTAGTGAAGAGTAGGATGGATATCAAGACATGGTCAAGGAGGTATCCATCCTTAGGCTCGATATGCTCCCATAAAAAGGATTCCAACTCGTCTATGCATATCTTGATCAAAGTGGAATATAACCTCATGAAGATAGTGTATTGAGTTTGATTCCCTATAAAATATTAAGAAGAGACACGTTCCCCTTAAAATCCCATGGGGTGAGTGAATATGTACTTGTAAGATTAAGTTAGTATTATTAAAAATATGATATATGCAATTGATTCTCTC
>ML786084.1:271672-282926 GCA_009831015.1 Picea engelmannii | reverse complement strand
ATTAAAGAAAGCTATCTATGGATTGAAACAGGCCCCTAGGTCATGGTATATAAAGATTGATACCTTCTTTAATCAGAAAGGTTTTGTGAAAAGTCAAAGTGATCCTAATCTTTATGTGAAGAAAGATAAGGAAGGAAATATTTTTTTAATATCTTTATATGTCGATGATCTCATCATTACAGGAAATGCATGTAAGTTGATTGCAGAAATCAAAAATCAACTATCACAGGAATTCGAAATGAAAGACCTTGGTGAACTATACTATTGTTTGGGACTTGAGGTTTGGAAACAATCTGGAAAAACTATGATCACTCAAAGTAAGTATGTAAAGGAGATATTGAATAGATTCAATATGAGTGATTGCAAAGTATCAACAATTCCTTTAGAATAGAATGTGAAGTTATGCAGTCAAGATGGAACAAAGGATGCATATGGAACTTTGTATCGACAGTTGGTGGGAATTTTGAATTATCTCACTACTACAAGGGCATATATATCATATGAAGTCAGCATTCTTAGTCAATTTATGGCCAAGCCGAATGAAATCCATCGGAAGGCTGCAAAGAAGGTCTTTAGATATCTGAAAGGGACAATGAACTTTGGTCTTTTATATACTAATAAGTTTGATGTTCAATTGGCAGGTTTTTCTGACTCTGATTGGGCAGGAAATCCTGATGACAGAAGATCTACTACAGGTTATGCATTCAACATTGGATCAGGGGTAGTATCATGGAGCAGCAAGAAACAACCAACTGTTTCGCTATCATCCACAGAAGCATAATACAAAGCCATGGCTAGTGCAACATGTGAAGCTGTCTGGTTGAGGAGAATTCTAGAAGATGTTGGAAAAAAGAAAACAGAACCCACAAAAGTACATTGTGACAATCAAAGTGCAATCAAACTCGCACACAACCCATTTTATCATGCAAGGACCAAGCACATTGAGCTGCAACATCACTTTGTTAGAGAAAAGATTGAGTCTAAGGAGATTGAACTTATATATTGTAACACAAGTGATAATGTTGCTGACATATTTACAAAACCTGTTGGCAAGATTCACTTTGAGGTCCTTAGGCAGAAATTAGGTGTTGTAGAAAATCCATTTCTACATTAAGGGGGTATGTTGGAATAATGCAGAAATGATAGGCAGATTGCTATGGATTGGGTTGTTGTGTTCTGTTTGTATTTAGCATGGAGAGGTTTGAGATCCACACTTCATGGATCTAGGATTTGGTTTGTTGTGACTATCTCACCTATATATTGTACTATGATTTCATTAGTGAATTGAATCGATTTTCCCCATTCCTTTGAGTGAGCGAGCCTTTTGTGCTCTGCTCCCTTTTGCCTCTCTGTGTTAATTTAACTGAATGTGTAAGAACTTGTTAAGGGCTATTATTCAAGTCTCCACTTGTATATGATTAATGGAAGGATGAGTGACTGGAGTTGTAAAGACTTTCTCAATTCCATCGACCAAATTTGAATAAATAAAGAATAACTACTTCCAAATTTTATACAGAATATAAAAAGAATATTTATAAGAAAACACAACGATTCTCAACATAGATTAAGTAAAGATTTCCTACGATTTGTCCTACGGATTATACAGAAATTTTGTCCAGATATTCTTTGTGGTGATGCAAATACTGGAACAACAGAATTAAGAGCTTTAAAGAATATATTAACTAGATATATAAGGAATATATTAACCAGATTATGTAAAGAATATATGCAGATTATGTAAGGAATATATTAACCAAGAAATCTCCAGGGTATCCAGACAAGTCCACGAGCGATCAAGCTTAAGTAGACCAAGCGCCAACACAAAAGGAGGAGCCTGCACGGCAGCAAGAGTGCTCCACGCGTTAAACTTGTAAGGTGGAAAGAGGTTATAATTAAGCACGCGTGTAGGGATGGAGATTCTTCAAGGCTGGGTGGAAGGAGTTTGGGGCGTAAGAGTTCAGTTTTTTTAGCTTTAAAAGATGAAATAAACTTGCACGTCATTGGTGGTAGATAGATTTCAAGAATTTCAGTATCAACTAGAGTCTGTCGGGGCTCAGTTCATGTTGCAAGCTCCGACGAATTCATTATGCCATTAAATCGAATATCTTATATCACACTCCCTTCTACAATAGAGTATCTAACCCATCCTTCTTTGTAAGAGAATCAATCTAACTCAGAACACGAATTAACAATAGTATTATATATCACAGTGCATATATTAGAGAATTATCAATAACACTATATTAAATAAATATATAGCTGTGTATATATTAAGGAAATAACAATAACACTCTATATAGGTGGGCATAAACACTATGCCTATCGATTCAGTATGCATGACTTTTAACCAGAGATATCCATAACACTATACTAAAGAAGTAGTAGTATAATCGAAATCGCACTACCAATGTTTTAACAAGGAATAATAATAACAATAACAGTCACTCGATATAAGTTAAATCGCAGTAAGGAATTCGAAGGCACAAAAAAAAAGAAAATCGCGCTCAAAATGGGTGATTTCACAATAAAAAATTAAAGTGTTGTCTATATGCAGATATAATTAATCGTTGTGTACATAGCAGCAAATTTGACACACTCTTATAGTTAATTAAGGCTACTGTAAAAAACGCAGCCCATTTATAAATTAAACACTGTCATTCACATATCAATAACGTTGAGGTTTTACCAATCAAGCGTTGGGATCTGTCATTAAAATCATCAAGAATGAATTCCAGCCAAAACAGAGAGGTGATATAAAAACACAAAGGGTATTAAGTTGTTCGGAGAGGGAAATATAAACAATACACAAAATTTCTCAATCACAATAACGCGCAAAGACCATCAATCAACAAAGAAAAATCAATAGGGGTAGACAGCTGGGCAGAAGCATCCTTCGCTCATCATCCATGCATAGAAAAGAAGGGCGTTAGGATCGATAGGTCTGTTAACACCAAAGTGACGACCATCGATCCGGCTCCTGGGCGACTACTCAGATGAGGAATGATGAGCTACGGACGAGAGCGAAGTAAGAAGCACAAACTCATCAAAAAATTAATAAAACCATAGGATGGTCACAACATTCAGGGATCTATTGCCAAGGGAATCAAGTCAAGCAACGAACATAAGGCTAAGGAAATTTAAGTTCTCGATAAAACCGCTAAGTACAACACCTTCTTTACACAGTTAAAAATACAGAAATCAAAGCGTAAGGTAAATGATAATCTACCATGAAGAATGAAACCAAGCGTACCATAGCCCAAGTTGTCCGCTCTGAGTTGTTTTCCCATGCGCTCCATGCTGCTCCCTCTTTTCAACCGATGAGACTTCACCGGTACCTCCAAGCCAACATTAGGGGTACTCTTCTTCCCTCTTATCCCCCTGAGCTGCAAAGGGGCTATGCACACTGAATGAGAAATCAGCTAGCTCCTAGCTCGACTCGCAAGGCCGAGCTACCACTTCTCACTGATCTAGGTATCCCAACTCCCACAAGCTAAGTCAGTCAAGTCATAAATTCTGCAGCGTAACGTTACGCATAACAGAAGAGATCCATCCTCCTCCTCCTCCCTCCTTTATATAGAGTTTCTAAGTCATTTACTTTCCCAAAATCCCATTTAATTTAATGTTCAATAATTTAATTCATAAAAATCCTCCTCATACATATGTCACCCATTCCCTTCATTGCACCATAAATTAATTTCATTAATTATTTAATTACTCTTATTTTCCTCACCCACCTAAAAGCATTCCTAGAATCGCTCCTAGGTGTCCCCATATTCCCTTACACATTTTAATGACTTACCCCCTTACTAATTTACTAATTGAGTTTAATTTAGAAAGTTCTTAAATGCTAGATACCTTACTAAGTTAGTCTTTCTTCTTTTTCCTTGTGTTTCCCCTTTCTTTTTATGTTTCCTGCTTTTTCCTAGTCTCTGAATTCTTTTAAATTTCTATCTTTCCCTTTTTATTTAAAACTCAAATTGAGAGGTGTAGAAAATTAACTTTTTCCCCTTTTCCTTTTTAATTAATAAATTTTTTATTAGCATATGTGATAAAACAATTATTTCCCCTTTTCCCCCTTTTAAATATTATCCCCCAAAAGATTTTTATAAATTAAATGAATTACTTACCCCCTTCTTGGCACACGATTGATGATGATTATCATTATATATATATATATATATATATATATATATATATAACACAAGTATCACTTAAACCTAGATTTTTTTTTCCTCGGCTCGACAACATTTTATTAGCGAAAATTGCCTTAAATCTTTCTCATCACATTATTCATTCTAAGACCATATAGGTTCATTCATTTATTAATTAGCAACGTGACGTTCCCTTCAGGACACACTAGGTGCTCCATGGGTGCCACTCGCCCCATTCTGTTTCCCTTGCAAAAACTTGCCTTCAGGATGCACTACGTGCTCCAAGGGTGCCACTCGCCTCTTTTTGTTTTTCTTGCGCGACGTTCCCTTCAGGATGAAGTACGTGCTCCAAGGGTGCCACTCGCCTCTTGAATGAGTTGGTAGACATCAAAACTCTTGGATTCAATACTCCTCTAGGTGATCTCGTGGGAGACTAAGGGCCTCTAAGGAATAAGGCCCCTACCTTATTGCGCAACCCTTAGAATCATCGAGAGCGACTGTCGCAGTTTTCCCTCATGGTATCGTGGCTCTTCTCGAACTAGGTAATCATTAACCTACAGTTTGAGCCATGGGGGGAGTGGTAGTAGGCTGTGGTAGGGTTGTTGTCCAAACCTCTCCCTCAATGTCTCTATTATTCGTGCGTGACCGCTCTAATCCACATGTGAGTCTGGTCGACAAGCTATCGTCAGCCTGCATCATCAACAAAAAAAAAGGGCATTTTTTTTTTGTCTGGTATAATGCCAAAAAGAGAGAAGCATCCTTAGCCATATGATGGATGCAGCCAGAGTCCTGATCGATAGTAAAAGGTGTTTCAGAAAGAACCTTCCCCTTGAATAATAAGAAACATGGTTTGTTTCATCACTGGTGGACCGGGTCAAAGTTAAGCTCACAGGGAAAGAAGCTCGACCAATCCCTGTTGCACTCTTAAGACTCTAACATGCTAAGATATTACGTAAGCGAGAAGGGCACGAAAGGAGAGGATGAGAAACCATGTCAGAAATAATATCCATAATCATATCATCTAATCAGATGCATAAATGTCATATATATAACAATCAAACCCCAATAGTCCACGACCTGACTCGATCCAGAGTCCAAGGGATTTCATTGATGCCTCTGCATCCTCGAGGTCCAAAATTCTAAACACTAAGGAAAACTAAGTCAATAGCACATGTCTATGTCAATATAGAAAAATAAGAAGTCATTAATCAATAAGGCCTCATAATCATAATCAAATTCCCAATAGTATAATAATCTGGATCACTTGCAAGCAAGTGTCCTCAAAGAATAAGTTCACTCAGTGTGCGCAAGAGCGGGATGTTAAATACATCCCCTCTTGGTCTAAACTTCATCCTAAAGTTTCACAGTATATAAGTGCCGAAATAATGTGTATCATAGTAACATAAGTCTATCTATCAAACAAAAATGGAAACTGTTGGCGCATATCATATGCGTCCTCCTAGGTCACCGAGTGTGGACTATAGTTGTCCCACTCGACCTTGAACTGATCTAATGTTCGACCTCGTAGCTATCGAATGCGATGATCCAGGATGCGGATCGGCTCAGCCATGCATGTAGCCTCATCTAACACCCACAAGGTTCTCAAGTCAAAACATGTGTAGGATTACTAATCATAAAGTCTCAAACAAAGACATGAAATACATCATGCATACGCCTGAAGAATCAGGAAAGGCTAGTCATTAGGCCACGAGCCTCTCTTTTTCACAATATCGTAGGATCCCACAAACCTAAGAGATAGTTTATCCCCTTGTCTGAACTTGATCAAACTCTTATGCAGTTTCCGCTGCAAAAATACTCGATCGCCACATTGTAACTACGGTCGACACGACATGCATCGACATAAATAATTTGTCGACCTTGCGCTTCCTTGATCCTTTGTCTTATAATTTTCATTTAATCTTCCAATTCTTGGATCGCTTCTGGTCCAACCAGGATGATATCCTCAAGCCGATCCCAACTCAAACGCCTCCGACATGGTCACCCATAAAGAACTCGAAAGGCGCCATCTTAATGGTGCTTTGGTAACTATTGTTATAAGAAAATTCTACAAGTGACAAGAATTCTTCCCAATGCCTTTGTTCGTCCATAATGTACATGAAAAACATGTCCTTCAAGGTTTGGTTCATTCGTTTGGTCTTCCAGTCAGTCTCTGGGTGATACACAGTACTAAATTTAAGTTGGGTTACCAAGGCTTCCTGGAAACTAGTCCAAAATTATCGAGTAAACATCGATCCTTGATAAGATATAATCCTCTTAGGCATGCCATGCATCCTCACAATCTCACTGATGAAAACTCTAGCTATGTCAGGTGCTTGATGCATTGTACGCACCAGAATAGAATGAACACTCTTTGTCAGAGTGTCGACTACCACAAAAATTGAGTCGTGTCTCCTTACCCTTAGTGGCAATCCAACAATGAAATCCATGGAAATGACCTCCCATTTAGATTTTGGAATAGCGTGTGGCTGTAATAATCCTACCAGATGTCTATGTTCAGCCTTTACCTACTAACATTCTATACATCTGGCCACTTAGTTCACTATGTCTGCCTTCATTCCTTTCTAGAAGAATAAGCATGTAAGATCTTCCCTTATATTTGTGACTCCCGGGTGAGCCATGTATACTAATCTATGAGCCTCGTTTAGGATCAATATCCTCAAATAGTCATTCGGTGGTATGTAAATCCAATTTTTAAACCTCAATAATCGATCATCGTCAACATAAATCCTTCAAATCTTGGTACCATTATTTTGTTTTGTCCGATAAAATCCTTGACCTCCTTGTACCAGTCAGTGTCGTGTTGTAAAGTTAGAATCTTTTCACGTATATTTGTCTGAAGAGGAAACAATGAAAAGATGCGTGGTCTCTGACTCAATGCATCTGCCACTCGGTTCACGGTTTATTTATGTAAGTAATCTCGAAGTCGTACTCGTTAAGAAATTCCGACCACCACCATTGTCATGCATTTAGGTTTCTTGCGTAAAGATGTTTTGTACTCACAGTGGTATGTTTTTAGTTCAAAATTTCATCTAATAAGGTTGTGTCTCCAAACTCTCAAGGCATAAACAATGGCTAACTACTCCAAATCGTGCATCGAATAGTTCTCCTCATGCCTTCTCAATTTCCTCAAGATGTAAGTGATTACTCAACCGTCTTGCATAAGACTTCGCCTAAGCCTTCCTTGGATGCGTCAATGCATACCAAGAAGTCTGCATCCATGTCAGGGACCTTTAGTATCAGTGTTGTTGTCAACAACTCCTTGAGCCTCCAAAATGCTTTCATGCATTTCTCGATCCAAACAAACTTCTTGTTCTTTTTCTGCAATTCCGTGATTGGATTTGCTATATTCGAAAATCCTTCAATGAACCGTTGATAGTATCCTTCTAAACCCATGAATCTACACACTTTAGAGACATTCATTGGCACAAGCCATTCCATAATAGCCTCGACCTTTGTTGGATCCACAATGATACCTTCGCCGAAGATGACATGCCCTAAGTAGTCAATCTTTGATTGATAAAACGAGCATTTAAACAACTTCCCATACAATTTGTGCTCTCGCAGACACAGTAGTACCAAGCACAAGTGCTCATCATGCTCCTCCGTCGTTTGAGAGTAAATCAAATATCATCAATGAATACTTGGACGATCTTGTCCAAATACTCATGGAACACCTCGTTCATCAAACTCATAAATACCCCTAGGGGGTGTGTTTGTCCCAATGGTAGAACAATTAACTCATAATGACCGAACCTCTTCATAAAGGTGGTCTTAGGGAATTCATCCTCCTTGATCTGTAACTGGTGATACCCTGATCACAAATCGATCATGGAAACCACTGTCGCACCCTTCATCTGATTGAACAGATCATCAATCCTTGGAAACTAATACTAATTCTTGATCATTGCCTTATTCAATTGATGGTAGTCAATGGAGAGTCTCCATGACCCATCCTTATTTCGTATGAAAATAACAAGTGCACCCCACAGTAACACATGTGGACATATAAATCCCAAGTCCAACAAATCCTTCAATTTCATTCTCAACTCCTGTACCTCCAGGGTCGACATCCGATAAGGTGTTCTAGCTATTGGTTCAGTCATTAGTTTTAGGTCTAAGGTAAGTTCCAATTCCCTATCCAGCGAAATCCTAGGTAACTCGTCTCGGAGGACGTCCACAAACTCTCTCACCACAGGAAGGTGTTCTAGACCTTCCGCTACTCCCTTCTCATTTAACGCAAGGATCACATAAATATTACATCCCTTGCACATGCTCTTACACAACTTCAAGGAAGATATAAACCTCAGGGAAACTCTTTGGTTTAAACATACAATCACGCGTCTCTCTACCTCATCATCAACCAAGCTCAATCGTTTAGTCTTACAGTTGAGTATTTCCTCATTCGATTCCAACTAGTCCATGTTGATCACGAAATCATAATATCCTAACATCGTGATGTCCAGGTGGCCCTACTGAGAAACTCTACCAGGTTAAGGGTACATCTCGTAACCTTGCCTTCAACCTTCTGTTAGGCTTTTGAATCCATCTCTACAAATCTAAACTCATCATGTTTGACTGCCTTTACCTTAATCCTTTTTAGTTCTGCACCAGAACTGAAACTCTTGGTAGCACCAAGATCTATTGAATATTAAGGGTCTGGTTAGCGATGGTACCTGACGTCTCAAGCACATTCGACTAGTTCTCTTCCTGATGGTTATTCACCGCTGCATGAATCTGATGGGCCTTTCCCAAAACTCCCATGGAAGTGGGTCCTACTGATCCAGATCCTATGGTCCTTTCCTCTGGGAAAAAATGTTGGTAATGTGGCTCCCCACAATCCACACACTTTCTTTGGTCCAGTAATCCTCGTACCCGAAGTAGAAGCTAAATTCTAACAATAAGGCGAAACTCAAACTTCTTGACTTAAAGTTTTTGTCTAAAATGATTTGGAGCATATCGAAGCAGCTCCAAAATGGGCCTCGTACTTGGGAAATGCATGACTACCTTGTCGCAAGGCGTTGAACTTGTTGAGATGACGCTCAATGAATTCCTCAGAAAGTTACCTCTCTTAGAACCATCCTCGAACAGTTCCCATGACACATCATCGATGGCCATGTTCAAAAGTGGTAGGAGCATCTTCTGCCATAGAAGAGAGCTCCCCTTCAGTCGAAAGACCACCATGCGAACCTTCATGCTTGAGGTCAAATAGCGAAGCCACAACGCTCTTCTCTATAGCCATGCCTCGATGACACAACCGTCCACGACACTTGTCAACTTGAGAACTCAACTCTCTCGAGTTCTCAATGGATGCTAATGGTACTAGCTAGGCTGTGTTTTGGACCCTCAGGGGTACTGATTCCCTGGCCTCATCTTAGTACTGATGGTGAATCAATGCCCTTTGACATTACTTGGAGGGGCCTTGTCAGACCATCATCATCCCTTACAACAAGCGAATCCATCACAAGGACTTGCCCTTCCCCTTGGGGGTTCGACTCCGAGGGTGCGGGAACTTCTGGAGGCGTCACACCTCCTTCCACGACACCACATTGTGAACCTCTGAGGCATCGTCTAAATGTGATCACCACATGGACACCTTAATGTTTTTAATTAATACAAGGGTTAATACTCATGGGTTTACTATAGTGGAAAGCCTGGCGATCCACAGTCACAAGGTTGAACCCGCTCTGATGGAATATGTAATGCTCCCAATCATTACGACTACATGCGACACAAGAAAGTGGAATTGTTTTTTTCTTTCTCTTTCTTTTGGGGGCAGAAACGACAAAAGGGCCCGAATTGAATGATCTAAACTCAGAACCTCAACGAACATAACACTTCATATCACTTATAGTAATAAGTGAATTTTTGGGATTCCAAGCACATAAATTACTCAACCATTGAGGAAGTTGTTGTATTTGATTAAATAACCCTTCCATCTTACTCCTCATTCAGTAGATTTACAAAGCATCTTAAACTTAACACTATATATACATTATGCTAATGATACAGTATTTCATAAATCTTTTGGAGCAAACAGATTCCAATCTTGTGTTCAATATATAAAACTGGTCAATGAAGAGGTTATAATCACTAAACTTATTTATTTCACTTCAACTACTTATCATATCTTTGGTATTTTAGATTCTAAGAGACTGGGTCTTCCATGTCGAGCATGAGGGGTAAAGAATTTTTTTTTTAATATATATGTGTGTGTGTGTGTTTTTCTAAAACAGATTTTCGAAGATAACTTTTTGGGGTATCAATAATTAATCCTTCAAAATTATCCTCTTAAATCCTTTCGATTTTAAGAGATCATGGTATTTCTAAATCCATTTAGCACTGGCTGAGAATTTGGAGTTACTAGTGTATAAAGGGTCCACATTGTAAACTTTTTGTTTCAATTCTTCATAATTTACCCTCTCACCTCCTAAACCACTTTAGAATTTGTTACAATTTCTGCCTTCCGCATATAAAGATTGATTTAACTAATTAATAAATTGAAGGATGTCTTTGAGGAATTTTAATTACAATTTCCAGGATCATAATTGGAATGTAATATTAGCTTTTCCAAGTAAACCAGGATTTTATCTTTATGGTGAATGTGTAAAAACTTGTTAAGGGCCACTATTCAAGTCTCCACTTGTATATCATTAATGGAAGGATGATTGTCTGGAGTTGTAAAGACATTTTGAATTCCATCGACCAAATTTGAATAAATAAAGAATAATTACTTTCGACTTTTATACATAATATAAAAAGAATATTGATAAGGAAACACAACGATTGACAACACAGATTAAGTAATGATTTCCTACGATTTTTCCTACCGATTATCTTAGGATATCAACGAGGGTCAATATAACCTTTACATAGAAATTGCGTCTAGATATTCTTCGTGGTGATGCAAATACTGGAACAACAAAATTAAGAGTTTTAAAGACTAGCACAGCCGCTAAATCGCTGCTGGTAAACGCCGAAAAGCTTAAGGCTGATAAAATAAAACGAAAAATATGAAACCATGAATTGTAACCGGAAAAAACAATACCAACCCCACCCCAACCAGTCCCAAAGAACTCAGACAT
>ML786084.1:258227-270135 GCA_009831015.1 Picea engelmannii | reverse complement strand
TCTGACCCATCGATTTTGGAGGACGACTAAGAATATGCCAGCCTCTTCAATGCATAGCCATCAGATTAGGGTTTAAGGTAAAATAAGGTTAAAAGATCATTAATTATGCCCATTGTCAATAGGTATACGCCTTTCGGCGTAAAAAGTATATAGTAGGAGCCACCCTTATGGATTACTAATAAATAAATGACCTGTATTTTATGCATAATAGATAGATTCAGAATAACCATTAATAATAATTATTTTGAATTTTCATTATTGGTTAATATTTGAATTATAATAAATTTTATTATTTTGAAAATAGATAAAATATTTTTGATAAATAATAATTTAAAATTTTTATTTTTTCAATGTGTACAATTATTGATTTTTTAATTTAAAAATTTAATTTGATGGCTAGCAATAAAAGATGTTAGAATATTTTTAGTAGTCCTCTCAAATTAATGGATAAATTTGATAGAATTCATAGTTCATAACTTCCTTACATTTATGAATTTGATAGAATTCATAGTTCATAACTTCCTTACATTTATGAATGCATCAGTTAACTTGTTTACTTTTTCACATTTACAGAATTATATTAAGAAATAACTCTAAGGCCATATAATTATCACATTTAGATGATTAACAAAAAAATAACCTCTATAAAAAAAATTATTATCACTTTTACATAAACTTGATAATAATAATCCATTATTTAATATAGCATAGGGTTTTAACTGCTTTCCTAGCACTCTTTTATTTTTATCCTATAACTGAGCTGGGTTTGAACTAGTTTTAACTGCTTCTCCAGCTTGGTTTTTAGCCGATACCTATCGGCGTTCAACTTTGTTATCCTATAACTGAGCTGGGTTTGAACTAGTTTTAAGTGCTTCTCCAGCTTGGTTTTTAGCCGATACCTATCGGCGCAGACTTTGCCGCTGTGCTAGTTATTATTATTGGAAATGTCATTTCTAAATATGACTTTAAATCGCTACCTTGTCTATCATTCCGACAGGTATACAACACATTAGCGGTGACATGTTTGAAAGCGTGACCTCGGGAGATGCGATTTTTATGCAGGTGAGATATAATCCTTGACAATTTGTAAATTATTATTGTTATGGAGTTCCATTTCACAATAGTTTAAGCACTCTTAATTAATTATTTTTTTCTCTGGATTTATCGTTATTAAAAGCACGTACTGCATATATGGGACGATGAGCAGTGCAGCAAGCTGCTTAATATCTGCTACAACGCCATTTCACATAAAGGAAAATTAATAATAGCTGAAGCAGTTCTAGATATAAGTGAAGATTGTGATCCAACAGGATCTGGCCAGGTTATGGATATGATTATGTTGAATGGTTTCCGTGGAGGAAGAGAAAGAACGAAAGAGCAGTGGATTGAAATTTTACAGTCCGCAGGATTTTCTGTATCAAAAATAGTGGGGAGGAAGGGAAGTCTAACTAAAATTATTGAATCATTCAAGCGCTAAGTGGAAGATCATTATTATTTTAGTTTCTTTCTTTATGGCAGCAACTCATACTGTTTTTCTTAGTTTCTTTGTTCAGCGTAGGAAGTCGTGAAGAGGATGCTTTATGTACGAAGTATAAAATCAAATTTCTGTTTTAGTTTCTTAATGGTAAGAAGTCAAACTGTATCTTCATTATGGGGGTGTTTCATGAACCGGCAGTTACACCCATTGGGAATGATCTTTACACTAGAATTCTGTGTGTGTTCAGTCGCCTCAAGATATGAGCATGCTCCATTACAATGATTCTGTTGAAGAGGTAGACGTGTCATTGGTTTAAGAAATGGATATGGCTATTGTTGTAAAAGAGTGTGTATATATATTGAGAGAAAAAAAATGTCTTAACATATTTTGAATGCTGCAATTTGCGTAAATGGAAACCTGTTTATTACTGGACTTGGCATTGGGATGCGTATTGCGTATATATATTGAGAACTGTAATTGAGTGGACATTGGGATGCAAGTGTTGGAGTCTTCATCTAAAATTTTAGTCCTTAAAGACAAAACCATAAGAAAATTGGGTTCTGTAAGACTTTATAACCATGAAGAGACAACTTTGATATATGGAAATAGAGGAGGAAAACACACAATTGCACAATAACTAGCACACTCACATACAAACCCTATTTAGGGTTTAAGTTAGAATTAGAGTTTGTAAATTAAATATGTCTATCAGCTTTAGCCACAATTGTGTTGCTAGTTAGATATGCGATTATTTGTGTCTCTGCTAGTTGGATATGCAATTACAGTGCTAGAACAAACTAGATTGTATTATCTTTACTAAAAAAAATGCAATTATTTGTGGTCATGCTAGTTAGATATGCAATTAGAATGAGATAATTCTAGATTAACAAGGTCTTCTCTCATAATTAATAACTTTAAATTAAATGGCATGAGGCCCAATCCACTCTAAATGTGTCATTAGGCCATTTACACTCCAATCTATTGTCAATTATTCAAAAATGGAAATAAAAAATTGCACAAATATTTTGTTAATCATCTAAACTTTTCAATTATATGGCATTACAATGATTTCTTAATATAATTAAGTAAATGTGAAAAAGTAAACACGCTAGTCATAAAATAATGTTTTTAGATTAAAAGATCATTAATTGTGCCCATTTCCAATAAGTATGTAAAAATAAGATATAAAATTAAATTGAATATTTTGGTGACCAAAATCCAATGAATACTAAGGTGTAATTTGAAATGGATTGAATAATACCTAATTTTAAAATTTTTAATAAAAAATTGGGTTTTGGGAAAGTTTTAGATAATCTCTAATTTTAAAATTTCTAATAAATTGGTGTGTCTCTATTATATGTCTATTTTGATGCTTGTATAATTCATAAGTGTTGGTGCCTTTATTACCATGTGCATGGAAATATACTAAAATTTATATTCTATGTCTATTTTGATACTTGTGTTAGCACTTGGTAAATTTCCTAGAGGTTGAAAACAGAAGAAATCAACAAAGGTAACTTTATCCAACCACTTTTGAAGCTGGGATCAAGCCCTTCTAACTTCAGAGAGGGATCTCTCTATATGATTTAGCTATCTTTTCAAACTTTAAATATTAGTCTAGGTAAAGAGATAAGTCGGTTTTGTTGTCAAAGTATTTTTTCGAATTGGTTGAGACAGTCTACACATCCATTGGGCTATGGGGTCTGTGTGTTAATAAATATGAAATACAAACCAGAAACGCAAAGGGAAAACTTTCACAGGGAGAGATAATATAAACACTGGATCTTTCAGTATCTTAAATGATGAATAGCAGAAAGGATGAGAAAGATAATTTCAACAAAGAAGCAGTTAAGAATTTCTTTATTGAAAACACCAGAAGATAAAACACTAAAATCTTTCGAGTCAGAATCAAGGTATACGAGATAAGTCCTGCAACATTCGTTACTCTTAAAGATTAGATTCAGAAAATAGTATGATAACAAAGCGAGAATAACATTCAACTTAGAGAGAAAACATCACTAGTGAATACACACAAGAATCCTGTAAAAGTGCCTCCTTTTTATTAATGGAAGATCTCTTCAAAAAAATTACAGTCTGATAGCGTCAAGGTGTGAAGATCAACAACCCTCAATACTTCAAAAGGTGAAGTATTTATAACTCAGATTACAAACCATCTTGTCATTAATGACCGGGACGTGCTAAATCTATTTTTAGCCTAACTAACTTAACAAATTTCCTAAATCTAGGAACTGTTTGATGAGGTGGTGCAACTGGACGTTGATTTCTGGGTGGGTCGTTGATGAAGCTTCTGCACTACTTCATCTGACTGGACGGCTGACTGGACTGGTACAACTCATCTGCTAATCGATCGGATCACAGATCTCTTCCCATCTGAGATGACTGGGCACGTTGACTTTGAGCAGTCTTTGATACACTTCATCCATTTCTGTATACCTGGCGAATGTAGGATTGGTGAGGAATATGTATTGAATCTCGTGTTGGATACGTATGTCCCACTGAAGGGCATCCAAGAATGCCTTTCCGGTGATGCTCCCTTGTAAACTTTGAACTGTCCTTAGACACCTCAGCCAATCTCTTCTTGTAATCTGGGAGTGTCATCAATTTATCATTAATTACCTTCAAACCGGGTAGATCTTTCTTCTGGAGAGCCTCAATCTTACTGAAGAATCTTTGTACCCCTAGGTCCATGGCCTGAACCTTTTCTTCCAGCTGAAGCATTAATCCTCTCTTGGTCAGAACCCTTTTGACCTCAAGGATGGTCTATGTTCTGTCTTCAATCTTCAGCTCTTCCAGCTCTTCCCTGGTCTTAGAATTGAGGAATTTGATGATCTCATTTGCCTGTGTTGGCATGTCTCCCAATTCTACTCTGATATTCTCAATGGCTTGTTTTCTCCTCTGGACCAACTCATCCTACTCAAACATGATTTGGATCATGGGCCATATCTCGTTTATGGACATAGTGATGTCATCCTATACATTCTCTTTAACCTCAACCAAAGTCTTCCCTACCACTGTTTTCTTCCGGAGCTACTGTAGCTCCTACTTGAGCTGCTCTATTACCTACTTTTCCTTGGAGAGGCTGGTCTGAAAGGAAGATTTCAGTTCTTGAAGGTTCTCAATCTCCTTTTTCAACCTGTTGATCTCAGTTTCCTACAGGTTCATTTTTTCCATGGACTCAGTTAGGTCGGTTGTCTTCTCTTGGGATGTCAATGGAGTTACGGATGGGACTGTTGTCACTGATGTTGTGCTTGCTCCTAAAATCAGAATGGCACTCAATGGAATGAATTCCATTGGCTTCAACTTCTCCTTCTCTTTTAATAGTTTCTCCATCTCAGCTTCCATTTCTTTGAGCTGTGCATTCTGCTCCATGAGCAGCTTCAACATTTCATCCTTCTCGCCTTCTTTCTTTGCTATCTCCTTTGCCTGCAAGTCCTTTGTGGGTGGGAGCTTCAGTTGTTTCCTCAAGGAGGCAATGTCAGCATTCTTCTTCTTTATCATTTCCTCCGCTGCTTTGACGTTCGAAGGATCATAACCTATCTTGAGGACTAGTTCCTCCAAATTCTTGATCCTATTGTCCTTGGCAAAGGACAATATCTTCTCCATCTTTAATTGTGTTTGAACATTGTTCAGGGACACCTGCAATTTCGACACAGTAATAGAAGCATGTGCCACAGTGTAGAAAATCATTTCCCCTGTCTGCTTGTGCAGATCCATTTGATCGGCCGAATGCATGTCCTTCATCTGGAATTCGAAGGTGTCCCTTTTATAGTCAGTGATCACCTTTAGATCTAGCACCTGTGCCTGGAGGAATGCCATATGCATTCTTCCCTTTTCTGTGTCAAATGCAGACAACAGCCTATGCTGCGCCGTTGACGTCTGCTTCCAAAACTAAGCGCAAGTATTGCTGGTAAGGGTCTGGTTCCTTTTCTTGATCAGCTCGTACTTCTCGAAAATGCTCAACTTGGGCCCTGCCTTTCCTGGCTGAGTGTTCAATGGGGAGTCTGTGGATTTCTTGGGCAATGCTGGGGTAATGTCCTTATAGAGGCTCGAACCGAAGGGTGGAATAACAGACTTGGTCACTATGGTGGACGGGGCTTCTTTTTCCCCGGTCGGGCTAGGGACTGAAGTTGTCTTGGGCCTCTTAGTATGCAGTTGGAACTCTTCGGACGATACCTCCGCGACAGACAGAGATAACTCTTGTTGAGGCCTTTTTTCCTTCGGGACCTGAGGCGTGGTTGTTTGTGACACAGTGGCAGGGGGATCCTGCTGTTCTACTTCAATCAATGTGTTAGGCTCCCAGGCTGTCTGATTAGCGAATTTCTCAATTTCAGGCCTGGACACACGAACATATGGGATGTTCTTGTTTTTCACTCTCATATCTGAGATGATCCCATAAGGATCATAGTGCCATGGGAAGCTCATGAAGAACTTCATTTCTCTCAACATCCTGTCTACTTTTTCCCCAGCACCACGATTGTTGCAGATGAAGGATCCAATCTGCCCCTTGATTCTTAGCTGCTGCTTTTTCTTCAATGACACGAAGTGAATATCATCGGAATTTATAATCTTCCTTATATATTCTAGAGCAAAAATCTTGACAGGCAAATACTTGGGCAGCTTATACGGTGCCAATTGGCACCCGTATACCCTGAACTCGGTATGATGTTGATACAAGTACCAATCCTCGATCTTTGTGTTGTCAGAGAGATGCAAAATCCTCTGAACTTCATTATTTATCCGAGGCTCGGGCCTGCCACCTAGCATGCTTACCACAGGGTAGTAGAATTGGTCAATGAACTCCTTGAAACTGAAATCAGTGGAGTTGTCCTTGAGCAAGGAGGTCCATGCTGTGACTGCCTGTGGTCTACCATCTCCATCCATCTTCTACATGGAAAAACCAAATTTGTCTGCCTGGAAGAAGAAAAACATGTATGCTAGTACCGATGAATATCTGAACATGCCTTCGGTGCCAAAATTCACGAATTGTTCTTGAATATTGTCTGCCAAGAAGGTGTTGAAATCAAACAAGGTGGTGGGATTTTCATTTGTAGAGAAGATGGATAAAAAACCCAGAATGGGTTCATCTTCCCACTGGTCAGAATAGTATCCTAACAAAGCACAAAGGGAGGAGATGACCTGGTTTCCCTTATTTGAGAACATGGAGGACGGGTAAGGAGGATTGGTGGAGGGAAACTAAGCGGATGAGGGAAGGAAGAGCTCAAATATTTGAGCTCTTTGGAGGAAGGTCATTTTTTGGTATAATTCGGTGAGAATTTCCAGGTTTAAGGGGGACGTAGAGTCGGCTCGGGGGATTTGCATCATCTGGTCTATGGATTCGGGAGTGATGAGGAACAGGATCTCTCCGGACGAGGAGACGATGACTCTTTGCACGGGGATATAATGGGCTTGGCACTTGAGAGAAAACTCAGGAAAATGGTGGATCTGAGGGAAGAGGTAGAGGGGTAAATTGGACTCCCAGAGTCGAATTTCATCACTCTGGTCCAGGAAGACTTCCCTGATCCGTGACTGGAGGTCTGAGAAATCAAAATCGCATTTGGTATCCGCAATTAACCGGTCTTTGTTGACCAGTGGGATCCTGTCCAGGTCGACAGGTGGCGGGAGAAACATATTCTTCTCTCCTTCTACTTGTTTGGACTTTGGCGCCATTTCTACAACAGTACCTGCAATAAACACAATGTTAGTGGGGGCGACTGACAGTGGATGGGGACAACGGACTGTAACAGAGGAGTAAGTGGTGAATTTCTCTGGTGCGATGGGTGAGTGGCGACAGTAAAGGGGAATAACGGTAGTTTTAAGTAAAATTGGGGTCGGTTGGGCTTCTCAACAAGTCTTCCAGACAACAAGTCTTCTCAACAAGTCTTCCATACTTTTGTTCTCTCGCGTCAAAAGGACTTTTCACATCAAGAGCGATCTTCAGCCTTCAGCGTCTTCTGCCTCAACATCCCGCCTCTGTGCTTCGACTATGTGAGTTTATTAAATATCCTTCTTTTTATCTGGACACTCGTAAGACTTGTGCCCATTCTTACCACATGTGAAGCATGTGATTACTCCACCTCTACCTCTTCCTCTACCTCTAGTACGAGGAAAAGTGTTATTGTCAGCATAATCTCCTCTCTACTCAGTATGTTGTCCTCTCTGTTCTGCATATTGCCGCCCTCACTGTGAGATTCCACCTCTCCCAGTTCGAGTCTGAGGTTTCTTCTAGTCTTCCTTGGGCTTCTGGTTTCTGTCCTGGGCAACTGCTTTGCCTCTTGGCTGAATTCTGCCTCAGCCTCTCTGAGTCTTCTTTCGGTTCAGCTTCTCCTCTGCTTTCAAATCCATCCGATAAGAATCTTCCACTGTTCGGATAGTTACCATGCTCATCTCATCCTGGATATCATATCTCAGGCCATTCATGTATCTGGAAACCTTCTCATCATCGCTCTCCCGATGACCTGCCCTGATGTTCAGTCTATAGAATTCCTCAGTGTATTGCTTCACTGTCATCAGCTTCTGTCTCAGGTTCTGCATCCTCCTGAATAGAGTAATTTGATAATCTCTGGGGATGAATTTCGCCTTCATCTTCGCAATCATCCTATCCCAACTTTTGATCTTTTGCTTTCCCTTGTAGCGTCTATCAGCTTGCAGTTCATCCCACCACAATGTTGCATGTCATTTCAAGCGTGTGACAGCATGCTTGACCTTCTTGTCCTCTTCGACATCTTCGTAGTCGAAGTAAGTATCCAGAGCTCTAATCCAGTCTAGAAGCTCCTCTGCATCCAAGTTTCCCTCATAAACTGGAATGTCCATTTTCTCTCTTGCACCCATCCTGGCAATAGCTTTGATCAAACACTCATTTGATGCATCTTCAACCGCAACTTCCTCCTCATGTTCAGCCTCAATCTCGCTTTCTAAATCACTTAGATCCCCATCACTAACTATGCATCTTTGCGCTATCTCCATATCTTCAAGTCTTGCTCGGAGATCACGCATTTGCCTCTCCATAGCTGGATCTTCCATCTACCTGCCTCTTCTTCTCAGCATCTCCCTATCCTCTGGATCAGGTGATTGCCTATCTCTTCTTGGGGGCATGGTGAATTCTCCCCTCCTCTGCTACAAAAAGCACAGAACCTTTCTGTTCTCTAATACCACTTGACGCAATGTATCAGAGTGCTCCTTATCTCTTATGCCTCCCTCGCCTGAAATATACAGACAAGAATAAGAATCTGATACCACTTGACGCAGTACGCGCTCGCAAGAACGTTTGCTCATAGGGTCTTTCCTTATTCCATGGCCCGAAGAACTCCAAACAGTTCGTCTATTTCCCTATCGAGAAATCTTCACCCACAACAACTCTCTCACAGGATCTCCCTCTTTACTTATCGGGAGATCAGACTTCGCGATTTCGCGAGGTCAGTGGTCGAGCGTTGGACTCTTCAATCCCCAATACCTGATATACCAGTCAGTGCTGACCTTTTCCTCTTCTATTGGAACTTCCTCTATCGCGAATTTGGCACTCGCGATGTTGAGTCACTTGTTTTACCGAATCCCAAATCCCGATACACCGAACCTCCGATGCGCTCGCGAGGTTGACTTTTCAACAACCGTCACCTCTATCGAGATTTCGGATTTCTCTATATCACGAATCCTGATATCAAGGTTTCGGGACTTCTCGCCACGAAACTCCGATATGGTGTGCCACCTGTCCACTCCCCGACTCCTGTGGCCCCACGTTATTCTCATCCCCGTCGGGATATCACGTTTCATGATTTTGCGATTCTTGCTGCCATTTTCACAAGACTTTAACCCACAAAAACCTGATACACGATTCCATGGGTAGATCCTACAGTCCTTATGGCTCAGATCAATGGTTTTGCCCCTCTTGAGATTTGAACCATTCAATGCTTCCACCATAACTCACCTATTCCTCTGTGAGATCTAATGGTTCACGGGATATCGCGAATTCTCCTTAGAGAATACCGACTATCCATTCCTCCTTTGAGAAATCTGCGAAATGACTAATTGTTCTTCCACAGAACTCGTTCACCTGCAACATAAACTTACGATGCCTGCTTATCTCTTCAAGGAACAAGCTCTCTGTACTTCCCTTGATGATTACTGGAAGGCCTATACCTCTTGATATTCTTTATAATCCCGAGTCTTAGAAAAGACTCTTGTGCGCACTCCTTGCGGCAACCTTCAACCACGTCCAAGTGTTGAATTCCTTCGACTCTGGGCACACCTGCGACAATAGTCCTTCGTTACTTCACTCAGGTTCACGACCGTGAGACTTTTACCCGGCCTGCGCACTCCTTGCACAACTCCTGTGCGCAACTGTACCTTTGGGATGAATGAGAACAAAATCTATCTCTATCTGAACCCTCTGTCAACGCACTCCTTGCGAACAATTCGACTGCACTCCTTGCAGGAATCCTTGTTCAGATAGAGAAACAATTGAAACTCATTCCCAATTCCTCTTAGACTTCAAACTCAAATCATGAAATCACATACACGGCATGTAAAGAAAATGTATAACAGGAAGCAAACATTCATGAGCATATCATTCAGCATCAATACACAGAGAATAACACAAAACCATGAAATGGAATCAATCTTCTTCTATTAATTCAAATATCTGTACATGGGTGTTCTTACACAGTTCTCTCTCTCTGTATGCTCTTGCTCCAAATGCTTCAATAATGTTACAATACACAATGAGGGTGTCTATATCCCGTTTCCCTCTTGCGCTCTAAAACTATCTAATCTACACATTCAATTCTACCTACTTGCATTAACTACTTTAAATGCCTTCTACCTACTAAGGACGAGAGCTAAAAGCTCAAGGTCCATTTACATTATACAAGTGCGCCTCTTCTTAATGACTTCATTTAAGATTGCGCAACAACTTCAAGGTGTTTTCAAAATTTGTGTTGGCTTGTCCAATTGTCCTTCGCTTCCGCGCTGACTCGCTTGATGTGGGAGATGCTCCTGCATCAAAATGAATAGATTTTCCTGTTTGTTAATTTATTTGAAATGGATGTTTAGTTGTGAATTTCATTCGTATGTGTTTGTACTGTAGATGTATGTTAGGAATCGTCTGCATTGATAGAATTATAATCTTCTATCTGTAAGCGTGTTGGAGTAAGTTTGGTTCTCTATGCTAAGTGCAAGGAATGCGCGACAGAGAGTTGAAACTCTTGAGTCAACACAAGGAGTTTGTGTCTGAACTCATTCGAGTCAGAAGAGAAGCTGTGAGGAGGGCACACCAGGACTCGGAGGGAAATTTCAAGGTTGCGAAATACCTTGGGAAGAAAGTCTGTGTCGAAAGAAGCACAATGCAGAGTTACTGAATACTCTTGGCTATTTATTTACTTGAATACTTGATGCACTCTTGCAAAGTCTTCCTTCCTCGGAGTGTTCAGCAACCCCGAGATTCTCTCAATGCTTCCAACACTCTAGAATGTGTTGCTCATGTGGGAAGAGTATTCAAAGACCTTTGCTATTTATGATGGCTTCAAAGACGTCAACATGCTGATGGACTTTGGGAGAGGGCACGGAGAAGCGTTGAATCTGATAACTGATGCATATCCTCATATCCACGCCATCAATTTTGATCTTCCTCAGGTCATTGCAACTGCACCCACTCTCCCAAGGTCTAAAGGCTCTTTTATTCTTTACATAGTTATCTCTGGCTACCTTATTTATCTGAGGGACGATAGATGTGGTCAAAGCTGCAAGGATTTATGTCTATTCATACATACATAGGAGTGTATGGTATGTGTTTGATCTGAGAAGATTAGAAGTTCAAATTAAGAAGTAGTTAAATCTCCACGCAAAAGAAATCCCAAGAATGTTTCATACTTTAATTTAATATCCCCTTAAATCATAACCTTAAAATTATAATATTATTATTATTAAGCCATCAAACCTATATCCTCTAGGAGTTCAGATTACGATGAAGTATATTTTCACAACTACTTGTTATTCCATTTCTCTACCTTATTCCCTATATATTCCTCTAATCGTATTCTCAATCACTCATTCAGCGGAAACCTGTTTGAAAGCATACCGTCAACAGATGCAGATGCGATTTTTATTAAGGTGATAATTACTGTTCGATTTTATTTGTACGTTAATTATTTGATAATGTTTACTTTGGATGTGTCCATGCAAGAAATTACTAGTACTATATTTACTTGTAAGTCTATTTTGGATTTGTCAATCAAAGAATTTTCTACATATATGGGACGACGACGGCTGCGTCAAGCTACTGAACAACCGCTACCTGGCCGTTGCAGATAAAGGCAAGTTAGTAATAGCAGAGGTTGTACTTATAGGATCTGAAGATTCTGCCCTTATAGGATCTGCCCAAGTTTTAGATGCTCTTATGGTGAATGTTTCACCGGGAGG
>ML786084.1:213471-254934 GCA_009831015.1 Picea engelmannii | reverse complement strand
ATATATATATATAGGATAAAGAGAAATTAGGGTGATGGCAAACATGTATAGGGGATAAGTAAGTGTATTACATAAAATGAATAAAGAGGAAATACGGGGAGGGATGGCGATTTAGTAATGTGAACTGGACAAGTAAAATGGAGATGGATACTGGAAGATCAAGGCGATGGAGGATAGTTTAATTAAGTGGACAAGGATAATGAGAGGATAATGGTCTCAGTTTTTGTTTTCCTTTTTTTTTTTTTTAAATTTTCATTTGTTAAGACCACACTAAATCTCCCCCCTTTTTCTAGAAAGGTCTTAGGCTTAGGGCTTAGATTCTGAGCTAGGCGACGATTGGTTAGGGGAACTGCTTAAGGTTTTATTCAGGTGCTGATGACTTAAGGTTATTTAGGCTGACCCTTCCCAAACAATAATGCGACGTGCCCTTCAGGACGCACCACGTGCTCCAAGGGTGCCACTTGCCTCTGGAATTTCCTTTGGGCGACGTGCCCTTCAGGACGCACCATGTGCTCCAAGGGTGCCACTCGCCAACTGAGTTGCTTTTGTGCGACGTGCCCTTCAGGATGCACCACGTGCTCCAAGGGTGCCACTCGCCAACTGGACTGATTGGTAGACCTCTATAACCCCTGGAGTCAACACTCCGCCAGGTGAACTTGTAGGAGACTAAGGGTTGTAAGGAATAAGGCCCCCGCCTTATTGCGCACCCCTTATAATCATCGTGAGCAACTGTCGCAGTCTTCCCTCACGGCATCGTGGATCCTCTCGAACTAGGTAATCGTTAACCTACAGTTCAAGCCACGGTGGGAGTGCTAGTAGACAGTGGCAGGGCTGCTGTCCACCCCTCTCCCTCAACCTCTCTGCAAATCATGTGTGGCCCCTTTACTCCATATGTGAGTCTGGTCGGCAAGCTATCGTCAGCCTGCATAATCAACAATCATGTCAGAATGTCACATCAAATCATCAAATCAAATGAAACATCATAGTAAACATATCAACCCAAAATCACACTCCCTGACTCAGTCCGGAGTCCAAGGGGGTTCTACCGATGCCTCTGCATCCTCACGGTCAAAAACGCTTCACACTCAATGAAACTGAGTCAATAGCACTTGTCTACATCAAATAGTAACACATCATGTCATCTGTCAATCTCATCATAATCAGGTATAAATGGTCTAACATCATAAAAGTCCAGATCACTTGCGAGCAAGTGTCCTCAAATAATAAGGGTTCTCAGTGCGCCAGAGCGGGATGTTACACTACATCATGTGAATAAAGGAGTTGAGGTCGAACACAATGAGAAGTCGTTTGATTACTGGTCATTGGGGTATACTGTTAACAAATGCAAAACAAACTAACGATGATGAAAGTAGGTATCAAGGCACCAAGTACATTATTACAACTGTGAATAAAGGAGTCAGGTTCGAACACTTGAACAATCCATTGATCAATAGACATTGATGTATTCCCAGCTGTCGATGGCGAAAGAAACTGCCACTAATGACTGTAAGCCCAAGGTACTCATAGTAATCTAGGTCTCGTTTCCAGAATATATGAACTGAATTCGATGGAAGGAGACCTACTGAAAGGAGATAATTAAGACATATCTCATCATTTAGCACAATGTACAAAGAAGGAGCTTCATGATTTGGAGGAAATCACACGAAGAACATGTTCATGAACTAATGACACTATGTGTCTTTCGCGTGTGCCAAGTGCAAGTGGTACACGAAAAATAACCTCTGAATAACAACCAATGAGGAAAAATGCTAACAAAGGTGAGGAAACCCCCAATAAATCTAATGGCATCCAATAAAGTACACTAATCCCAATGTGTAAATAGATGTCTTGTTGTCGAACACAAGGGAAACCACCCAGTCAAAGAGAAATGGTGAAATGTCGACTGTTGTGTTCAAGGTTACCTACCAATGAGGAAAGTAGGACGAGGGTGCATAGTAGGACTACAACATTATGTGATTCTGAGACAAACTGATGGTATGGATGACATGCAAAGTCAAGAGTTATGAGGAATGGACAACACAAGTTGATAGACATCCTTTGAACAAGAGCATGAGACATATGGAAGAATCTGGAAGCATAGACTCAATTATGAAACCATGAGATGCAAGAGGCATCAATCAAGTTATCCATAGGGACTAGAAGAGTAACCAGTGGGTGGAGAAAACTCTTTGTAACGAGCTCATTTTCTTAAGGTCATGCTAAACCCAAAATTATGATGACAAATGGACTCAATAACTTTGTTCTTTGTTCAAAGCTAACACGATTGCTACCAATAGAAGATAATACTCTCTTGTTGGCCGTCTTTTTTTGTTTTTTCATAATCAAATGAATGCTATGATACAGAGGAGGAAATGAGTGTTGCAAGTAAGAAAAACTAGTTTCAGCAGTGGAACATACCTATGCTCAATGCAAGGAGGTGCATGCAGGATATGGACACTCAGGGGAATGTTCCCTCCTAGGTATAGGGTGTCAAATTGCGAAGGATATAAGTGAGGATCTTCTTGCTTGAGGATGCAAAATTGTTGAGGAAAACGATCTATAACGCAAAGAGAGAACTGACTATAGGCTCAATACTACAAGAAAGGGAATGAGATGCAATCACAAATTAATGCCAAAAAGTGTCCTTTTTCATAATCGTAGTCTACTTGGTGTAAAAAAGGGATAAACTTGTACCAAATAGATGTCCTTTCAAATAAAATTTATGAGTGTGAAAGAGACAAGTTCACTATGCAATATTTTAACTTTTTGAAAACAAGTCAGAAAAGAGCTTAACTAAGACAAGCAACCTTTCAAGTCCAATTTAACGAGTGTGAAACGGATAGATTCACTTGGAAATATTATTTCTTTCTAGACAAGTCCAAAAAGAGCTTAAATTAGACTCACTTGGGAGTTTCTAGGAGGCACGTCATGGAGGAGGCCAAGTCTCCCATGTTGGACTTCTGTGGAATGCTAGTATCTTACGAATAGCCGACACAAGCTTGGGAAAACCAAAATATCTCCAAGTCATGGAGCATAAACTGCTAGCGGAGGTTATCGTCTCCATGATATATCAGATAATGTCTATTACTTGAAAGGACATAGGCGGAGGCATTGGATACCCCACAATACCATCCCAATCAAAGGGAACTTCTCCAGGACTTGAAGGGAGAGTACTCAGGGAGATTAAAATTCTCTCTTGTTCAAAATGAGAAATATCAGAAATGCTAACGACATGGTTGAAGGATGCATCACCCTCCAAAAGGAGAGTTGGATTGATCAAATATTTCATTGGTATGAGGGTTTTTCTAGGGATAAAAACAACACATACAAAGGATTAACTTACTTCCACAATTTTATGGAACAACATAGACCAATACCATTTCAATTTTAGGGTTTGGTTTTCGCTAGTGGGAAAGTGAATCAATAATCAAGGTGAAATAATAAAGTTGGGATATTTTCTCATAGAGAAATGCATAATATACATGAAAAAATCACCCCAACTAAAAAATTAACTTAAATCTCAATTAATTAAACCTTAAATAGAATTAACCCAACAATATTTATACAATAGAACTAAACTACATTTTAATTTAAAGCTTGATGAGTTGAATTCAGTTTAGGATTACCTTAATTGAAGGCGAAGAATATGAATTTGTTATTTCACACTTGCGCTCCCTCTTGTCTCTCGCTTGCTAACTGTGAAGACCTCACCGACACCTCCCATCCAACGCTACAAGTACTCTTCTTCCCCCTTATCCCCCCAAGCTAGAAAGGGGCCATGTACAAACAAAACCAGAAAGCTCTAGCTCCTAAATTGCCTTGCAGGGTTGGGCTACCACTCTCTCTCTCTCGAGATGGGTATCCCAAATCTCACGAGTAAAATCAATCAAATAAATTACGGAAGGATAACTTTACGCATACCAGTCATGATCCATTCCTCTTATCAGCCATTTCTTTTATAGAATTTTTCTTAGTGACCACTTCCCATTTGTACATTTAATTCATTTTTTTTAATTAATTACGAATTACTCCCCCCGTACACTTGTCACTTGTTCCCTTCATTTCACCAATAAATTCACGATTTATTTTAATTAAATGTCAATTTCCCTCACCCATCCTAAAAGTGCTCCTAAAATTACTCCTAGTTGTCCATGTATTCCCTCTATTTCCCTTTTAATGGTTGGCATCTTTCTCAAACTTAGTCTCATTTGATTTAGCAAAGTTCTTTTGTTAGACTAGACTAGATTCATTTCTATGCTTCCACATTCATTTTTACATTTATTTCCTTTCTTATCTTAGTTCCAATTTTGTATTCTTTTTCACATATTTATATAATTAAATCTTTGGATATAAATTTTTACTCTTTCAATTCCTAACTTGATTTTTCTTCATCCCCCACTATTTATTAAATTTATAATTTTATTTTTTTTCAGTCTTCTTACCCACTTAAACTTAGGATCAAATTTGTAAACTAGCCTTAGAATATTTATGGGGATTTTATAATTAATAAAAATTACTCATTTAATATTTATTTAAAGTCCGAAAATGTCAAAAAAAAAATGATAGGAACCTAGGTTCATTGACTCACTTTCATTAAAATCACAACATTCCCTTCAAGACGCACTCTATGGTCCAAGGGTGCCACTCTCCTTTATTCAATTTTTATTTATGCGACGTGCCCTTCAAGACGCACTATGTGCTCCAAGGGTGCCACTTGTCTTTGACTGATTTTGGTAATTTTCCAACCCTTGGAGTCAATAATCCATCAGGTGACCTTGTGAGAGACTAAGGGCCTCTAAGGAATAAGGAACCTACCTTATTAAGTGCCCCTTAGAATGTTTGTGAGAAACTATCTCAGTCTTCCCTCACGACATCGTGGATCTATAAAACTAGGTAATTGTTAACCTACAATCAAGCAACAAAGGAAGTGCTAGTAGGATATGCTAGGGTTGTTTCCACACCTCTCCCTCAATATCTGGTTGTTGTGCATGGCCCCTTTACTTCTTATGTGATTCTGATTAGCAAGAAATCCTCAGCCTACATACATCAACGAAACACTATCAATGATCCATAAACAATATCATAATATACCAGATCATATGTCACATATGCATAAATATAAATACCCAAACCATATATAGTCCACTCCTTGACTCAATCCAGATTCCATGGAGGTCCATTGATGTGATCGACATCCTCAATCTGTCGAGTGTCCTGCACACTCAGGAGAAAGCCGTCAATAGCACCTGTCTATACATAGATATCAAATAACATAACATCATAATCCAACAACATCTTCATCTCAATCCATAAGCGAAACAGACAACCATATACAAAAATGGATCACTTTCACACAAGTGTCCTCAAATAATAAGTCAAATAATGTGTGCGCAAGAGCAAGATGTTACACTTTTTTACCATTTTGGGTTGATATCTATATTTCTATATGTATGAAACAATTTACCATGTTGGGTTGAGATTTGTATTTCTATATTCCATATACCCACTCTTCATTATGTCGATACCGCATTGAAGGGATCATTGTGTAAGGTTACCATGTCTCATTTCTATTATTACGACATGGTGTTTTCCTATCTCATTCTATTATAATGATACTATGTTTCTAGGTTACCTTACACAGTCCAACACACTGCCCGGGTTCAGTGATTCCTTTCAAATCTACTAGTCTTCCAAACCGTAAAACTTTGGGTTACTCTCATTTCACCCATGGTTGGAAATACTAAACCCTTGTAATTTTTGGTTTGGTTTTGGGTCTGTATAGTGGCGTAGCCCCTCGTTCCTTCAAATATATATTACTGTATAAGCATTGTTGTTTGGAATCTCGTTGTATAAATGATAACTTATTTTGTAACATAAAATGTTTTATTTAAACTTGTCAATTTTCCCCATACCCATCCTTTTGTTCAATCACAATCATGTTTAACTTACATTCTGTAAATTAATGATTACCCTGTAATTTTATGAGGTAAAAATACTCTCGATTGTTGAAAGGTACCGATGTTCTTCAAAGATAGATTATGGTTGCCGGATTGAAAGAACAAAGGTACCTCTCCTTGATAGCTAAGGATCTGATTTGAGGTTCCCAAATAAGATAAGAGAAAATATAGAAGGTAAGGTCATGGCCCTTGATTTCTTCCCCTTAATGAAAAATGAGAGGGTTTATTTTGTATAAATAATGAATATCTCTTTATTCAAATGCGCCTTAGCTTCCTTAGACTTATTGATCGAGCTAAGGGAAGGATTAATAACATGAGTGATAAGCCTATAAGTTCATTTACTCTTTCTAAGAAGTGATACATTATGATTCTATGATACATTCTGATTGTATGAAGTGATACATCTAATCTGAAGCAATCAATCTATCTAGGCAGCGATACATTTTGATAACATCCTCAATTCATACTCTAACGTCCTCAATTATATGGAGGGTAGGGCCATAGATTGTATGGAAGATAGGAGGCATGTGATTAATAAAAGAGTCTGGAGGGTAGGGAAATATTTACCAATGAATAAATCAATGTTAGGCTAGGTTCCCCAAAGAGAAGAAGAGATTGAGGGAAGAAAACCATGACAGAGTTACTCGGTTACTGCTAAACTCTCATGACCATTCAATAGATACCCATTGTAGATTATTTTTTGGTTACACATTTGATTCCAAGATTGAATAATGAAGGGGTATGTTACTTGCATGCATTGGATACCTTGTTATTGTTGGGATGAGCTCGCAGATATTTAAACTGTTTCGTGTGCATAAAAGAAAAGACTCACACTGAGTCATATCCTGTTCTATATTCTAGTTGAATTTATATATTTTGTTTTATCGTTTACCTTTGTTAGAGCTCACCGTGTATTGAATAATCATTCTTTGTTTAATTAATTTGTTACAATAACATGTCTTCACCTGTATACACTCTTTGAAATAAAACTTGTAGAATTTGTTAAATTCGCTAGCCTACCTATGTCATAAAGGGACTCTATTTATAATTATTATCTCATGGTATTTTAGCCATATGTAAGATATTTATAACTCGAAAGTACTATTCTATGGTTATTATAACTCGTTTATGTGGGTATCCATCTTGATTTATTAATCCTTTCACTTTATCAATTTAAATACTACAGGTTATCAAGATTTTTGTTCTCAAATGAAAGACTTACTTATGTTAGTACTTGCATGATTGATAATATTTTCACAAGTATATACATTGATGATGGGTCCCTTTTGTATTGCGAGGGAACCCATCAGGTGAACAATGCACCCACTTCCCTCCTCTGTCTTGGATTGGTGGCTTCGCATGTTTGCGAGGATGCTTCTTCTAGCATCAAAACCCAAGTTAAGTAATTTAAATTCTTTACTTTGTTGCAATTTTAGTAATTTCGTACTTTAATAATTTACTAAATATCATTTATATATTTTTTACAGGTTTGGGAGGCACCCCATACACTTGGAGAGGCACTCCGCCTTTCCATAAAAGGTATCTGGGTTCCATCTTCTTCCACCAGTCTTTGCGAGAATTCACAGACAGTTTTATCTAGTTCGTTTATATTTATATTCACTTAGATAGAGTGTTTTTTTTTAGAAACACAAAAGGTTCTGGAACTCTTGGGTCCTATGGTACCCCAACTATAATGTTTGGATAATGACCTATTGACTCTAATAGTTACTTTTGCAAGAAAATATGAGGTCTACTATATCGAGAATATTTATGGGTAATAGATGTAAATAAAATATGTACTTGAACTTTTATTGTTTCCTCCTATTCACACCATGATAGTAGCAAAATAACAATACAATATGATTTTCTTTATTTTCGGCACTAATTGATTATGTACAGATCCAAACAGTAATAAAAAATAGATCTTTATTGGCCAATAGGAATATACACATAGTTTGCTATTTATTTCTATATGCATGCCTATATATATAGTCAAATATATATATATATATATATATATATATATATCTTACATTCAGATAAACATTATTACCAATATCGTTCTACTATAGCAAGCCATAAAATATAACATGGTTATACAGTCTCTTTAAACAAATTTCACTTATGTGTATACAAGAGAAACATATTCCTAACATATAAAAACCATAGATATAACATCAATAATGAAATTTATACTTGATATATGTATCTGAATAGGCTAGTGCTGGAAACAAAAAGGAACAACCACATTCCACCCAACCATAGAACAAAACAACCACAATTACTTGTCTTGATCACCCCCTAGCTTGACCATGAGTCCATAAGGGCGAACTGAATTATTCTCCTCAAATATAGTCACCATCAGTAGATCAAAATATGTCTTTCCTCACACTACAAGTGCTCATAACAACAAACAATTCTCAATCCTTTCCCCAACATAGTAAGAAGTGTCTTGCCTCCAACACATGTTGTATATATTATTGTGCCTAGGTCTTTCATTCCTTTCCCTCCTTGGGGAAATTATCAAATTTACAAATCCTTGATTTTTAGGGGCTAATAGTGGTCCAATTCAACTTCTTCCACTTGTAAAAATCATCCTTGAGGTAACTCAAACATATTCCCCACTCATGGAGTCATGGTTAGATATTTTTAACATGGTTGTTCCATTTGTCTTCCAACATTAATTTTATTAAAATTTTGTCTCATACATGTGTCGAATAAAAGAGGACAGTTGGTCAAGTCAAATATTTTCCCAGGAGTCATCAAATAATTAATTACAAAATCCAAAATTCCAAATTCGCATTTTCCATAAATGGAAAATAATTTCCAAATCTGAATTTTCTAAAAACAGAAATTTATTTCAATAAACATAGAATTAATTTTCTAAATTTTGAGGATATTACATCTTTTTCCCCTTAAGTACAACATTTTCCTCAGTGTTCATTCTTGTCTCAGGATATGGTTGGATAATATTCCATCATATCTTCTTCCAATTCCCAAGTGGCCTCCTCAGGACTAAAGTGCTTCCATTGCACTTTTACCTGGGCGATGGCTCTATTCCATAGTATTGTTTCTTTCATGTCCGGAATGCACATAGGTTCTGCTTTGAACTCGCCTTCTGGTTACACCTGCACCATGTTCCAATCAATTATGTGAGTAGGATCATGAATATACCTTTTTAGTAATGAAACGTGAAAAACATTATTAACTTTTAGATTTATAGAAAGTTCTAGTTGATATGCCATGGGTCTGATTCAAGTTAAAATCTCGAAGGGGCCACAAAAAATTTGTGCCAACTTTGAGAAAATTCCTAGATTTTGAGAAGTCCTTCTTTATTTGACTTTTATATATACATGTTCTCCAATTTGAAATTTTTGATGTCTTCTTTTTAAATCTGCATAACTTTTATGTAGGTCCTGGGCCTCTTTTAAATTTTTTTGTACTATTTTTACCATCCTCTCCATCTCATGGAGCATTTTTGGTCCCACCATAATCCTATCAAATGGATTATCCCAACTAATCAGGATTGTGCATTTCTTTATGTATAATGCTTCAAAGGGTCTAATCTTAGTTGATGTCTGATAACCATTATTGTAAGCAAATTCAACTAAGTGTAGGTACGCATCCCACTTAGTTTTCTTCGTTCTTACATACATTCTCAACATGTCTTCTATAATATGGTTTGTTCTTTTTGTTTTCCCATCAATTTGAGGATGGTAGCTTGTGCTGAAATTCAAGTTAGTATCCAATCCTTCAAACAATTCCTTCCAACAATTTGATGTGAATTTGACATCTCTATCGAAAATCACCATCTTAGGAATTCCATGCAATCTAAATATTTCTTTCATAAAAATTTCAGCGATATTAATCGCTTTATGAATATATTTGACAGGTATAAAATGTGCATATTTTTTTAGTTTATCAACCACTACCATAATCGAGTGATTTTGTCTTTGAGTCTTAGGAAAACCTATGATGAAGTCCATCAAGATAATCTCCCATTTCCATTATGGTATAGGAAAAGGTTGTAACAAACCTGTTGGATGATGATGTTCAACTTTTACCTGTTGACAATCTAAGCATTTAGAAAAATATTTAGTTGTTTCATTCTTAATGTTAGGCCAGTAAAACAATTTTCTTAAGGTTGTTATTTTTCTCTGGTATCCTGGGTGACCATAATACATATTTTGGTGCATTTAATCAAGAATTATTGTCTTTAAATCAACAAAATTAAGTACATATAGCCATTTTTTTAACCTTGACAGTCCATTTTTATCTAAACTCAAATCTTTTATGTTTAGTATTTATGCATTTCCTTGCAATTTTGCTGTTTTTTTAATGTAATTTTCATCGTTACTGCTTGCAGATATTATTCTTTGCTCAATATCGTTTTCTTATTTGCTGATACTTATTTCATAGAGTCCATTAGTCCCCCGACTTAGTGCATCTGGAATTTTTTTTCCCTTACCTTTGATGTGTCATACCTCGAAATCAAATTCTCTTAAAAAGGCCAACCATCTTGATTTCCTTGCATTGAGGTCTAGTTGAATGAACAAATACTTTACACCACTGTTGTTAGTTAATAACAAAAAAATTATTCCCATTAAATAATGTCGCCAAATTTTAAATGCATGAATTACGACTGTTAATTCTAAATCATGAGTCCCATAATTTCGTTCATGTTCTTTTAGTTTACATGATTCATAAAATATGACATGTTTGTCTTGTGTCAGTACTCCTCCTAATCCTTCTTTTCTTGCATACACAAAAACTATAAAATATTTATCGAGATCCGCTACCTTTAGGATAGGTGTTGTAGTTAACATTCTTTTTAGTTTATCAAAGTTGTCCTGACACTTTTTTGATGAAGTAAATTGTATTCCCTTTTTTTCTAGTGAGGTAATCGGATATGCGATCTTGGAAAATCCTTCAATAAATCTCCGGTAATAACCGATAATTCCCATAAATGATCTAATGTATGATACATACTTAGGGATAGGCCATTCCATAATGGATTTTATCTTTTCTAGATCAACAACAATACCATCTTCGTATATTACATGTCCTAAGTACTATATCTTCCTTTGGTAGAACTCACACTTATCAAACTTAGCATATAACTTATGTTCCCTTAAATTCTGCAATACTATTTTCAGATGTTCTTCCTATCAAGGATGATTTTAAGGATGGAAATCTATTTTAAAATGTAGAAACCTTGGCGAATCTTACTAATCCTTCATATGCCAACTGTAAATGATTGGTGATATTTTTGTAAAAATATTCAAATTTCTAAGGATTTTATATAGTTTTTATAAAATTTTGGCGATTTTGAAGGTAAAATAATTTTATTCTATATAATTTGGGCGAATCATTTTTAAAATAGTGAATCTCGTTTTTGGAAAAACCATGGAAAATTAGCCTATGAGCGAAATTTAGCCCCTAAAATCATCCCTGCTACCTATTATTCTTATGTTTTTGAGTAAATTAGAATATCATCGATAAAAGTCAGCACAAATTTATCCAGATATTGGCTGAATATACTATTCATCAAGCACATAAAGGTGGTTGGTGTGTTAGTAAGACCGAATGGGATTAAAACAAACTCATAATGCCCATAACATGTTCTAAAAGTTGTTGTATTTATATATTCATCCTTTATTATGACTTGTTGGTAACCAGACCTTAAATCTAGTTTAGAAAATATCTTTGCTCCTCCAACTTTGTCAAATAGGTCATTAATTCTAGGTAAGGGATACTTATTCTTAATCGTCATTTTATTCAGTTTTCGATAGTCAATACATAGTGTCAAAGTCCCATCTTTCTTCTTAACGAATAAAAATGGTGCTCCCCAAGTCCAAACACTTGGTCTCATATATTCCTTATCTAGCAGTTCTTGTAACTAGATTTTCATTTATGTTAATTCAGGTAGGCTCATCCTATAAGGTGCCTTGGATACTGGGGAAGATCTAGGCAGTAGATTGATAGAGAAATCTATCTCTCTCCTTGGAGGTATTTATGGTATTTCATCTACAAATAAATCTTTGAACCCACATAGGACTGTAAAGTATTCTAAACTCGGTTTACTTTCTTCTCTTAGGAGGTTAGTTACTTGTACAACATAAATTTGGAAACCTTTGTTCATGCATTTCTTAAATTTCATCGTTGATATTTTCCTAACATAAACTGGTTTTCTAATTCCTTGTGTTGTTCTAAATATGTTATTTTCATCTATGTGCACAAACAAATTTTCGTAGCAGTTTAATATCACTTTTTGTCTCTCTAACTAGTCCATTCCAATGATTATGTAAGATACCAAAGGTAAAATGTTCAGATTTAACTTTGTACTTTGACCATCTATGCTTAGTTCACAATCATAAATAAAATCTGTTACTTTTATTTTGGTCCCTATTGCTAATTGCACTAACCAGGACTTAGCATGCTTTACTTTCTTTACCTTGTTCAATTCAACTAAAGTAGGAGTAATATAACTCTAACTAGATCCTAGGTCAATTAGTATAAAGACATTGTGGGAATGAATTCTACCTTCAAATTCCACAATAGTGGATTGATGATCTTCTTGTATTCCATCCAAAGATGCATTGATTTTATGCATGCTTCTACCAATATCTCCAACCGTTGAAGTCTCTTGAAGGTTATGTATTGAAGTTCTTGCTGTGGGATTTAAGTGTGAAAATTTTATCATCAAGTGAGGTACTCCACATTCCCAACACTTGAATTGTAACATCTGTTAACTCCTCAAATAAATCAGTAGATTTGTTTGATTTTTAGATAATAGGTTGGTCCCTAAATTTGATTTCTAAATTTCTATAGATAGGTTAGAGAATCTGTTATTCCAAAATAAGCTCAAAAGCAATGTTGATTTTGGTTCGGTCAAGAAATTGGCAAAATATCAAGATTCGGTGGTTTAGGCGAGCCTCCAGCGTGCTCATTAACCACCGAAAGTGTTCATTTTCGGTAGATAAAGGGTCGAGGAAGAAGGCAAGCAACCACCGAAAATGTTTAAAGGGGCAGAAAGAAAGCTCGTGCTTTCACACGAGCCAGATGTCAAAAATCATTGCAATGATGAGAAATACAACCGCCGAAAGCTCGCATTGTGGGAGATGATGCACATTCGTGGTGTTCAGTCGAAAGGTTCGAAGCACCTGCATTTTATCCATTTCAATAATCATTTCAAATTTACGCAGAACGGTTATTGACAGGTATGATTATATGGGGTTCCCTCCATTTCAGTGATAAGTACGCCAGTCATCATTACCAGATCTTCCCTTCATCTGTAAACTCAATGAGTTATAATGGATCCTGAATATCGCTCAAGATAATCACAAGACCGCGATCTTATCAGCAAAGCACATTTTCAAAATTATGATCCCGCGTTCTCTGGCGATTGTCGAAGTGTCTCCGAGTTCAGCAGGTAGCCCGAATCAAAGAAACTTAAGAGAGTTATCAGGTAAGATCCGAACCCGTTTTCTTTCAAAATTTCAGCAATTCAATTGCCCCCCGAAAAGCTGAAGTTTTGGCATTTCTTTGCTAGACTGTCATCCAAGAGTGGGAAGGTGTCTTAGTGAGGTTATTAATCATATGTTTTGTCTCATGATTTTACTGGGTTTTGTTTGCATAAGTCCCAGAACCATTACCTCCCGAATATTTTTTATCCCCCACAGTTTCAGGTACATTCGGTATTGAGTCATGTCAAAAGTAAGTCCTTCTTTGAGGTCCGAGAAAGATGGCATGTGGTACTTTGAAGATCATCCAGAGGTTGCAGAGCATTTCAAACAGATCGGAGTTTTCACATATTGTGAAAAATTGACAACCTTGCACCAACAAGTCGCTGAAGCATTTTCCCTCTCATACGATGGAAGGATTACAAAAATAGGCAGAGAGGATTTCATTGTAGATGAAGCAGCTATTGCCGAATACACAGGGTTATCCATAATAGGGGACTGCTGGATTAAAACCTCTTCACCTTCAAATGTTGAGTTCAGGTCCTATCTGTTACCAGTCCACAAATCTTTGACATGGAAGAAGGACATTCCCATGTCCTATCCGGAGCCAAAGTGGCAGTTACTGCTAAAGGCGATTTTGGTATACATCACCTGTGAAGGGCGCTATAACAGGGTGATGTACTATCATTTTAAACTATTGAACCACTTCACAGGCAGAGAACACTTAAACCTACCTTACGTTTTTCATAGAACCCTGACTAAGATGGAAAAACAGGTAAAAGCTCAACCTACTAAAGTTATAAGAAGAATATCACATCAGGGGTTGATTACCCTCCTTGTGAAAGAAGCTCTTCAGAGGAAACAAATAGAGTGGAGTTTCTTCTTGTTTTGGAACGAGTTTCAGACAGAAAAACCTCCAGGGATAAAAGCAAAGAAGTCTAGATGCAAAAATGATCCTACTCCCAAGAGTAGTCACAGGAGGAGGAAAGGAATTTAAATGCCCAGGGATTCTATAAAAACATCACCCAGCAAGCAAGGAGGAATCAAAAGGAAATTAAAGTTTGAAGACAGAAACCTTGTCACATGGAAAAACCCTCTCAACCTACCTTATAGTGACTCTGATTCAGAGAAGGGGATAGAAAAAACACAGGATAACTTGCAAATCAAATAGGATGAAAAACTGAAAATAAATATACCTCCATCAAAGCCTTCAGAAACACACTGGCAATAAAAAGCATAAGCCTCATCAAGCAGGCCTCAGAAAGGTAAGACCAAGAAGATCAATAAGCTTTTGCGAGAGATTTATGAGATGGAATTATTGGAGAGGGTAATCAAAAAAGAAAACACAGACCTCACTGAGAGAAATGTTGAACTATTCAAAGCGAATCAAACTCTCAAAGAAAAACATGATACAATCAAAGATAGAAACAGAGAGTTGATTAGAGAAAATATGAAATTATACAGGCAACTCAGGATTCTGAGGCTCAAGCTAAAGAAGTTTGAAGCACCTGAAGAAAAACAAACTGGTTTGGATACTTTGGCTAATTTAGCCACAACTATAATATATGTAACAGATTCCCCTACACAGTCAACAAAGGTTCGAAGGTCTGCTCGAATCAAGACTACAGCATCTAAGAAAGCTTGAGCAGGCAAATGAGGAGGAAGGTTAAACATTTTTTCAATTTTGAAAGGTCTTCAAAGTGCAACTTTCGGTGGTTTAGGCGATCCCCACTGTGCTCATTAACCACCAAAACAGGCGCTTTCGGTGGATAACTCACCCAGGAACTGTTCCAGTCAACCACCGAAAGTCTGTGTGTCCAGAATTGAACAAGTTTTTACACAGGTCAGGGATTTTTGATATGAAAAGATTCGGAACCTTTTCCAATGCATGTCTAATGAATTATCAGATCCAGTTCAGCAGTTAGTTTTCACATATGATGGAGAAAGGAATTATTTCAAAGATTTATGGACAATTTATGTTGAACAGAAAGGCAGGATACTTTGCCACATCAGCCAACTCAACTTGGTCTCCATTGGAGAATGATCATTTAGCCTTGGGAGGTTGTTCTACACTTTACCAATATTCAATAGAGACAAATATGGGATTGGCCCTATTTTGAGGAAGCATCCCACTTATTTTGCAACAGATTTTGACTTGCTATTTTTAGTTTATTTGATCCATGTTTTTAGAATCAAAGAACTACTTTGTAATGCTTTAAATATTAGAATAGAAGATGAACCAAGGGTTCAATTTTGAGTGCTATGATGCTGCCACTGTAATGAAAAGACTTATTCTTATTTTATAAAAAATTTCAAGCTTCCTTCAGTTGTGCAGTCAGATTTTTCTCTTCTGTTCTTTGATAGCTTATGAGTGAAAGTTCTTTGTTGATGCTCATTCAATTTGCAGTGACTGTCATATCACTGATTGATTGCTTTAGCTGATAATCATAAGTTATTTCTTGGTTATTAAACCCATTGTGCTTGTTGGTATGAAGTATAATCTGGTTCAATAGCTGTTTTCTTCCCCCATTTAATCAAACCCTGTCTGACTGTATTCCTAGAAGGCCTTGTGAGATTTTGTATTCCTAGACAGTCTTGAAAACTTAGTCCAGTCCCTAGATATTCATCTTGATCCAATAACCATACCAAATATTAAGAAAATGTTTCCAAAAAGAGTTAGTTACCAGGCATCTCCGACCTATAGCCTAGGAGAGTTTCCTGGAGTGATAACAAATTGGCGTCGTTGTCGGGGAGAGGAGATCGAAGCTCAGCTTCTCTGGGAGATGACATAGATCTACTTCTTGATGATAGACAAGAAATAGACACTATCAGGTTGTACATTTTCTATCTAGTGACTCCATTAACGAAGTGGCTCCCAAAAGAGCTCACACGAGGGCAAACCCAGAAGGCCCATTGACATCAGTTCCTGATCCAGAGAAGATCATCAGCAAGGGAAAATTTTTGCAAAGAAAGGCTTCCGGATCTGCAAGCACAATTGATTCAGGTATTCCAAATGATACTCATCCTTTCATATCTGAAAAGTCTTTGGTTGAATCCCCTGCTAAAACCCAAAATTCCCAAGAAATAAGAAATTCATCTCAAGTTTCTAAAGTAGAAGAACCTTCTTTTTCTTATAATATTACTGATTCTTTCCTTGAGGTTGACATTTCATCCCATCCAAAAGAATTGAATACTGAATCTTCCCTATAGAAAGAAGATTCCTCTTCATCTCCTTTGGATTCATTACCTACCAAACCTTCAAAAAGTGTTTTACACACTTACACCAATCTGCCTGTTCTTGAGGAAATTCTCCATGATCTATCCTCTAAAGGAGAAAAGAATCTACCTCTGTTGCTCGGTCAGTTTGATAAAGCCTCTTATTTTCCACCTACTTTCGAAACCTCTTCTCAAGGTGAAGTAAGACAGTCGTTCTATTCCCATTCAGGCAACTCATCTCCTCCATCATCTCCTCCGATTTACTCATCTCCTCCATCCTCTCCTACAAGCTCCTCATCTGTATCAATCACCAAGACTGCCATGGCTTCCCCTTTGACCATAATGGAAAAGATCTTGGCAAATAGATATGCCCCACTTGTCTTGCCAAACCCCCTGTCTTCCATGCCAACAGGTGACTACCAGAAATATATGTTGAAGTTTACAAGAGCAGGGGAGTATACAGCTGAAGAACATATTGAAGCATTTTATGCTTATGCAGAAAACATAAATATCTTAGAAGAAGATGTGTGGACTAGAGTTTTCGTGCAGATTTTGGATGGCCAAGCCCGAAAGTGGTTCAAAGAGCTACCAACAAATTCAATCACTGGTATTGAACAACTATATGAGGTTTTCCTGAAACACTGGGGAGAAAGAAGAGATCTGTTATACTACATTTCTGAATTTGGAAATTCGAAGAGAGGAGATGGAGAATCAGTCTCAGACTTTATCAAGAGATTCAATAAAATGTTTGGTAAGATCCCTGCAGAGATTAAACCAAGCGATGCTTCGGCAAAGATCACATTCTCTATTGCCTTTGATGCAGAGTTTTGTCTTATCCTTAGAGAAAGATGATCAACCACACTTTCTTTAATGCAAGATGTTGCTCTCGAGGTTGAGTCTAACATTACATCATCACAGAAGCTTAAAGGAAGGGCTGAGAAGAAGAAGGTTGTTGTTGATCCATCCTCTTCGTCTAACAATAAAATGGAAAAAATGGCTAAGATGCTGGAAAATATGACATCCGAAATGTCCAAGTTGAAGATCCAAAATCAGCAACCAGCAAAAGCAAAAGAGCCAAATATTTTTTCCCCTAGAAATCCAAATGCTTTTCCTTATAGAAGGAATAACCCACAAGTTCAGATTCTTCAAAGAGACAGAAATCCAACTGATGAGCAGAGGATTAGACCACCTCTTCAAAATGCAGTATTGGATGAAGAGCAGCAGCCATCTCTCGATGAAACTGAAGATGCTGATGAAATAAACTGTTTTGGTGATGAGAATGAGTCTTCATTTTTGACACAGGTAGACTATGAAGAGGCCCTGATGGATCAACAAATTCAAGAAGCAAGTGTAGAGGAAACTGTCCACTTGACAGATGATCAAAAGGGATACAATTTAAGGTCTAAGAAGAATGTTGTTCCAAAAACACCCACTACTGCTCCTGTGGAGAACAAGGAAGATCCTGCCCCTGTAAAGAGTAAAGAGGTTGTTGCCAAGAAGACTCTCGCTCCTGAAAAACAGACTCACCTTCCAGCCAAACAATTGAAGAAACAAGTTCAGCCTCCAGTCAAGGAACAAGTCAGCCTCAAAGCTCCTTCCCATGAGGTAAAGGTTTCGAACAGACAATCCCTCTCTTTCAATTTTGAATCTGAAATTCAAAAGGTTAAGATACCCATGCCTTTAACTGAACTCATGAAGAATGAAGTCTTTAAAGCAGCCATCTTAAAGTCTCTTCAGCCTAAGACTTCTCCGTTAGATGATTTCGTTAATTTACAAGATGATAATCCTAAGGTGACCATAGGGCCCATGATAGAAGACCGTGATGATTCTTGTCCACCATTTTACATATCATTAAATGTCCATGACAAAATCCTTCACAATTGTCTGCTTGATTCTGGGGCATCACATAACCTTATGCTAAAGGCTGTGATGGATGAGCTTGGTCTCGAAGTCACCAAACCATACCAAGATCTGTTCTCCTTTTATTCCAGAAAGGTCAGATGTCTTGGCCTCATTAAAGACATGGTCATTAACCTTGCTCAATTACCAATGAGGAGCATGGTTATGGACGTGGTGGTTGCTGATATTCCACCTAAGTTTGGGCTGCTTTTGTCTCATTCATGGGGAAAGAGATTAGGAGGTACATTATAGATGGATCTGTCCTATGCTACGATTCCAATGTTTGGAGGGGAAATGAAAATACTTTACAAGGAAAACCAACTTGCTTATATCATCAGCGATGGAAAGAATTCCGTCAATCATCCTATCTATGCTGTGGATATGGATTTTGGCTCATGCATACTTCATATTGATGATGGTCAATCAACTCCTATGAAGCTCGTGAAACCTATTGAACAACAGGTTGAAGGTGAAAACATTGCAGTCTGGACTATGTACTTCGATGGGGCCAGCACTAGAGACTCAGCAGGTGCTAGAGTGTCATGATCTCTCCCTCAAAGGAGACCATATCTTTGTCTTTCAAGCTTGACTTCAGAACCACTAACTACATAGCAGAGTATGAGGCTCTACTGTTGGGATTAAATTCAGCTAAAGAGATGGCGATAAAAGGTTTGAAGGTATTGGGAGATGCAGACCTCATCGTGCAATAGGTAAACAACACCTTTCAAGCTAATCATGTTAGGTTAAAAGCTTACAGAGACGAGGTATGGAAGCTGCGTGATTCTTTTTCTATTTTTCAAATCTCATACATACCAAGGGATATGAATCATCTCGTTGATTCTCTTACTGTTTCAGCAAGCACATTCATTCCACCCATGCCTCCTAAGGTCAGCTATGAAATTCAAGTAAAATATCGGCCCTCCTTACCTGATAATGTCAAATATTGGAAATTTTTTGAAGATGACGAGGAACTCAGCAGATTTCTCCAAGTGGTAGATGAGTTTTCTGATCTGCACATTGATCAGCAGAATCTTAATGAGGAAGAATCACAGGAACCTGACCTAAAGAAGAAGTTGGGCCAGCATGATATCGTTCAGTTACCAAACAACTACATACCTCGAGGTTTGGTACCCCTAGAGAGGCTGTTTGATCAGAATGATGTCCGTTATTAGCCAGACAAAAAGGAGAAAGATCTTGTTGTTCAAGAGCATAACATAGGAGGTAAAAGCCAGCCCAAGTTTATCAATTTGTCTTTTGAATTGACTGCTGATGAGAAGTCAAAATACTGTAGCGTTTTGAAAGAATTTTCCGATGTGTTTGCTTGGAAATATAGTGATTTAAAGACTTATGATCCTGATATTATTCAACATAAAATCCCCCTTGAAAAAGACACTATTCCTTTCAAGAAAAAACTCAGGCCTATCAGCCCTCTCTTGCTTCCAGTGATGGAGAGAGAAATTAAAAAGCTCCTAGATGCCAAGATCATAGTTCCCTTGAGATATTCAAAATGGATAGCCAATCTAGTGATCGTGAGAAAAAAGAATGGGGAGGTTAGATTGTGTGTAGACTTCAGAAACTTAAACAAATGCTCTAAAAAGGATAATTATCCTCTTCCTAAGATGGAACACTTGTTACAGAGAATTTCAGGGGCAAAGGTCATGTCTTTTCTTGATGGCTTTTCCGGTTACAATCATGTTGTTGTCCATCCGGATGATCAGGAGAAGACTGCGTTCACCACTCCTTAGGGCACCTTTATGTACTCCAAGATGCCATTTGGACTAATGAACGCCAGGACCACATTCCAAAGGGATATGGATATAACATTTGTGGGAGAAAAGGACAAATTTGTCCTCATATACCTTGATGATATTACAGTGTATTCCAGCAGCCACAAGGAGCATCTGAAACATCTGAAAAGAGTGTTCTTGAAGTGCAGAAAGTTCGGGATCTCATTGAATCCCAAGAAATCCCAGTTTTCTCTACGGAAGGGGAAGCTCTTAGGCCACATCGTCTCAGCATAAGGTGTAATGATTGATCCAACACGAGTGGAGGAAATCCAAAAGCTGTCCTTGCGGAGGTCAAAGAAGGACATTCAGTCACTGCTCGGTAAGATTAACTTTGTCAGAAGGTTTGTGCCCAACTTTGCTGAATTAGTCAAACATATAATGTGCATGCTGAAAAAGGGGGCTGAGGTAAAATGGACAGACAGTGCTAGAAACTCTTTTCAGGATATCAAGCAAGCGATCATTGAATCTCCAATTCTGATCAGCCCAGATTACAGTAAGACTTTCTACATCTTTTCTTTCGCTTCTTATGACACAGTTGCAGCAGTCCTGCTTCAGAAAGACGGTGAAGATTTTGATCATCCTGTGGCATTCTTCAGCAAGACACTCAGGGATGCTGAGATAAGGTATGACCCTATCAAGAAACAAGCTTATGCTCTTATAAAAGCTTTAAAATCATTCAGGATTTATATCCTTCATTCAAAGGTCATCGCATATGTTCCTTCATCTTTTGTAAAAGATGTTTTGACTCAGCCAAATATTGATGGAAAGAGGGTGAGATGGATTGCAAAGATGATAAAATTCAATATCGAAGTAAATCCCACCAAGCTGGTAAAAGGCCAAGGCCTCACCAAGATTTTAGCAGAGGAAAATCATAAGTTGTTGGATATTAATTTCATAGCAGAAATTTCAGAAAATTCACAGACAGATTTGGTAGTGGAAGGGTAGCATGACAGTCAGCAAGTGGCAGAGCACTTGGCTTCTTGTGAATGGTATGCTGACATCATACATTTTCTGCAAAAGCTTGAAGTTCCTCCTGAACTCAGTTTGACTCAAGCTCGGGCTCTCAAGCTTAGAGCTATCAAATTCTGCATTTATAATAATCAGTTGTATTGGAGGGACCCTGTTGGCCTGCTTCTCAGGTGTTTGGATAAAGAAGAGGTTGTCGAGGTAACACATCAGTTTCATTCGGTTTTCTGTGGTGGTCATCACTACTGGAAGAATACTGCCCATAAGATCCTGAGGGTCGGTTACTATTGGCCTTTCCTCTTCGTAGATGTGTGTGCATTTGTTAAATCCTGTGACAAATGCCAAAGATTTACCGGTAAACAACAGCTGAAATCTTTACCCCTAAGGCCTATTGTGGTAAATGGCCCTTTCCAGCAGTGGGGTTTGAATTTTATCGGTGAAATAAATCCTTCATCCAGTGGTCAGCACAAGTGGATTTTGGTAGCCACTGATTACTTCACGAAGTGGATAGAGGTGATCCCCACCCGGAATGCTACACACCAGGTAGTCATGAAGTTCCTATATGAAAACATTTTGAGCAGATTCAGATGTCCCAAGAGGTTGGTGGCAGATAATGCAGCAGTGTTTAAATCAAAAGCATTGGTGGACATGTGTGAATCAATGGGCATTCAACTCGTACACTCGACTCCTTACTATCCTCAAGGTAATGGCTTGGCTGAATCGTCAAATAAGAGCTTAATCAAAATCATAAGAAAACCGTTAGAGGAAAATAAAAGGAATTGGGATTCCAAACTGAAATTTGCTCTGTGGGTAGACAGAGTAACTGTTAAAAAATCCATTGGAACTTCCCCATTCAAGTTGGTTTATGGGACTAATGCTATCTTTCTTGTTCAGTTAGTGTTGCCTGTGGCTAAGTTATTTCAGGAAGAGCAGACTGAGCAAAATTATATGGTAAGAAGGATGCTGGACTTGGTGGAACTACAGCAAGCTCGAAAATAGTTAGTGGATAGATCAGAAGCACATCAGATTCAGATCAAAAAGACATTTGACAGGAAGGCGAAGGTGGATAGTTTTCATATCGGTGACTGGGTTCTAAAGTGGGATGCTCTTCAACAGGAAAAAGGCAAGCATGGAAAATTCGATTCCTTTTGGACATTCCCTTTTATGATCACTCAGGTGCAAAACAATAACACTTTCATTCTGCAGAATCTGGACGGTGAGGAAGTGTTCAGTGGCCCGGTAAATGGGCGGTTTCTAAAACTTTATTTCATCTAAGGCTGCAAAGCCTAGCCATTGTAAATAGTCGTAGTTTTTATTTTTCAATAAATCCATGCCCAATGGAACACTAGCAGATAGTTTAGTTTTTAGGTTCTTTTCCAGGAAAGGCATTCATTCTATGGTTCTTGAAACCTCGTAGGGAGGTGTTCATCCCCAATAGGAGCCAGTGTTAACTCCTCAAATAAATCAGTAGATTTGTTTGATTTTTAGATAATAGGTTGGTCCCTAAATTTGATTTCTAAATTTCTATAGATAGGTTAGAGAATCTATTATTCCAAAATAATCTCAAAAGCAATGTTGATTTTGGTTCGGTCAAGAAATTGGCAAAATATCAGGATTCGGTGGTTTAGGCGAGCCTCCAGCGTGTTCATTAACCACCGAAAGTGTTCATTTTCGGCAGATAAAGGGTCGAGGCAGAAGGCAAGCAACCACCGAAAATGTTTGAATGGGCAGAAAGAAAGCTTGTGCTTTCGCATGAGCCAGATGTCAAAAATCGTTGCAATGATGAGAAATACAACTGTCGAAAGATCGCATTATGGGAGATGATGCACATTCGTGGTGTTCAGCCGAAAGGTTCGAAGCACCTGCGTTTTATCCATTTCAATAATCATTTCAAATCCATGCAGAACGGTTATTGATAGGTATGATTGTACGGGGTTCCCTCCATTTCAGTGATAAGTACGCTAGTCATCATTACCAGATCTTCCCTTCATCTATAAACTCAATGAGTTATAATGGATCCCGAATATCGCTCAAGATAATCACAAGACCACGATCTTATCAGCAAAGAACATTTTCAAAATTCTGATCCCGCGTTCTTTGGCGATTGTCGAAGTGTCTCCGAGTTCAGCAGGTAGCCCAAATCAAAGAAACTTAAGAGAGTTATCAAGTAAGATCCGAAACTGTTTTCTTTCAAAGTTTCAGCAATTCAATTGCCCCCCGAAAAGCTGAAGTTTCAGCATTTCTCAGCTAGAATGTCATCCGAGAGTGGGAAGGTGTCTTAGTGAGGTTATTAATCATATGCTTTGTCTCCCAATTTCACTGGGTTTTGTTTTCATAAGTCCCAGAACCACTACCTCCCGAATATTTTTTATCCCCCACGGTTTTAGGTACAGTCGGTATTGAGTCATGTCAAAAGTAAGTCCTTCTTTGAGGTCCGAGAAAGATGGCATGTGGTACTTTGAAGATCATCCAGAGGTTGCAGAGCATTTCAAACAGGTCGGAGTTTTCACATATTATCAAAAATTGACAACCTTCCACCAACAAGTCGCTGAACCATTTGCCCTCTCATACGATGGAACGATTGCAAAAATAGGTAAAGAGGAAATCATTGTAGATGAAGCAACTATTGCCGAATACACAAGGTTATCCAGAACAGGGGACTGCTAGTTTAAAACCTCTTCACCTTCAAATGTTGAGTTTAGGTCCTATCTGTTACCAATCCACAAATCTTTGACATGGAAGAAGGACATTCCCATGTCCTATCTGGAGCCAAAGTGGCAGTTACTGCTAAAGGAGATTTTGGTATACATCACCTGTGAAGGGCGCTATAACAGGGTGATGTACTATCATTTTAAACTGTTGAACCACTTCAAAGGCAGAGAACACTTAAACCTACCTTAATTTTTTCATAGAACCCTGACTAAGATGGAAAAATAGGTAAAATCTCAGCCTACTAAAGTTATAAGTAGAATATCACATCAGGGGTTGATTACCCTCCTTGTGAAAGAAGTTCTTTAGAGGAAACAAATAGAGTGGAGTTTCTTCTTGTTTTGGAACGAGTTTCAGATAGAAAAACCTCCAGAGATAAAAGCAAAGAAGTTTAGATGCAGAAATGATCCTACTCCCAAGAGTAGTCACAGGAGGAGGAAAGGAATTTCAATGCCCAGGGATTCTATAAAAACATCACCCAGCAAGCAGGGAGGAATCAAAAGGAAATTAAAGTTTGAAGACAGAAACCTTGTCACAGGGAAAAACCCTCTCAACCTACCTTATAGTGACTCTGATTCGGAGCAGGGGATAGAAAAAACATAGGATAACTTGCAAATCAAACAAGATGCAAAACTGAAAATAAATATACCTCCATCAAAGCCTTCAAAAACACACAGGCAATCAAAAACAGAAGCCTCATCAAGCAGGCCTCAGAAAGGTAAGACCAAGAAGATCAATAAGCTTCTGCGAGAGATTTATGAGATGGAAGTATTGGAGAGGGTAATCAAAAAAGTAAACACAGACCTCACTGAGAGAAATGCCGAACTATTCAAAGAGAATCAAACTCTCAAAGAAAAACATGATACAATCAAAGATAGAAACAGAGAGTTGATTAGAGAAAATATGAAATTATACAGGCAGCTTAGGATTCTGAGGCTCAAGCTAAAGAAGTTTGAAGCACCTGAAGAAAAACAAACTGGTTTGGATACTTTGGCTAATTTAGCCACAACTATAATAGATGTAACAAATTCCCCTACACAGTTAGCAAAGGTTCGAAGGTCTACTCGAATCAAGACTACAACATCTAAGAAATCTTGAGCAGGCAAATGAGGAGCAAGGTTAAACATTTTTGCAATTTTGAAAGGCCTTCAAAGTGAAACTTTCGGTGGTTTAGGCGAGCCCCACTATGCTCATTAACCACCAAAACAGGCGCTTTCGGTGGATAACTCACCCAGGAACTGTTCCAGTCAACCACCGAAAGTCTGTGTGTCCAGAATTGAACGAGTTTTTACACTGGTCAGGGATTTTTGATATGAAAAGATTCAGAAACTTTTCCAATGCATGTCTAATGAATTATCAGATCCAGTTCAGCAGTTAGTTTTGACATATGATGGAGAAAGGAGTTATTTCAAAGATCTATGGACAATTTATGTTGAACAGAAAGGCAGGATACTTTGCCACATCAGCCAACTCAACTTGGTCTCCATTGGAGAATGATCATTTAGCCTTCGGAGGCTGTTCTACACTTCACCAACAGTCAATAGAGACAAATCTGGGATTGGCCCTATTTTGAGGAAGCATCCCACTTATTTTGCAACAGATTTTGACTTGCTATTTTTAGTTGATTTGATCCATGTTTTTAGGATCAAAGAACTACTTTGTAATGCTTTAAATATCAGAATAGAAGATGAACCAAGGGTTCAATTTTGAGTGCTATAATGCTGCCACTGTAATGAAAAGACTTATTCTTATTTTATAAAAAAATTCAAGCTTCCTTCAGTTGTGTAGTCAGATTTTTCTCTTCTGTTCTCTGATAGCTTAAGAGTGAAAGTTTTTTGTTGATGCTCATTCAATTTGCAGTGACTGTCATCTTACTGATTGATTGCTTTAGCTGATAATCATAAGTTATTTATTGGTTATTAAACCCATTGTGCTTGTTGGTATGAAGTATAATCTGGTTCAATAGTTGTTTTCTTCCCCCATTTAATCAAACCTTGTCTGACTATATTGCTAGAAGGCCTTGTGAGATTTTGTATTCCTAGACAGTCTTGAAAACTTAGTCCAGTCCCTAGATATTCATCTTGATCCAACAACCATACCAAATATTAAGAAAATGTTTCCAAAAAGAGTTAGTTACCAGGCATCTCCGACCTACAGCCTATGAGAGTTTCCTGGAGTGATAACAACATCTACGACCACCTAGGTCAGGCCATGCTAGTCTAGAAAAAAAATTCATTCTATGCTCCACATAATGTAACATACCCATCATACAACTAAGCTATGCCACATAAATTTTCCGAACTGCATGCAAATAAAACATATACACACAAAACTCTTGTGAAACTTTATATATGAAATGTAAATAGACAAATACATTATGTAAATGCACAGATTCATACTCAAATAAAAATAAACATATACACATGTCATATACAGGAAATACCCATAAATATAAAGACAGTTATAAACAACACATAGGATAAACACATAAAAATAAACACATAAATAATAATGAAGCATGTAATTTCTCACACAATTGACACTTATATTGGTAAGAATATCACCAACTATGTGCAGACCTTCCATGAACCTCCTAGCCTTATACCACACTGCTCATCACTCTTAGCAGTGGGTCACCCCTGAGCTGGGACTACACTCCACCCGAGTAAAGGGATTCCTAACCAGGCTAAGGAATCATAGACAAGAGGAAAGACTTTGTCACAGGTGCCAACTAAAACAAACAACCTACAATCCCTCATTCCCCATATTCCTGTCCCACCCCAGGAAGTGTGCCCCTTCTCTACTCAACATTCCTTCAGCTACCCCACTTCCTTTCCAGGCTTCAGCAACAGACCGGACAGGAAGTCTCAGATCCTTGTAGCTACTATTTATGTTGATTAAGGTTGGTTGTCATTGATGACAACCCTTGAAGAAAGCCCCATAGCACAAAGATTTGGGTAATGGACTCAATATTGTTTGATGTAAATATGACTCATTATTGTTTTGTCATAGTTTATAAGAAGTAAATATGGATCAAGTCCAAATTGGTCCCCTTATGGTGAAATCCCTCACGGGAAGATGCTTTGTGGAGTAAGAGAACCCATGATTAATTATGGAATAATGAGATGAAGAAAAGAGAATTTGTCAGGGAAAATATCCTATATGAATATTTCCTGTCATGTCATTTCTGGTGGTATGTGGAACGTCACATAATTCCTCACCGTTAGAGAGTTATGAGCATGAGAAGTTGGAGACCCTAGGTTTGGGTAATGGACCCAAGTTTGTTTGATGGGTAACGGCATGAGTTATGATAAATTTTCAAATAATAATATTCTATATGTATAGTACATGTCATTCCATTTCTGGTGGTATGTAGAATGTCACATAACTCCTCACGGTTTGAGATTTATGGCCTTACGAAGTTGGAGGACCCTCATATGTCATCTAGAAGCCCTAAAAGGTCAAAGTAGTCAAAGTGGTTTAAGAGATTTTAAAAAGTAAATAATAAAGTCAAGTGATGAGTGTATTATATTTCAAAGTGAATACAAAATAAATTATTTTAATAATAAATTTAATGGAGAAATTAGAAGCGGACCCAACCCTAAAACAAGGAAAGTGGGTTAAGTGACCTAGAAGATGTTTTTAAGGAAGCTACTTGGAGAGTATAAATAAGAGGCAAGGCTCTCTCATTTGAATCACACTTGAGAATATTGAATATCTATATGTGTCTGAGGTAATCAAGGATATCTAAACCATAATTTTGAGTGAAGTTGAAGAAAAGAAGTACGAAATGCAAGGAATGATAAATTCTTTTGATGGTGCTTTCTAAGGTATGTTATTTGCTGGTCATCTCACCATTTTTGCCATAAATTTTTTTCTATAATGATTCAGAATGTGAAATTGTTGTGCAAGTGAGAAAATGTATCCAATTATATTTGGTAAATAATTCATATTGTGGGTCATTTATTTTGGGAGTTACACTCCGTGGAAAATAGGGTTTGTGGCAAGTCCTGAAAGTAGTCAAAATCAGGTGTTTCGGGTAAAAATGTCATAACGTATTCATAACAGATCCAAATTTAGTGAAACAAAATGTTTTCGTTACGGTAAATTATTTAGTATTCTGTGTAATATTTTCTAACCAATTCATCAAATATTTTGTGCGGTGCACGCTCTACAAGGTCGCTCTCTAGAATAAACCATAATTCAGCAAGGTATGTCGTTTTTGTTATAACTCATTTTCTGAGGGGTACCAAGTAGTGACACTTGGAGGAGTTTCATTAAACACAGTAAATCACATTTTGTATCATTTTCATTTATTTATATATTACAAGTTCAAAGTTATGATTACTTCAAGTTAGGGTTGTTGACTAATCCAAAACTAGGCATCGAGACTAAAGAAAAATTTGATGAAAATGCTAGTCTCTTGTTTTTAAAGTTAAGGAAGGTTTGCAGGAATGTGATCATATACATTAGGTCTATTATAGAGCTACAAATCATATTTGTATGATGAAATTGATGATAGCTTTTGGTTGTGGTACATGTTGAGTACATGGTTGAGACAAGTAGTTGATGAGTTGGCGCACATACATGAGGTGTATAGATGATGATGTTGGTACATATTGATGATTCATAGTTGATGAGTAGTTGACTCATGATTGGTACATACTTGGTACATGGTTGGATGCACTTGTTTATGGTACAGGTTGATTACAGGTTCATGCATGGTTGATGCACTTGTTTATGGTACAGGTTGATTACAGGTTGAGGTACAGTTTGATGCATGGTTCAGATTTATTGGTACATGTTTACAATGGTATATCTCATAGTGATAGTGTGACAATGGTTCGATCATTCTACTTCTACTTCAGGGTGGCAGGATGGGGCAAGGACAAGTGGTTGTAGCCACCTTCCGGTTATAGCCGGAGAACATTGGGGGTTGTATCCTCCTTCTGGTTGTAGCTAGAGAATTGGGGAGTAGGAGAGTCCCTTAGGTTGTAGCCTGAGAAACTAGGGGGTTGGAGGCTCCTTCTAGTTTCAGCTAGAAAACAAAGGAATTTGTTGCTTCCAATGAATGTAATTCTTCAAGACATATAAGAAAAAACATTCCATGGATTTCTCCCAATTTGGGTTTCCACATAAAACACTAGTGTAGTGTGTATGTGTGTGATTGTTTATTTCTTACTGCTCATTATTGGATAATAATTCTACATTGATATAACATTTAAAGAAAAAGGATTATAATTACACTATTACTGATTCACCCCCCCTATCAGTAATCCAACAATTGGTATCAGAGTAGGTTCCTTCAGAAATCAGTTTAACCACTAAAAGGTAGATCATGGAGAGTACAAACTCATATAAAAATGGAATACCACAGTTTGATGGACAAAAGTGTGCTTTTTGGAGCATAAGGATGAAGACATATATATGGGCACATGGATTTCAAGTTTGGCAATCAATTGTAGATGGATACACAACACCAGAAGTTCCACCAACAAATGAAAAAGCAGTGAAACTCAGTCAGAATAATTCCAAAGCCATAAATGCAATTTTGAATGGTCTCAGTGATATGGTATTCACCAAAGTTGCACATTGTAAATCTACTAAAGAGATTTGGGACAAGCTTCGAAATATTTATGAAGGAGATTGAAAAGTCAAAGAAGCAAAGATTCAAAATTACAGAGGTCAGTTCGAACACTAAAAATGAAGGAATATGAAGATATCGCAACCTAGTTCTTGCGAGTTGATGAAAAAGTGAATGGAATCATAGGATTGGGAGAAGAAATCATAGAATCTGTATTTGTTCAAAAGGTACTAATATCTCTTCATATGAGATTCAACCCTAAGATATCAGCACTAGAAGAAAGATTGGATCTAAAATCAATAAGCATGGATGAACTGCATGGAATCTTCATAGCATATGAGATGATAACTGAACAGGAAAATCCATATGTAAAAGAAGCATCCTTCAAAGAATCCAAAAGATCAAAGAAAAAGAAAAAGGAACAAGAAGAATATAGCAGCAGTAGCGACGTCTCAGAAGATGATGAAGAAGTGGCCAACTTCGTCAAAAGACTGAACAAGGGAACCAACAGTAGGTATAGAGATAAACTTCCTTTAATTTGTTTTAATTGTGATGGTATTGGCCATTTTGCTAACAAATTTCATCATAAGAAAAAGAGAAATAATAAAGGTTACTCAAAATCCAGACAAACATATAAAGGTAAAAGAACTACAAAGAAAGTTTTCAAGAAAAAAAATTGCACCAAAGAAGACATCTCATCATCAGATGAAGATGAAGTCAGTGATAGTGAAATAGGGAGAGTTTTATTCATGGTAGCAGAAGACTCTGATAAAGAGGAATCTGAAGAAGAATATGAAGAATCATATGAAGAAGAAATTGAAGAGGTAGAAGTTGACTTCTGAAAAGAATTAATGAGTTCCATAGAAGTTATCAGAAGAGAAAATAAGAAAAACAAGAAACTACAAGTAGAACTAGATAAAAAAAAGACACTCAAGAACTGGAACAAATGATCACAAAATTGAAGGTTCAAATAGAAGAAGATAAAAGAATTGAAGAAGCACTCAAATAACAGCTAGAACGAAAGGACAGGATCATTGGAAACCTGGAAAGAGAGATTGTCACACTAAGAAAGGATATTCAAAAGAAAAATATGCATAATAGCTCAAAAGTTCTGGATGACATTATCAGCCGCCAAAAATCTTGTCTTGACAAGTTCAGACTTGGATACAATCAGATAAAAAAGGGATAAAGCTCCAAAACAATAGAGCAAGAAACAAATCCAAAAGGTTATGTAGAAACAATCAAAGAGGATAAAAAGATATACAAGGAAGATTACAAGGAAACTCCTCCACCGAGAAGATTCAGATTTCAGAATCAACAACAGATAGAAAGGCCTCAAGAAGAAGAAGGATTCATAAGAGCAACTCCTTTCATAAAATCTTCAACTACTAGGTATCAAACTATATTTTTTGGTTTATGTTATGCATGTAATAATTTTGGACATAAAGTTGTAAATTGCAGAGCTAACAATAGGAACAATAACTGCTTTGAGAACCACACACAAAGGGGTTATTCAAGAAGACCTAGTGAAACACATAGAAGAAGTTACAATAGGTTTGAATCTTTGAGCACTGAAGTGGAATGTTACAAATGTAACAATTTTGGACACATGGCCAAAAATTGCAGAATGACAGTCCCTCCTAAAGAACCTCAATAGAGTCACAAAAAAGAACCTCAGAAAATGACATGGATAAGAAAGCAAGATCAATATAGCAATGAAAAATGCATAGTCGCTCTACAAGCTAAACAGAAGAAACATGGTTGGTATGTTTATAGTCGATGTTCAAAACACATGACAGGTGATAGAGACAAGTTTCTTACATTACGAAAGGCAAGATATGGATCAGTCTCATTTGGAAATGATGATTCATCCAAAATCATTGGAAAAGGCACGGTCTGAATTGGGAACAAGAATGAAAAGGTAAAAAGTGTTCTACTAGTAGAAGATATGAAACATAACATTTTAAGTGTGAGTCAAATGTGTGACCAAGGTCAAATTTACTTTCAATTCACAAAAGTGTGAGATAAGAAAAGAAGGTTCAAGGAAATTGGTTGCTACAACTACAAGAACTTCAAGCAACATATATGTGTTAAGCGAAATTGGAAATGAAAAGTGTTGTCTAGGAAAGGAGGATGAAAGTTGTCTATGGAACAGAAGAATGGGTCACATGCATTTTGATAACCTTGTCAAAGTCAACAAAAGAGAAGCATTCAAAGAAATGCCCCGGATCACAAAACCAATCAACAATTTATGCAAGCATTTCCAACAAGGAAAGAAAACAAAGACCAAGTTCAAATCAAATGAATATTCAACAACAAAACCACTGGAAATTGTGCATACTGATCTAGTTGGACCAACTACAAAAAAATGCTTAAAAGGTGAGAGATACTTTATGTTATTAGTTGATGATTATACAAGAATGACTACAGTTTTATTTCTCAAGAACAAATCAGAGGATTTTGAAAATTTCAAGATCTACAAGGAAATGGTTGAAACTGAGATGGATTCAAGAATCAAATTCTTAAGATCGGATAATGGAGGAGAATTCACCTCAAAGGAATTTATGGACTACTCCAGCAATCGTGGAATAAAAAGGCAATTCTCCATCGCTAGGACACCTCAATAGAATGGAGTTGTTGAAAGAAAGAACATCATAGTACAAGAAATGGCTCGAACAATGATAATGGATTCAAAGTTGACAAATATTGTAACGACCTCCTCGTTACGACAACAACTCTGAGAATAGGTGCAAAATTTTATTTTTTGTTTAAGGTGTGTACGCGCGTGTAGAAGTAACAAACACACTTGACTCTATGCCGCCACTCGACAACCAACAAGACGCAACCACGAAGATCAGCAGAAGACGACGGAGGGCACACAACGAGTAACTGCAACAATACAACCTTAGGCATAAGGCGCACAACACAACCATTAAGAAATACTGGGGGTGCACAATAAGAACACAGAGGGAAGAATCCATGGTGCTAGGGTTACTATTTCTACACAGGAAAGTAGGGCATTTAGTCTTATGTCTTCTCGAAAGAAGATTAGACAGGCTCCTGGCCGACTGCTCAGGCAAAAACTAGTAACCCGACCTAGGACAAGACGCAGGCAAGACGAACACAACAAGATGATCCCGACATATCATAGTGACAACAGGCAATAAACACCCCTAGACATAAGGCGTACAACTAGCAACTGTAAGCAGACAACAACACCAGGTGTTAAGTACAGTACAGTCATAGATGGAAGAATCCAACAGCACAGTTTATTATTTCTGCACAGAAAATCAGGGCTTTTAGTCTTATGTCTTCTCGAAAGAAGATTAGACAGGCTCCTGGCTGACTGCTCAGGCAGAAACTAATAAATCTTTAGGGAGTCGCAGTAGTGGAAACTGTGCCTTTAAACAGCCTGACACTACTGATACAGCACTCGATTCTTTACACAGAAAAATTACACACATAGACATATGTACTAAGGTTACATGGAGGTGTCTATACCCCGCCCGACACAAGAAGAATATGAAATAAACACTCAACGACTAGTATAACCAAATCCCGGGACCACCATGTCCTCTGTGGAAGGCGCAAGTTAGAAGGACTCTGACAACGCCCTACCAAAGTTGAGATCGGATGCTACCTATGACACAAAGGAATTTAAATTACAAACCGGCTTCTCCATTAGGTTCCAATAATCGTGGATCCCAAATACTAAATCTAGACAACAGATTGTACTTCATTCAAAGACTGTGCGTTATATAATGACAAATCAACATATCTTTAATAGTTTCACCATGACTAATACCACATTACGCTACACTTAATATCCCTGCAGTAATTTAATCATAACATCTTATATATTACCTATACCATAGAAATTTACCATGACATTTACCGTTCATGTTAATCACTTCGCCTTTTATATTTCAAAAACCTGGCAGCAAGTTCGCTTCCCATACATTTAGATGTTTCAATATCTACTATATAAATTTAAATTTTTAACTGGGAGAGATTATGCTAATCCTCCTTCATCTAAATGATGGAAGGTGCGGCACTAAATGGCCTACTGCATAATGTTATTATAATACCATTACATGGCTTAAAAAGAAATTCCAATTTAAATAATGCAACTTAAATAGTGCTACTCAAGTACCATAACTAACAATAATTGGATGAATTCTATTTCAATTATGCTGCTAAAATAAAGCGATCTAAGGAATCTTGACAATTAAGAGCCACGTGTCCAGCATCACAATCTAACGCATTTAGTCATAATTATTTAGGTCACTAACTACCATTACTTCACATAAATCTAGTTAGTGTATTGTTACCCCTCCAGCTTATTTCCATAACATAAATCATCACATTTAAATGCACTAACACTGCCATAAGGTGACCCAACCGTTACATGGATATGCATCATCCCTACATTTACATTTTAAGTGTAATACTAACATACATCCACAATGCCCTTTACCGCATAATATGGTAACCGTACCAATACCTATTATTATAGCAGAATGCACGGACATAGCCTTGGCGCTGAAACTAGATTTTAGGGTTATGACTGTCATAAATGCAGCGAAAAACAAATCTGGAAGAAACGCACTCAACTCCGGTAAGGATGATGGGAAGGTTAGGGAAAAAGGCATTTCGCTAGTTTTAAGGAATGGCCAGCTCGTTTTAATGCGATTTAAGGCTTTAATGACAGCAGAACGGGATTATGGAAACAGTTTGCATCTAAAATGAGGGGACCGTTAAATACCCGAACATTTCCCTGGATTTGCTCAACGGTATTCTCTACATAACACTGACAAATTTAAAAGACCAAAATGCAGTGCACGGATTCAGAGGAGTGAATTGTACGCTGGCTCAAAGGAGAACCCGTTCACTGGAAATAGCATAAAATAAGAGACCGGGCAGGAATGTCCTTCCTGTTTAAGAACCCACCGTCAGCATACAGGCATGAATCAACTGTACCAGAACCGAATCAGAGACCAACTTACAAATGGAATGCCAGAACGAAAATACCAGCACGAAATTTCAATGAATTCTCAGAAAAATGGAATTGCCAGAACGAAAATACCAGCAAAAATTTCAAACGAATTCTCAGAGAAAAAAAAATGGAAATGCCAGAACGAAAATACCAGCACGAAATTTCAAACGAATTCTCAGAAAAAATGGAAATATCAGAACGAAAATACCAACACAAAATTCAAACGAATTCTCAGAAAAAATGGAAATGCCAATGACGAGTTGCCAACACTAGTTGCCAGAACGACTTGACAATGATCTCACAAAAATATAAATACCGGAAACGAATTCTCAAAATCATTTAACCAAACATCAAGAAAACATGCACAGAGACTAGTCCCTCTTAATTAATGAAGAAACGATCTATCGAATTCCATGCATTAATTAGAAAATGAGGAACCAACATAAATATCTGTGATTCACAGGTGGCAAGAATCCTTATTATTTTCGCTATCAGACAGAGGTGAGGGAGGGATGAAAAGAAAAACGAATGCCCTGCACACACAGTGATACACAGAATGGCCCAGCAATAGAAATGCCCCAGCATTTTATAGCGCCCACAGAGAATGAATTCGGCCCTCAGAAAATTAAAAAAAACCCAGAAATTGAATTCGCCCACAGAGAATAAAAAGACCACGAAATTTGAGCGTGCTCACATAGGAATAAGACCACAGAAATTGAGAAATACAACAAAGCTTGTGCACAACAAAACAATCCAATTTAACATGATGGATTTGAAGTTGTGAATATATACTCAGGAGGAACCCGACCGCCACCAGTGATACAAGGAATTTCGCGAGGGAAAAACCTATGGCAGCGCAAACATATACGGAAAAAATAGATTGGCAGTGCAGCATATAGGGAAAAATATGTTGGTCAACGCAACACAGAACTTATTCCAGAACTAATTCTGACAATTTTATTCAATAAAATACAGTCATAAACATTTTCATCATCTTTCTAATAACGGAGGTAAATAAATTTATTCACAGAGGCAAATCGCAATGCATTCTAGTCTACTAAATTTACAAGTCATACAGTTGCCTTAACTCCCGCCTCGATGATGTCCCGCACTCCATGTTGCTTCCCACGCTCTGTGCCGCTCCCACTCGCCGACCGTAGTGACCTCACCAGTACCTACCAGCTAATCGCTAGGGGTACTCTGCTTCCCCCTTAGCCCCCCGAGCCGAAAAGGGGCCACACAAGATCCAGAGATAAGACTAGCTTCTCAGATCGCCTCCAAGGCTGAGCTACCACTCCAATACCGCTGGGATAAACCCAACTCCTCACAAGCAATCCATCAAGCCACAATCCGACAGCGTAACGTTACGCTAACCGTTCATCCTTTCTTACTTCTTTTCCCCTTCTTTTATAGAAATTTGAGACCCACCTACTTTCCTAAATCATTATTAATTTAATTTTTAATGACAAACCTCTAAACATTCTCTGTCGTCCAAGTGTCACTCATCCCCATGGTTCTCCAAAAAATAATTTCTTTTTAATAATTAAAAGACTCAATTCCCTCACCCCCCTTTATTCGCTCCTAAAATTACTCCTAGGGTTCCTAGATCCCCTCTCATGCTTTTAATAACTTTCCTAAAATGAAGTTGTTGATTTTTAGTAACTCCTTAATTGCTGATTCCTTTTTTCTTTTTACCCTATGTCCCCTACTTTCCATTATTAAGTTTCCATTACTACAAGTTTCCCTAATTCTATTATTTATTTCTCTCTTTTTATTTTTTTAAACCCAAAAGATAAAAGCGCTTATTAATCCTTTCTATATTTTTAAATTCATTACCTTTTATACTCTCACATGTTTTTGTTTTTTTTTTAACTTTATATTCCTTTTTACCATTTACACCACGTATTTTAATTAATTTATCCCCTTTCTTCACCTTACCCCCTTTAATTTTAAGAAGACTTTAATTAACACGTAGGAGGGTTTTAGTTTACGCCCTTATGCTTATTTTTGTAGGATCTTTTCCTAGGGCTTATCCAAATTTTATCTTTGAGATGTTTTAAATTTATGTTTAGATTGAACTAGGCGACATTCTATTAGGGGAGTCATTTTTAAGAATCTCTTAAGGCATTACGGTCTTAGGGTCATCTAGGTTGGTCTCAAAATCCTCATCAATGTGACGTGCCCTTCAGGACGCACTACGTGCTCCAAGGGTACCACTCGCCTTGTTTGCTTCTGTTGCGCGACGTGCCCTTCAGGATGCACCACGTGCTCCAAGGGTGCCACTCACCAACTTGTGTTTCTTTTGCATGACGTCCCCTTCAGGATGCACCACGTGCTCCAAGGGTGCCACTCGTCGACTTGACGGATTGGTAGACATCTATAACCCCTGGAGTCAACACTCCACCAGGTGAACTTGTGGGAGACTAAGGGCTCTAAGGAATAAGGCCCCCACCTTATTGCGTGCCCCTTAGAATCATCGTGAGCGACTGTCGCAGTCTGCCCTCACGGTATCGTGGATCCTCTCAAACTAGGTAATCGTTAACCTACAGTTCGAGCCATGGAGGGAGTGCTAGTAGGCTGTGGTAGGGCTGTTGTCCACCCCTCTCCCTCATCCTCTGTGGAAATCATGTGTGGCCCCTTTACTCCATATGTGAGTCTGGTAGACAAGCTATCGTCAGCCTGCATCATCAACCATCATGTCAGAACATGTCAACAACATATCATCAATCAATAAATATCATGGTAAATAAAACAACTCAAATAGCACACTCCCTTACTCAATCTGGAGTCCAAGGGTTCCGTCGATGCCCCTGCATCCTCCAGGTCAAAAACCCTACACACTCAAATAAACTGAGTCAATATCACCTGTCTACATCAAGTAGTAAAACATCATGTCGTCTATTAGAACGCACCATAATCAAGCATAAATGTATTACTATCAGAAAAGTCCAGATCACTTGCTAGCAAGTGTCCTCAAAGAATAAGTTTTGTAAGTGCGCCAAAGCGGGATGTTACATACACCCACTCTTGGTCTAAACTTCGTCCCGAAGTTTCTCAGTATAAATACCGAAATAAATGTACCACAATATCATAAGTACCACAGTATCATAAGTCTATCTATCAAACAAAAATGGAAACTGTTGGCGCATATCATATGCGTCCTCCCAGGTCACCGAGTGCAGACTATAATTGTCCCACTAGACCTTGACCTGATCTACCATTCGACATCATAACTATCAAATGCGCTTATCTAAAATGTGGACTGGCTCAGCCGTGAGTGCTCACTCATCCGATACCTGCAAGGAACTCATGTTAATCACGTGTGTAGGATCACAAATATAATGTCTCAAAACAGATACATGAAAAACATCGTGCATATGCCTCAAAGAATCAGGCAAGGCTAGTCGATAGGCCATGGGCCCCGTTCTCTCCACAATATCGAAAGGTCCCATGAACCTAGGAGAGATTTTAGCTCCCTTTCCAAACTTGATCGAACTCTTATGCGGTTTAACCCGCAAGAAGACTCGATCGCTGAACTCGTAACTACGGTCGACTCGGTGCGCATCAGCATAGCTCTTCTATCGATCCTGCGCTTCTTTTATCCTTTGTCTTATGGTTTTCATTTGCTCTTCCATTTCTTGGATCTCTTCTGGTCCCACCAGGACCCTATCCTCAAGCCGATCCCAACTCAAGGGCACCCAACACGGTCACCCATAAAAAAACTCAAAAGGCGCCATCTTAATGGTGCTTTGGTAACTGTTGTTGTAAGCGAACTCTACTAGTGGCAAGAATTCCTCCCAATGCTTTTGTTGGTCCATCACGTACATGCGCAACATTTCTTCCAAGGTTTGGTTCGTTCGTTCCGTCTTTTCGTCAGTCTCTGGGTGATACGCAGTACTAAAGTTAAGTTGAGTTCCCAAGGCCTCTTGGAAACTCGTCCAAAATCGTCCGGTAAACACCGATCCTCGATCAGATATAATCTTCTTAGGCACGCCATGCAGCCTCACAATCTCACTGATGAAAACTCTCGCTATGTCAGGTGCCTGATACGTCGTACGCATAGGAATAAAGTGAGCACTCTTCATCAGAGTGTCTACTACTACAAAAATCGAGTCGTGTCTCCTTGTCGTCAGTGGCAATCCAACAATAAAATCCATCGAAATGACTTCCCATTTTGATTCCGGAATGGCATGTGGTTGAAGTAATCCTGCCAGGTGTTTATGTTCAGCCTTTACCTACTGACACTCGAGACATCTAGCCACAAAGTTGACTATGTCGGCCTTCATTCCTTTCTAGAAGAACAAGGGATTAAGGTATGCCCTCATCTTCGTAACTCCCGGGTGAGCCATGTAAACTGCTCTATGAGCCTCACTCAGGATCAACATCCTCAACTCGTCATTTGGCGGTACGTAAATCTAACCTCTAAACCTCAATAAACCATCACTATCAAATGAATATCCCTCATATCGTGGTACCATCATTGTGTTTTGTCCGTTAAAATCCTCGACTTCTATGTACCAGTTGTTGGTCACTATAATTGCTTAATTAATTTTTAAACAACCAAGTGAAACATAAATTATCAGCCCAGGGAAGTCTTTTATTTCAAAGATAACCACACACAATATATTCTCAATTTCAAAAGAAACTTAGTGTTGCAGTAAAGAAACTCATACTAATTATACTCGATTGAACTGAAGCTCTGAACTAAATCACAGGAAAGTAACTTCCCTATTGCAATCCTTTAAAGATCAATCTAAGAATCCTGGATTACATTAAAATAATACTTGCAATGGGAAAGAACAACTATTATGCAATCAGAGAATAGGACCCTTACTCTCAAACAGAGACTTCAGCACTAACACTCTTTTTATGAAAACAATAATCCAGAAAGCAATTAACTCTATCTAACAGAGAATAGAGCCACCTAGTTCCTTTCTTTCTAAGCAGGAGCCTTGAGTCTTGTTTCTGTTTTAGCACACTTGTGAGGTTGAGGTCTACAGAGAACAGGGCAGTCTGATTCCTTCCTTTCTGTGAAGGGATCCCTAACCCAGTTTATGGCTAACACGCTTGTAGAGGTAAATGAATTCTACAGAAGACAAGGTGTCGTGATTCCTTCCTGTCTGAGAAGGAACCCTTTAACCAAATCTCTGGCTAGCACACTTGCAGAAATAAATGAAATCTACAGAAGACAAGGTGTTGTGATTCCTTCCTGTTTGAGTAGGAACTCTTTAACCAAATCTCTGGCTAGAACACTTGCAGAGGTAAATGAAATCTACAGAAGTCGGGGTGATTGGATTCCTTCCTGTCTGAGCAGGAACCTTTTAACTGAACCTCTGGCTAGCACACTTGCAACAATAAATGAATTCTACAGAGGGTATGATGTTCCGATTCCTTTCTGTCTGAGAAGGAACCTTTAACCAAATCTCTTCTAGCCTCATAAAATCATCACACAAGATTGCTGATAAAAAGAATTACAATTTCCATTCAATAACTAAGACAGAGTCAGTAGTGTTTCAGCAAAGCGGAATTCATTAAAAACAATGTTTCAGCAAACGACAGTTAAACAAAACATGAACAGAAATTATACTAACACACTTCTAACTAATGGGTGAATCTTGTGATGAAGGTGGGCCCTCCCTTCTCACAAGATTCCCCTGAACGAAGAGCTAGAGAAGGATACTCAAAGCAGTCTTATATTCATCTGTTGAAATATCACATTACAAATTGGAGAATAGAATATGTCCCGCTTCTCTGGAGTTGCTTCAATACATCAAAACTTGGATATCTCGAATGGTGATTTCCCCTGATTTAAAGAGGAAATCCCTTCGATACAATCATTACAATGCATATCTGAATCCTATCCTAAGTCAGATCTTCTTTCTAAATTAGCATAGGATGTCCTAGTCTCATGCAACCGAATGCTATTACAGGAACTGAACGAGGTATTGTTGTTATGGCTGGTGTAACAGCTTCTTCTCATTGTTGTTGATGTTGTTTCAGCATCGCAATTCGTGGGCTATTTCAGCCACGTGAATTGCACTCTGACTGCATTGACCATTGATTGTGGCGGCTACCTTGTGTTTCAGCATCATCGGTTCTGGACTATGTAATAGCTACGTGTTTTAGCATCTGCGATCTTGGACTGTGTAGCAGCTCCGTGTTTCAGCATCTGCGACCTCGGACTGTGTAGCAGCTCTGTGTTTCAGCATCTGCGATCTTGGACTGTGTAGCAGCTCTGTGTTTCAGCATCTGCGACCTCGGACTCTGTAGCAGCTTCGTGTTTCAGCAACGGCGGTCTTGGGCAGTTCTGTGTTTCAGCAATAGGCCTTGAATGCAAATCTGCAGTTGTGGACACTTATGCATTTCTAATCAATGGTTAAGTACGAGAGTGATGTAAAATATTATGCAAAATAGATTAAACATATAGTAATGAGAAAGGACGTTGTATACCTTTGAGATGATTAGATAAAGTGATAATATGAGTCTAAATGTAGGTGATCAAGAGTATAATGGTGGCAAAAAGTATAGGCAAAAAGGTACATTTTGTGGTCCTAACAGCAGTCATCGTCACGCTGTAAAGTGAGAACCTTCTCACGTAGGTTTGTCTAAAGAGGCAACACTGAAAATATGCGTGGTCTCCGAATCAAAGCATCAGCTACTTGGTTCACTGTCCCCTTTATGTAAGAAATCTCGAAGTCGTACTCGCTAAGAAATTCCGACCAACGCCGTTGTCGCGCGTTCAGGTCGCTTTGCGTGAAAATGTGTTGTAGTCCACAATGATCAGTCTTTAATTCAAATTTTCATCCAACAAGGTAGTGTCTCCAAACCTTCAAGGCATAAACGATGGCTAATAACTCCAAATCGTGCGTCGCGTAATTCTCCTCAT
>ML786084.1:166539-213421 GCA_009831015.1 Picea engelmannii | reverse complement strand
CTAATAACTCCAAATCGTGCGTCGCGTAATTCTCCTCATGCCTTCTCAGTTTTCTCGAAATGTAAGCAATCACTCATCCGTCTTGCATCAAGACTCCGCCTAAACCTTCCTTGGATGCGTCAGTGCATACCAAGAAGTCTGCGCCCATGTCAGGGACCTTTAGTATCAGTGCAGTGGTCAACGATTCTTTAATCCTTCAAAACGCTTCCGCGCATTTCTCTGTCCAAACAAACTTCTTTCTTTTCTTCTGCAATTCCGTAATCGGATTTGTTATCTTCGAAAAACCCTTGACAAACCATCGATAGTATCCGGCTAAACCCATAAAACTATGCACTTCAGTGACATTCGTTGGTGCAGGCCATTCCATAATAGCCTCAACCTTGGCTGGATCCACGGCGATACCTTCGCCGGAGATGACATGCCCTAAGTAGTGAATCCTCGATTGATAAAAAGAGCATTTGGACAGCTTCCCGTATAATTTGTGTTCTCATAAACATTGTAGTACCAAGCACAAGTGCTCATCATGCTCCTCCATCTTCTGAGAGTAGATCGGAATATTCTCAATGAATACTTGGACGAACTTGTCCAAGTACTCGTAGAACACCCCGTTCATCAAACTCATGAAGACCCCTGGGGCATTTGTCAATCCAAATGGTAAAACAGTAAACTCGTAATGTCCAAATATCATCTTAAAAGAGGTCTTAGGGATGTCATCCTCCTTGATCTGTAATTGGTGATATCCTGATCGCAAATCGATCTTGGAGAACACCGTCACACCCTTCATTTGATCGAACAGATCATCAGTTCTTGGTAAGGGATACTGATTTTTGATCGTAGCCTTTTTCAGTTGATGGTAGTCAATGCAAAGCCTCCACGATCCGTCCTTCTTCCGTATGAAAATAATTGGTGCACCCCACAGTGACACACTAGGACGTATCAGTCCCAGGTCAAACAACTCCTTCAGTTGCATTTTTAACTCTTGCAACTCCGGGGTCGACATCCGATAAGGAGTTCTTGCTATCGGTTCGGTCCCCGGTTTTAGGTCTATAGTAAATTCCAATTCTCTTTCTAGCGGCATCCCAGGCAACTCCTCTGGAAATACGTCCGCAAACTCCTTCACCATCGGAAGGTGTTCTAGATCTTCTGCTACTCCCTTTTCATTTAGCGCAAGGATCGCGTAAAGCTTGCACCCCTTGCGCATACTCTTCCCTAACTGTAAGGAAGGGACGAACCTCAGGGATACTCCCTGGTTCCGTCCTAGAATCACCCGTCTATGTCCTTCATCATCGACCAAGATCAACCTCTTCGTCTTACAATTGAGTATCGCCTCATGCATTTCCAACCAATCCATACCGATCACGATGTCATAAGATCCTAAGCTCGTGACGTACAAGTTGACCCTTGTGAAAAAATCTCCCAGGTTAAGGGAACAACCCGTAACCTTTCCTCCGACCTTCTGTTTGGCTCCCGAAGCCATCTCCATGAAGCTAAACTCGTCCTGTTCTACTGCCTTGACTTTAATCCTTTTTAGCGCTGCACCAAAAATGAAACTCTCAGTAGCTCCTGGGTCTATCAAAATACTAAGGGTCTGGTCAGGGACAGTACCTCTCGTCTCGAGCACAGTCGACTGGTGCTCTGCCTAGCGGTTATTCACCGCTACATGAATCTGATGGGCCTTGCCCATATGTCCCACTGTAGTGGGTCCGGCTGATCCAGATGCTCTGGTCCTCTCCACAGGACAGTCGCGCTGGTAGTGTGGCTCCCCACACGTCCAACACCCCTTCTTTGGCCCAGTAGTCCTGGTACCCGAAGTAGAAGATGATGGCCCAATGGCCTGGAAACCTGGTCTGTTCTGCTGAATAGGCCTGAACTGCTGCTGCTGCTGTGGTCCTCGATAAGGTGTCCGCTGCTGAGGTGGCGATCATCGAGGTGTAGTGAACGTTGATCCCCTCTAGAAGCCATGATATCCCAGCGTATGTCTTGCTGGTGTCTGCTGCTGCGGCGTACCAGATGAACCCTGCCCTGCAGGTCTCACTGGAGTCCTGGTCTGACCCCCACTGATAATCTCTTCTTCAGCTATGAGGGACTTTTGCACAACGTCATGCAAGGTTTGAGGCATCAAGATCCTAACCTTTGTACGCAGGCTGTCGTTAAGGCCAAACAAAAACCAATTGACCTTTAGCTTCTCAGTGTTCAGGTGCAGAGCATACCAGAGTAGCTCCATAAAACGTGCCTCGTACTCAGGCACCGTACGACCTCCCTGTCATAAAGCATTGAACTCATTGAGATGACGCTCAATGAATTCCTCTGAAAGATACCTCTCTCGGAACCGTTCCTCGAATAGTTCCAATGACACGTCTTCAACGGCCATGTTCAGCTACAGTAGGAGTGTCTTCCACCATAGAAGAGCGCTCCACTTCAGTTGAAAGACCGCCATGTAGACCTTCATGTTGGAGGTATAATCGCGAAGTGTGAATCACATCGCCATAGTCTCCAACCATGCCTCAGCGGCTGCACCGTCCGAGGCACCAAAGAACTCGGTAAATTTCACCTTCTCGAGTTCACGGTGAATGCTACCTATAACGGTCGGTGCACGCGGCGGAACCTCAGCAGGTGCCGACGCCCTGGCCTCGTCTCTGACCAATCGACTGATCAACGCCTCGGACATGCACTAAAAATATCTCATCATCCCCATGACATCGACAACTGCGATCTGTTCCTGTCCAAGAACCTTCTCGCCTCCCGGGGGGTTAGACCCCTCAGGCGTGGATGCTGCTGGAGGCGTCACGCCTCCTCCCCTAACACCCCATTGTCCACCTCCGTGACGTCCTCTAACCATGATTAACTGCATGCACACAATCAACTCGATCAACAGCAGTATAATCAATCCAATCACGTCAACGAAATCCGTAGCGAATCCCAAGTCACGGGTCGAACCGGCTCTAATACCATATGTAACGACCTCCTCGTTACGACAACAACTCTGAGAACAGGTGCAATTGTTTTTTTTTTGGTTTAAGGTGTGTGCGCACGTGTAGAAGTAACAAACACACTTGACTCTATGCCGCCACTTGACAACCAACAAGATGCAACCACGAAGCTCAGCACAAGATGACGGAAGGCACACAACGAGTAACTGCAACAATATGACCTTAGGCATAAGGCACACAACACAACCATTACGACATACTGGGGGTGCATAGTAAGAACACGGAGGGAATAATCCATGGTTCTAGGGTTACTATTTCTACACAGGAAAGTAGGGCGTTTAGTCTTATGTCTTCTCGAAAGAAGATTAGACAAGCGCCTGGCCGACTGCTCAGGAAAAAACTAGTAACTCGACCTAGGAAAAGATGCAAGCAAGACAAACACAACAAGAGGATCCCGACATATCACAGTGACAACAGGCAATAAATGCCCCAAGACATAAGGCATACAACTAGCAGCTGTAAGCAAACAACGACACCAGGTGTTAAGTACAGTACAGTCACAGATGGAAGAATCCAACAGTAGAGTTTATTATTTCTGCATAGAAAAGCAGGGCTTTTAGTCTTATGTCTTCTCGAAAGAAGATTAGACAGGCTCCTGGCCGACTGCTCAGGCAAAAACTAATAAATCTTTAGGGAGTCGCAGTAGTGGAAACTGTGCCTTTAAATAGCCCGAGACTACTGATACGGAACTGGATTCTTTACACAGAAAAATCACACACATAGACATATGTACTAAGGTTACATGGAGGTGTCTATACCTCGCCCGACACAAGCAGAATATGAAATAAACACTCAACCACTAGTATAACCAAATCCTGGGACCACCACATCCTCCGTGGAAGGCGCAAGTTAGAAGGACTTCGACAACGCCCTACCAAAGTTGAGACCGGATGCTATCTATGACACAAAGGCATTTAAATTATAGACCAACTTCTCCAGTAGGTTCCAATAATCGTGGATCCCAAATACTAACTCTAGACAACAGATTGTACTTCATTCAAAGACTGTGCATTATATAATGACAATTCGACATATCTTTAATAGTTTCACCATGACTAATACCACATTACGCTACACTTAATATCTCTGCAATAATGTATTCATAACATCTTATATATTACCTATACCATAGAAAGTTACCATAACATTTACCGTTCATGTTAATCACTTCACCTTTTATATTTCGAAAACCTGGCAACAAGTTCGCTTCCCATACATTTAGATGTTTCAATATCTACTATATAAATTTAAATTTTTAACCGGGAGAGATTATGCTAATCCTCCTTCATCTAAATGATGGAAGGTGCGACACTAAATGGCCTACTGCATGATGCTATTCTAATACCATTACTTGGCTTAAAAAGAAATTCCAATTTAAATAATGCAACTTAAATAGTGCTACTCAAGTACCATAACTAACAATAATTGAATGAATTCTATTTCAATTATGCTGCTAAAATAAAGCGATCTAAGGAATCTTGACAATTAAGAGCCACGTGTCCAGCATCACAATCTAACACATTTAGTTATAATTATTTAGGTCACTAACTACCATTACTTCACATAAATCTAGTTAGTGTACTGTTACCCCTCCAGCTTATTTCCATAACATAAATCATCACATTTAAATGCACTAACACTGCCATAAGGTGACCCAACCATTACATGGATATGCATCATCCCTACGTTTACATTTTAAGTGTAATACTAACATACATCCACAATTCCATTTACCGCATAATATGGTAACTGTACCAATACCTATTATTATAGCAGAATGCGCGGACATAGCCTTGGTGCTGAAACTAGATTTTAGGGTTATGACTGTCATAAATGCAGGGAAAAACAAATCTGGAAGAAACGCACTCAACTCCGGTAAGGATGATGGACAGGTTAGGGGAAAAGGCATTTCTCTGGTTTTAAGGAATGGCCAGCTCGTTTTAATGCGATTTAAGGCTTTAATGACAACATAATGGGATTATGGAAACATTTTGCATCTAAAATGAGGGGACCATTAAATACCTGAACGTTTCCCTGGATTTTCTCAATGGTATTCTCTGCATAACACTGACAAATTTAAAAGACCAAAATGCAGTGCACGGATTCAGAGGAGTGAATTGTACACTGGCTCAAAGGAGAACCCGTTCACTGGAAATAGCATAAAATAAGAGACCGGGCAAGAATGTCCTTCCTGTTTAAGAACCCACCGTCAGCATACATGCACGAATCAACTGTACCAGAACCGAATCAGAGACCAACTTACAAACGGAATGCCAGAATGAAAATACCAGCACGAAATTTCAATGAATTCTCAGAAAAATGGAATTGCCAGAACGAAAATACCAGCACGAATTTCAAACGAATTCTCAAAGAAAAAAAAATGGAAATGCCAGAACAGAAATACCAACAGGAAATTTCAAACAAATTCTCAGAAAAAATGGAAATGTCAGAACGAAAATACCAGCACGAAATTCAAACGAATTCTCAGAAAAAATGAAAATGCCAGGGACGAGTTGCCAACACTAGTTGCCAGAAGGACTTGACAATGATCTCACGAAAATATAAATACCGGAAACGAATTCTCAAAATCATTTAACCAAACATCAAGAAAACATGCACAGAGACTGGTCCCTCCTAATTAATGAAGAAACGATCTATCGAATTCCATGCGTTAATTAGAAAACGAGGAACCAACATAAATATCCGTGATTCACAGGTGGCAAGAATCCTCATTAGTTTCATTGTCATACAGAGGTGAGGGAGGGAAGAAAAGAAAAACAAACGCCCTACACACACGGTGATACACAGAACGCCCCAGCAATAGAAATGCCCCAGCATTTTATAGCGCCCACAGAGAATGAATTCGGCCCTCATAAAATAAAAATAAAAACGCAAAAATTGAATTCGCCCACAGAGAATAAAAAGGCCACAGAATTTGAGCGTGCCCACATAGGAATAAGACCACAGAAATTGAGAAATAAAACCAAGCTCGTGCATAGAAAAACAATCCAATTTAACATGATGGATTTGAAGTTGTGAATATATACTCAGGAGGAACCCGACCACCACCAGTGATACAAGGAATTTCGCGAGGGAAAAACCTATGGCAACGCAAACATATACGGAAACAATAGATTGGCAGCGTAGCATATATGGGAAAAATATGTTGGTCAGCGCAACACATAACTTATTCCAAAACTAATTCGGACAATTTTATTCAATAAAATATAGTCATAAACATTTTCATCATCTTGCTAATAATGGAGGTAAATAACTTTATTCACAGAGGCAAATCGCAATGCATTCTAGTCTACTAAATTTACAAGTCATATCGTTTCCTTAACTCCCGCCTCGATGACGTCCTGCGCTCTGTGCTGCTTCCCATGCTCCGTGCTGCTCCCACTTGCCGACCGTAGCGACCTCACCGATACCTCCTAGCCAATCGGTAGGGGTACTCTGCTTCCCCCTTAGCCCCCCGAGCCGCAAAGGGGCCACACAAGATCCAGAGATAAGACTAGCTTCTCAGCTCACCTCCAAGGCTGAGCTACAACTCCAATACCGCTGAGATAAACCCAACTCCTCACAAGCAATCTGTCAAGCCACAATCCAACAGCGTAACGTTACGCTAACCGTTGATCCTTTCTTACTTCTTTTCCCCTTCTTTTATAGAAATTTGAGACCCACCTACTTTCCTAAATCATTATTAATTTAATTTTTAATGACAAACCTCTAAACATTCTCTGTCGTCCAAGTGTCACTCATCCCCATGGTTCTCCAAAAATTAATTTCTTTTTAATAATTAAAAGACTCAATTCCCTCACCCCCCTTTATTCGCTCCTAAAATTACTCCTAGGGTTCCTAGATCCGCTCTCATGCTTTTAACAACTTTCCTAAAATGAAGTTGCGGATTTTTAGTAACTCCTTAATTGCTGATTCCTTCTTTTTTTTACCCTATGTCCCCTACTTTCCATTATTAAGTTTCCATTACTACAAGTTTCCCGAATTCTATTATTTATTTCTCTCTTTTTATTTTTTTAAACCCAAAAGATAAAAGCGCTTATTAATCCTTTCTATATTTTTAAATTCATTACTTTTTATACTCTCACATGTGTTTTTTTTTTTTGTAACTTTATATTCCTTTTTACCATTTACACCACATATTTTAATTAATTTATCCCCTTTCTTCACCTTACCCCCTTTAATTTTAAGAAGACTTTAATTAACACCTAGGAGGGTTTTAGTTTACGCCCTTATGTTTTTTTTTGTACGATCTTTTCTTAGGGCTTATCCAAATTTTATCTTTGAGATGTTTTAAATTTATGTTTAGATTGAACTGAGCGACATTCTATTAGGGGAGTCGTTTTTAAGAATCTCTTAAGGCGTTACGGTCTTAGGGTCATCTAGGTTGGTCTCAAAATCCTCATCAATGTGACGTGCCCTTCAAGATGCACTACGTGCTCCAAGGGTGCCACTCACCTTGTTTTATTTTGTTGCGCGACGTGCCCTTCAGGATGCACCACGTGCTCCAAGGGTGCCACTCGCCAACTTGTGTTACTTTTGCGCGACGTGCCCTTCAGGATGCACCACGTGCTCCAAGGTTGCCACTCGCCGACTTGACGGATTGGTAGACATATATAAACCTTGGAGTCAACACTCCGCCAGGTGAACTTGTGGGAGACTAAGGGCTCAAAGGAATAAGGCCCCCACTTTATTTCTCGCCCCTTAGAATCATCGTGAGCGACTGTCGCAGTCTTCCCTCATGGCATCGTGGATCCTCTCGAACTAGGTAATCGTTAACCTACAGTTCAAGCCACGGCGGGAGTGCTAGTAGGCTGTGGCAGGGCTGTTGTCCACCCCTCTCCCTCATCCTCTCTGGAAATCATGTGTGGCCCCTTTACTCCATATGTGAGTCTGGTCGGCAAGCTATCGTTATCCTTCATCATCAACCATTCTGTCAGAACATGTCAACAACATATCATCAATCAATAAATATCATGGTAAATAAAACAACTCAAATAGCACACTCCCTGACTCAATCCGGAGTCCAAGGGTTCCGTCGATGCCCCTGCATCCTCCAGGTCAAAAAACCTGCACACTCAAATAAACTGAGTCAATAGCACCTGTCTACATCAAGTAGTAAAACATCATGTCGTCTATCAGAATGCACCATAATCAAGCATAAATGTATTACTATCAGAAAATTCCAGATCACTTGCGAGGAAGTGTCATCAAAGAATAAGTTTTGTAAGTGTGCCAGAGCGGGATGTTACAAATATTTTTTGGACACAGGCAATTGATACAACAGTTGACATTCAAAACAGAGTAATGCTCAGAAACAACACTGATAAAACTCCCTACGAGCTATGGAAAGGACTACCAACAAATGTGAAGCACTTCAAAGTTTTTGGAAGCAAATGCTACATCAAAAGAGAAGATGGTAGAATGGGAAAGTTTGACTCTCGTGTGGACAATGGAATACTTGTTGGTTACTCAAGTACAAGGAAAGAATACAAGTGTTACAATCTAAGATTAAACAAAGTTGTGGAAAGCATCAACGTAACAATTGGTGAAACAGCCAGACCAGAATCAAAGAAATAACAAAACAAATCAATGGAACAACTTTTTGAAGAAGAAGATGAAAAAGAAGAAGAAGAGGAAGATAAAGATGAAGAGAATCCGACAGAAGTAGAAGAACAAGTTCAACAAGTATCTCCAAAGACACCTAAAAAATGAGTACGGAAGAATCATCCTTAAGATCAGATTATTGGAAACAAAGATGCAGGAGTTGAGACTAGATGAAAAATCCGTTCAGCAAAACAAACACACCTAACACTCTTATCTACAATTGAACCAAATTGTTTTGAAGAAGCCAACAAGGATGAATTTTGGCATAAGGCCATGGATGAAGAATTGGATCAAATAGAAAAAAATGACACTTGGGAATTTGTTCCAAGACCCAAGAATAAGAATTTGATCGACACAAAATGGGTTTTCAGGAATAAATTGAAAGAATATGGACAGGTTACAAGAAACAAAACTAGATTGGTACATAAAGGATATGCACAGATTGAAGGAATCAACTTTGAAGAGACATTTTCCCCAATTGCCAGAATGGAAGCAGTCCATTTGCTTTTAGCTTATGCATGCTCCAAAAATGTTAAAGTACATCATATGGACGTAAAATCATCTTTTTTGAATGGGGAACTTGAAGAAGAAGTCTACATTGAACAACCAAAAGGATTTCATTTGTCAGAGAACACAGACTATGTGTGTAAATTAAAGAAGGCCTTGTATGGTCTAAAACAAGATCCTAGAGAATGGTACTCTAGACTGGATAAGTATCTGCATTAGGAAGGATTCTAGTAAAGGGAGTGCAGACAATAACCTCTACATAAAGGTAATTCAAGGTAATATTTTATTAATTGAAGTTTATGTTGATGATATTATTTTTGGTAGTGATGATGATAGGTTAAGCCAAAAATTTTCAAAAGACATGAAGAATGAATTTGAAATGTCATTACTTGGAGAACTATCCTTCTTTCTAGGACTTCAGATACGTCAACGCAACCAAGGAATTTTTATTTCTCAAACCAAGTATATCAGAGAAATGCTAAAGAGGTTCAGAATGGAAGATTGCAAACCAGATATCACTCCCATGAAAACCAGTTCTAAGTTGAACAAAGATGATAATTCAAGATATACAGATCAAAGGCAATATAGGTCAATGATTGGCAGCCTACTATATGTGACATCATCCAGACCAGATGTAATGCAAGCAGTTGGATAGGTGGCATGCTTTCAAGCAAAACCAAAGGAATCACATGTATTAGCAGTAAAGAGGATATTTAGATATCTCAAAGGAACATAAGAGTTTGGATTATGGTATCCAAAAGGAAAAGATCTATCACTTATTGCCTACACAGATGTAGATTGTGCAGGTTGTATTGATGACCCACGAAGCACCATTGGAGCATCATTCTACTTAGGTGAGTGTTTGGTATCATGGCTAAGCAAGAATCAATCATCGATATCTCTATCTACAACCGAGGTAGAGTATATTGCAGAAGCAACATGTGGTACATGGGTTCTTTGGATGAAACAAACTTTCATAGATATACAGGTTGAGTATGATGAGCCCATTCCAATATATTGTGATAATACAAGTGCCATCATTATCTCAAAAAACTCGGTGATGCACTCTAAGACGAAGCACATTCCAATAAAGTATCACATTCTATGAGAACAGGTTGCAGAAAAGAACATCAAAGTTGAGTATGTGGTCACAAAAGAACAAGTGGCAGACATCTTTACCAAACCACTTCCATGGGAAGCCTTTGAATATCTTCGCCAAATACTTGGAGTTATTTCTTCTCCAAAAATGAATGTTTTTTGAATGCTTTTTGAATTCTTATCTTATATGTCTTAGATGTACACGAGGAAGCACCATAAGAGGACAGTCATTTAGGGGGAGTAGCCCTAGATGGAAATATACCTTTGCCATTGATGACAAAAGGGGAGAGATTTATTAGATGCAGAGGATATATGCATGGTTCCATGGGGAGTAGATTTATCAGATGCAGAGGATAGAGGAATGCTTCCAAGGGGAGTAGATTTATCATATGCAGAGGACAAAGGCATGGTTCTATGGGGAGCATGAGTGATATGATTTTAGTATTGCATCAGAGTGTTGCCATCAATGCCAAAGGGGGAGATTGTTGATTAAAGTTGGTTGGCATTGATGGAAACCCTTGAAGAAAGCCCCATGGCACAAAGGTTTGGGTAATGGAACCAATATTGTTTGATGTAAATATGACTCATTATTTTCTTTTCATGCTTGATAATAAGTAGATATGGATGAACTCCAATGTGGTCCCCTTATGGTGAAAGCCCTCACAGGAAGATGCTTTGTGGAGTAAGAGAACCCACACTTAATTGTGGAATAATGAGATGAAGGAAAGTGAATTTTTTAGGGAAAATATCCTATATGGATAGTACTTGTCATGTCATTTCCAGTGGTATGTGGAACGTCACATAATTCCTCACGGTTAAAGAGTTATGACCATGAGAAGTTGGAGACCCCGGGTTTGGGTAATGGACCCAAGTTTGTTTGATGGGTAACAGTATGAGTTATGATATATTTTTAGATAATAATATTCTAAATGGATAGTACATGTCTTTCCATTTATGGTGGTATGTAGAACATCACATAACTCCTCATGGTTTGAGAGTTATGGCCTTACGAAGTTGGAGGACCCTCATATGTCATCTAGAAGCCTCAAAAGGTCAAAGTAGTCAAAGTGGTTTAAGAGATTTTAAAAGGTAAATAATAAAGTGAAGTGATGAGTGTATTATAATTCAAATTGAATACAAAATAAATTATTTCAATAATAAATCTAATGAAGAAATTATAAGTGGACCCATCCCTAAAATAAGGAAAGTGGGTCAAGTGACCTAGAAGATGTTTTTAAGGAAGCTACTTGGAGAGTATAAATAAGAGACAAGGCTCTCTCATTTGAATCACACTTGAGAAGATTGAATATATATTTGTGTCTGTGGTAACCAAGGATATCTAAACTGTAATTCTGAGTGAAGGTGAAGAAAATAAGGCCGAAATACAAGGAAGGATAAATTATTTTGATGGTGCTTTCTAAGGTATGTTATTTACAGGTCATCTCACCATTTTCGCTATAACTTTTTTGCTATAATGATTCAGATAGTGAAATTTCTGTTCAAGTGAGAAAACATATCCAAGTATCTGTGCTAAAAAATTCATCTTGTGGGTCGTTGTATTGTGGGAGTTACACTCCGTGGAAAACAGGGTTTGTGGCCAGTCCTGAAAGTAGTCAAAATCAGGTGTTTCAGGTAAAAACGTCATAACTTCTTCATAAAAGATCCAAATTATGTGAAAAAAAATGTTTTGGTTAGGGGACACTCTTTAATATGATTTATAATAGTTTCATATCAATTCATCAAATATTTTGTGCGGGGCTCGCTCTACAAGGTTGCTCTCTAGAATAAGACAAAATTCAGCAAGGTATGTCATTTTTGCTATAACTCATTTTTTGAGAGGTTCCAAGTAGTGAAAATTGGAGGAATTGCATAAAACACATTGAATAACATTGTGTATCAGTTTTATATCTTTACACATTATAGGTTAAAAGTTATGATTACTTCAAGTTAGGGTTGTTGACTAATCCAAAACTAGGCATGTGAGACTAAAGAAAAATTTGATGAAAATGCTAGTCTCTTGTTTTTAAAGTTAAGCAAGGTTTACAAGAATGTGATCATATACACCAGGTCGATTATAGAGATACAAATCATATTTGTATGATGAAATTGATGAGGGATTTTGGCTGTGGTACATGTTGAGTACATGGTTGAGACAAGTAGTTGATGAGTTGGCGCACATACATGAGGTGTATAGATGATGATGTTGGTACATATTGATGAGTCATAGTTGATGAGTAGTTGAATCATGATTGGTACATACTTGATACATGTTTGGATGCACTTTTTTATGGTATAGGTTGATTACAGGTTTGTGCATGGTTGATGCACTTGTTTATGGTACAAGTTGATTACAGGTTGAGGTACAGGTTGATGCATGGTTGATGGATGGTTAAGATTTATTTCTACAGGTTTACAGTGGTATATCTCACAGTGATAGTGTGATAGTGTTTCCATCTTTCTATTTCTACTTCAGGGTGGCAGGACGAGGCAAGGAAAGGTGGTTGTAGCCACCTTCCAGTTGTAGCCGGAGAACATTGGCGGTTGTAGCATCCTTCTAGTTGTAGCCAAAGAATTGGGGAGTTGGAGTTTCCCTTAGGTTGTAGCCTAAGAAACTAGGGGGTTTGAGCCTCCTTCTAGTTGTAGCTGGAAAACAAAGGAATTTGGTGCTTCCAATGAATGTAATTCTTCAAGACATATAAGAAAAAGCATTCTGTGGTTTTCTCCCTATTTGGATTTCCACATAAAACACTGGTGTAATGTGTATGTGTGGGATTGTTTATTTCTTACTACTCATTATTGGATAATAATTCTACATCGATATAACATTTAAAAAAAAAAAGGATTATAATTACGCTATTACTGATTCACCCCCCCTCTCAGTAATCCAACAGCTTAGCACCTTTGGAAATCAATTCCTAGCAATTCTCTCACCTTGAGAGATTTCTCACGGGCCTGACAACCCACATATTCAATATCCCATGGGCCTGACAACCTGCTTCTTCAGTCTAGCTCCCAAGATAACCAGGTACACAAACATGTATGGGTACGGATACAGGTTCAGGTACAGTGACAGGAAGGTACAGAGGACAACTGATTAAGTGAGCGAATGATCATGGAATGATTGAATGGATGACTGAATGATGTAAGGAATGAAAAAATTAACTAAGTCCAAACTATATGTATGCATGTCCCCAACTTGACACTTGTCATGTTGGGATATACTTTGGCCCACTTGTCTGCAACCTTAAAACTTAAGATAAAAAAATTACCCATACTTTATAATTTAAGGAATATTAATATAATATTCCTTTTTGGATTAAGCTCCCTATCTTATCCCTTTTCTTAACTTTTATTCCTCCCTTTCCCTAAATAGTGGAGTTTAGTCCCCCATACTCTTTTATCATGGTCGGTCTGTGTGCAACGATGTATTTTATATTAGTGATGAGACATATACAAAAATAGGCTCAATGGCCTTTAGCATCTAGGCTCTCTGGCCTAATACAAAACATAAGCCTCCTATCTTATAATAATTGGTTCACCGACCTATAAAACAAAACATATACACAAAGGCTCCATGTCCTCAAAATCATGTGAACTTAAGTTGTTGCACGTGGTATCCTAGAATGTGCACACTTCATCATTTTAGTGTGCAGTACATGCACACACTATGCCATGAAAGGTGCATACAAAAATGATATTGAAAAGCTCACCAACTTAAGTACATTTTCATTTACATTTACAATTGGGTTGGGCCTAGGGGCATTACATCAATGGTTATCTGGGACTATCCCCAACCTTCTTCACTTCTAGGTTAGATGGTCTATTTCCCCCCTGGGCATTTTGTGTATTTTAATAGTAATCTTTCCTTTGGAAACGTTTCTCCATATTACGAAAAGGGGCTCGTTGGAAGCCTTTCTTACGTTGATTCAATATGTCATGTTTATTTTCCTTCCATGCTTTAGGAATTTCAGATCTTCGTTTGTATTGATCATAGTACATACGAGAATTTATAAAGAATTCAATTAAATACTTGGTATTGTAAAATTTAATTATTTCCCTGTATGATTGTGGTAAACAACTCAAGAGCCTTTGTATCTTCACCTTGTCTACTTTGATGTATGGTACAAACCTCAACAAATATAGAAATTTATTTATCAGATAATCCATGGGCATTTGTCCTAGTTGCAATTCATAAAATTTCTTAGTTTTTATTTCACAATAACTTTATGATAAGTAATTATTCTTGAAATACTTTTTAAAATATGACCATTCCATTCATTTTTCTTTCAATCTCTTGGCTAATTTTAGGTCTTTCCACCAGATACTATCTTTTCATTTTAAGTTGTAAATGACCATTTTGTCTTTCATATTACTAGAGTAGTTATAAACCTCAAAGTATTTATTTATATCTAGTAACCATACTTCAACCTCCTCCCCAATATTTTATTCTCCATCAAAGGTGGAAGGCTTTTATTTTCTTGAATTCACCTTCTAGGTGGTCCACTTGTTTTCTTTTCCTTCCTATAGATGCTTTTTTTTCTGTCATGTGTGTGTCTTGGGAAGAACTATCCTCTTTTTATGTTTCATGACCAGAGTTCTTAGACAAATTTTTGTTGACCTCTTCCTCTTTTTCATTATCTTTTGGACTCTTCTATTACTATATTGCATAGCAGCATTTCTTTTATTTCTTGATGGTCTTCCTATGCTTTCTTCGGTTTCCCGTTATCTTCTTTAAATGCTTATAATTCCACGATATGGTTTTTCATTGTTTCCAAAACTTGGGTGGCTTAAATTTCTTCACTTTTATGCTCTGGGTCTCTAGTAATCTCTTGATTTGGATTCCCTTCAGGTATGTTTCCTTCTTCATTTTGTGTTGACATTTTCGCAATAGACAAATTATTGTTCTCTTTGTAATAGTAAATGTGTTTGTTAGATTTTTTTCAAGAAAAAAAAATTGGTGTTTCCCTAAGGTCCAAGCACAATAACCTACAACTATGATACCATATGTAATGTACCCCAAATTTCACAGATAACAATGTTTTTTAAAGGGGAACACTATCTTCTAAAATGCATGACAAATGTCGGGACACAATGAATAATTAAATCTTAATCCATTTAATGTATATCTATACTTGGCAATGTACCATTTTCATAAAACCTTCTAAAATGGTTGCAAGGGATCTCAATATCCATACACCATTTTCCACTAGGCGTTTCTACTAGCATTATCAATGTAATTGTTAATATAATAATGGCTAGGCCTGTGAAGGTCTATAGCCTAGGCCTAACTTGTGAAACCCACTCATATAAGTCCTAGTTATATTACTAAAACATATCACAAGGAACTTATATAATACCAACCTATACACCATACTATAACTATACCTAAAGTAATCCATACTTGACCACTAGCGTGCATTGAGAAAGGGCCTAGGTCCTAACTACCAATTCCTAAATTTTTCTCTAGGTATTTGGGTGAGGTTCCAAAGTGTTTCTATATGTTGAATTAAACTTATAATTAAATAAATATAGTTGAATCTTTGTTTACATATAACCCCAGTCCGCATCAACCATAACTTCTAGCCTGTACACAATTTCAGAAGCATTAACGAACCGACCATGGGACAGTCGAATCCTAGCCTTGGGAATTAAGTTGGTCATAGAAATTAATGGTGGTAGGTCACCTTGGTTTCTAGGTCTAATGTTTTTTCAAGGAAGAGCCACTATGGTATTTCCACCTTGACTAACTTCACATGGCAGCGAGAGGTTGGAATACCCTCCATCCTTCTCCACTATCAGGAGGCACGTGGTGCCATTACCCTTCACATTTGTTTCATTCAATTTTGTTTCTCTATGTTTTTCTCCGCGATAATAGGTTTAAGTGATTGTGGTAGAATGGTAGTCGCGGGATGAACATTGTCTTTGATAATATTCTCGGCTCTCCAGTTAGGAATAATAGTGAGGAACTTAGTCTCTTTCCTTTGCAACATGGAGGTCACTGGTCTTTCAACACTTATCCTTAGCTTGTACACAATAAGCCTCCTCCCTCAGGATATCATATTCCATGCTTGTTGGTTCAATGGGTATTTTTATTTGTGTCTGGAAATAATATGTTCCTCTTTTTTACCATGTTGGGTCGAGATTTGTATTTCTATATGTATGCAATAATTTACCATGTTGGGTCAAGCTCTTTATATCTATATTCCATATACCCACTCTCTATTATGTTGATACTACATTGAGGGGGTTGTTGTGTAATTTGTCCATGTCCTATTTCTATTATTATGATATTGTGTTTCCCTATCTCATTCTATTATAATGATAATGTGTTTCTAGGGTCCATTACACATTCCAGCACCCTTCTCGGGTTCTTTGATTCCTTTCAAATCTACTGTTCTTCCAGACCGTAAACCTTTGAGTTACTCTCAGTTGACCCGTGGTTGGAAACCCTAAACCCTTGTAATTTTTAGTTTTGTTTTGGGTCTGTACAACGACATAGCCCTGCATTATTTTAAATATATCTTACTGTATAAGCGTTGTTTTTTGGCATCCCACTGTATAAATGATAAATTAATATGTAACAGGAAGTCTTTTTTTTTTAAATTCATATTTATCCCATACCCATCCTTTCATTCAATCACAATCATGTTTAACTTACATTCTGTAAATTAATAATTACCCTGTAATTTTATGAGGTAAAAATACTCTCAATTGTTGAAAGGTAAGGATGTTCTTCTAAAAGGGATTATGGGTGCCGAGTTGAAATAACAAAGGGTACCTCTCTAGGGAGGATAAATTTACTCAGTTACTTCTAAACTTTTGTGACCATTTGACAAATACCCATTGTATATCCTTTCTTGGTTAAACATTACAATTCCCACATTCAATAATGAAGGGGAATGTTGCTTGCATGCATTAGATACCTTGTCATTGTTGGCCCGAGCTTGCAAATATTTAAACTGTTTCATGTGCATAAAAGAAAAGACTCACACAGAGTCGTATCACATTTTATATTCTAGTTGAATTTATATTTGTTGTGTTATAGTTTACCTTTGTTAGAGATCATCGTGTATTAAATAATTGTTCTTTTTTTAATTAATTTGTTACAGTAACGGGTCTTCTCTTGTATACACTCTTTGAAATAAAACTAGTAGAATTTGTTAAATTCGCTTGCTTGTCTGTGTCATAAAGGGACTTTGGTTATAATGATTATCTCACGGTATTTTAGCCATCTGTAAGATATTTAATCCCTCTTTCCAAAGTACTATTCTTTGGTTATTATAAATTGTTTCTTTCGGTATCCATCTTTCTTTACTAATCCTTTCACTTTATCAATTTAAATCCTAGAGGTTATCAAGATTTATGTTCTTAAATGAAATATTTACTTGTGTTACTAGTTTCACAATTGATAATATTTTCACAAGTATATACACTGATGATGGGTCCCTTTTGTCTTGCAAGGGAAACCATCAGGTGAACAAGGAACCCACTTCTTTCCTCTGTCCTAGATTGGAAACTTCGCAAGTTGGTGAAGATGCTTCTTTTAGCATCAAAACCCAGGTTAAGTAATTCAAATTCTTTACTTTGTTGCAATTTTAGTGATTTTTTACGTTATGTTGATTAAGGTTGGTTGTCATTGATTTCAACCCTTGAAGAAAGCCCCGTAGAAAAATGGTTTAGGTAATGGACCCAATATTGTTTGATGTAAATAATACTCATTATTGTTTTTTCATGGTTGATAAGAAGTAAATATGGATGAACTCCAAAGTGGTCCCCTTATGGTGAAATCCCTTACAGGAAGACGCTTTGTGGAGTAAGAGAACCCATGATTAATTGTGGAATAATGAGATGAAGGAAAGTGAAATTGTCTGAGAAAATATCCTATATGGATAGTGCTTGTCATGTCATTTCCGGTGGTATGTGGAACATCACATAATTCCTCACGATTAGAGAGTTATGGCAATGAGAAGTTGGAGACCCCGGGTTTGGGTAATGGACCCAAGTTTGTTTGATTGGTAACGGTATGAGTTATGATATATTTTCAAATAATACTATTCTATATAGATAGTACATGTCATGCCATTTCTGCTGGTATGTAGAATGTCACATAACTCCTCACGGTTTGAGAGTTATGGCCTTACAAAGTTGGAGGACCCTCATATGTCATCTAGAAGACCCAAAAGGTCAAAGTAGTCAAAGTGGTTTAAGAGATTTTAAAAGGTAAATAATAAAGTTAAGTGATGAGTGTATTATAATTCAATGTGAATACAAAATAAATTATTTCAATAATAAATTTAACGGAGAAATTAGAAGTGGATCCAACCCTAAAATAAGGAAAGTGGGCCAAGTGACCTAGAAAATGTTTTTAAGGAAGCTACTTGGAGAGTATAAATAAGAGGCAAGGCTCTCTCATTTGAATCACACTTAAGCATATTGAATATCTATATGTGTTTGAGGTAACCAAGGATATCTAAATCGGAATTCTGAATGAAGGTGAAGAAAAGAAGGCTGAAATGCGAGGAAGGATAAATTCTTTTGATGGTGCTTTATAAGGGGACAGTCTGTAGTATGCACTGTAACAGTTTCATATTAATTCATCAAATAATTTGTGTGGGGCATGCTCTACAAGGTCGCTCTCTAGAATAAGTCAGAATTCAACAAGGTATGCCATTTTTGCTATAACTCATTTTCTGAGAGGTTCCAAGTAGTGACACTCGGAGAAATTGCATAAAACACATTGAAGAATATTGTGTATAAGTTTCAGATCTTTATACAATACAGGTTCAAAGTTATGATTACTTCAAGTTACGGTTGTTGACTAATCCAAAACTAGGCATGTGAGACTAAAGAAAAGTTTGATGAAAATGTTGGTCTTTTGTTTTTAAAGTGAAGGAATGCTTGCAGGAATGTGATCATATACACTAGGTCTATTATATATCTACAAATTAGATTTGGATGATGAAATTGATGAGGGATTTTGGTTTTGGTACAGGTTGAGTACATGGTTGAGACAAGTAGTTGATGAGTTGGCGCACATACATGAGGTGTATAGTTGATGATGTTGGTACATATTGATGAGTAGTTGACACATGATTGGTACATACTTGGTACATGGTTGGATGCACTTTTTTATGGTACAGGTTGATTACAGGTTGGTGCATGGTTGATGCACTTATTTATGGTACATGTTGATTACAGGTTGAGGTATAGGTTGATGCATGGTTGATGGATGGTTCAGATTTATTGGTATAGGTTTAAAGAGACATATCTCACAGTGATAGTGTGACAGTGGTTCCATCAATTTACTTCTACTTCAAGGTGGCAGGACGGGGCAAGGACAGGTGGTTGTAGCCACCTTCTGGTTGTATCCTAAGAACATTGGGGGTTGTAGCCTCTTTCTGGTTGTAGCCAGAGAATTAGGGAGTTGGAGCTTCCCTCAGGTTGTAGGATGAGAAACTAGGGGGTTGGAGCCTCCTTCCAGTTGCAGCTGGAAAACAAAGGAATTTGCTACTTCCAATGAATGTAATTCTTCAAGACATATAAGAAAAATCATTTTGTGGATTTCTCCTGATTTGGGATTCCGCGTAAAACACTGGTGTACTGTGTATGTGTGTGATTGTCTATTTATTACTGCTCGTTATTGGATAATAATTCTACATTGATATAACATTTGAAGAAAAAAGATTATAATTATTCTATTATTGATTCACCCCCCCTCTCAGTAGTCCAACAATTGGTATCAAAGAAGGTTTCTTCAGAAATCAGTTTAACCACTAAAAGGTAGATCATGGATAGTACCAGATCGTATAAAAATGGTATAACACAATTTGATGGACATAAGTATGCTTTTTGGAGCATAAGGATGAAGACATATATACAGTCATAGGGATTTCAACTTTGGCAATCAATTGTAGATGGATACACAGCACCAATAGTTCGACCAACAAATCAGTAAGTAGCGAAACTCGGTGAGAATAATTCCAAAGCCATAAATGCACTTTTGAATGGTCTAAGTGATACGGTATTCACCAAAGTTTCACATTGTAAATATGCTAAAGAGATTTGGGACAAGCTTCGAAATATTTATGAAGGAGATTCAAAAGTCAAAGCAACAAAGATTCAAACTTACAAAGGTCAGTTCGAACAACCAAAAATGAAGGAAGATGAAGATATCACAACCTACTTCTTACGAGATGATGAAACAGTGAATGTAATCATAGGATTGGGAGAAGAAATCGAAAAATCTGTAATTGTTCAAAAGGTATTAAGATCTCTTCCTATGAGATTCAACCCTAAGATATCAACACTAGAAGAAATATCAGATCTAAACTCAATAAGCATGAACGAACTGCATGGAAGCTTCATAGCATATGAGATGAGAACTGAACAAGAAAATCCAGATGTAAAAGAAGTAGCCTTCAAAGAATCCAAAAGATCAAAGCAAAAGAAAAAGGAACAAGAAGAATATAGCATAAGCAGCGACGTCTCGGAAGATGATGAAGAAGTGGCCAACTTTGTCAAAAGACTAAACAAGGGAATCAACGGTAGGTACAGAGGTAAGATTCCTTTAATTTGTTTTAATTGCGATGGTATTGGTCATTTTTCTAACAAATGTCCTCATAATAAAAAGAGAAATGATGAAGGTTACTCAAAAGGCAGATAAACATATAAAGGTAAAATAACTACAATGAAAGTTTTCAAGAAAAACTCTTGCACCAAAAAAGACATCTCATCATCAAATGAAGATGAAGTTAGTGACAATGAAACAGGGAGAGTTCTATTCATGGCAGTAGAAGACTCTGATAAAGAAGACTCCGAAGAAGAATATTAAGAAGAATATGAAGAAGAAATTGAAGAGGCAGAAGTTGACTTTCGAGAAGAATTAATGAGTGCCATAGAAGTTATCAAAAGAAAAAAGAAGAAAAACAAGAAACTACAAGCAGAACTAGATAAGAAAAAAGACACTTAAGAACTAGAACAAATGATCACAAAATTGAAGGTTCAAATAGAAGAAGATAAAAGAATTGAAGAAGCACTCAAAGAACAAATAGAAGGAAAGGACAAGATCATTGGAAACCTAGAAGCAGAGATTGTCACACTAAGAAAGGATATTCAAAAGAAAAATATGTAGAATAGCTCAAAAGTTTTGGATGACATTATCAACAGTAAAAAATAGTATCTTGACAAGTCTAGACTTGGATACAATCAGACAGAAAAGGGATCAAGCTACAAAACAACAGATCAAGAAACAAATCCAAAAAGTTATGCAGAAACAATCAAAGGGGATAAAAAGATATACAAGGAAGATTACAGGGACACTCCTCCACCGAGAAGATTTATATTTCAGAATCAACAATAGATAGACAGGCCTCAAGAAGAAGAAGAATTCATAAGACCACCTCCTTTCATAATATCTTCAACTACCAGGTATCAAACTATATTTTTTGGTTTATGTTATGCATGTAATAATTTTGGACATAAAACTGTAAATTGCAGAGCTAACAATAGGAACAATAACTAGTTTGAGAGCCATACACAAAGGGGTTATTCAAGAAGACCTAGGGAAGCATAGAGAAGAATTTACAATAGGTTTGAATCTTTGAGCACTGAAGTGAAATGTTACAAATGTAACAATTTTGGACACATGGCCAAAAATTGCAGAATGACAGTCCCTCCTAAAGAACCTCAACATAGTCACAAACAAGAACCTCAGAAAATGACCTGGATAAGAAAGTAAGATTAGTATAGCAATGAAGAATGCACAGTCACTCTACAAGATAAACAGAAGAAACGTCGTTGGTATGTTGACAGTGGATATTCAAAACACATGAAAGGTGATAGAGACAAGTTTATTACATTATGAAAGGAAAGAGATGGATCAATCTCCTTTGGAAATGATGATTCATCCAAAATCATTGGAAAAGGAACAGTCTGAATTGGGAACAAGAATGAAAAGGCAGAAAATGTTCTACTAGTAGAAGATATGAAACATAATCTTTTAAGTGTGAGTCAAATGTGTGACCAAGGTCATAAATTTACTTTCGATTCACAAAAGTGTGAGATAAGAAAATAAGGTTCAAGGAAATTGGTCGCTACAGCTGCAAGAACTTCAAGCAACATATATGTGTTAAGAGAAATTGGAAATGAAAAGTGTTGTCTAGGAAAGGAAGATTAAAGTTGGCTATGACACAGAAGAATGGGTCACATGCATTTTGATAACCTTGTCAAAGTCAGCAAAAGAGAAGGAGTCAGAGAAATGCCCCAGATCACGAAACCAGCCAACACTTTATGCAAGCATTGCCAACAAGGAAAGCAAACAAAGACCAGGTTCAAATCAAAGGAATATTCAACAACAAAACCATTGGAAATTGTGCATACTGATTTATTTGGACCAACTACAACAAAAATATTAAAAAGTGAGAGATACTTTATGTTATTAGTTGATGATTATACAAGAATTACTGCAGTTTTCTTTCTGAAGAAAAAATCAGAATCTTTTGAAAATTTCAAGATCTACAAGGAAATGGTTGAAAATGAGATGGATTCAAGAATCAAATGCTTAAGATCGGATAATGGAGGATAATTCACTTCAAATGAATTTATGGACTACTGCAGCAATCATGGAATAAAAAGGCAATTCTTTGTCACTAGGACACCTCAACAGAATGGAGTTGTTGGAAGAAAGAACAGGACAGTACAAGAAATGGCTCGAACAATGATAATGGATTCAAAGTTGACTGATATTTTTTGGACACAGACAATACATACAACATTTCACATTCAAAACAGACTAATGCTTAGAAATAATACTGATAAAAATCCCTATGAGCTATGGAAAGGAAGACTAGAAAATGTGAAGCACTTCAGAGCTTTTGGAAGCAAATGCTACAACAAAAGAGAAGATGGCAGAATGGGAAAGTTTGACTCTCATGTGGACAAAGGAATATTTGTTGGTTACTCAAGTACAAGGAAAGCATATGAGTGTTACAATCTAAGATTAAACAAAGTTGTGTAAAGTATCAACGTAACAATTGATGAAACAGGCAGACCAGAATCAAAGGAAGAAGAAAACAAATCAATGAAACAACTTTTTGAACAAGAAGATGAAAAAGAAGAAGAAGAGGAATATGAAGATGAAGAGAATTTGACAGAAGTAGAAGAGCAAGTTTAACAAGTATCTCCAAAGACACCTAGCAAATGAGTACATAAGAATCATCCTTCATATTAGATTATTGGAAACAAAGATGCAGGAGTTGAGACTAGAAGAAAAATCCGTTCACCGGAACAAACACACCTAGCACTCTTATCTACAATTGAACCAAACTGTTTTGAAGAAGCCATCAAGAATGAATTTTGGAGTAAGGCCATGGATGAAGAATTGGATCAAATAGAGAAAAATGACACTTGGGAATTGGTTCCAAGACCAAAGAATAAGAATGTGATTGACACAAAATGGGTTTTCAAGAATAAATTGAATGAAGATGGATAGGTTACAAGGAACAAAGCTAGATTGGTATGTAAAGGATATGCATAGATTGAAGGAATCGACTTTGAAGAAACATTTTCCCCAGTTGCCAGAATGGAAGCAATTTGTTTACTTTTAGCTTATGCATGCTCCAAAAATGTTATAGTATATCAGATGGACGTAAAATCATATTTTTTGAATGGGGAACATGAAGAAGAAGTCTACATTGAACAACCAGAAGGATTTTAGTTGTCAAAGAACACAGACTATGTGTGTAAATTAAAGAAGACGATGTATGGTCTAAAATAGGCTCCTAGAGAATGGTACTCCAGACTAGATAAGTATCTGCAATAGGCAGGGTTAAGAAAAGAAAGTGCAGACAATAACCTTTACATCAAGGTAAGTCAAGGTAATATTTTATTAATTGAAGTTTATGTTGATGATATTATTTTTGGTAGTGATGATGACAAGTTAAGATAAAAAAATTTCAAAAGACATGCATAATGAATTTGAAATGTCATTACTTGGAGAACTATCCTTCTTTCTAGGACTTTAGATACGTCAAAGCAACCAAGGATTTTTTATTTCTCAAACCAAGTATATCAGAGAAATGCTAAAAAGGTTCAGAATGGAAGATTGCAAACCAGTTATCACTCCCATGCAAACCAGTTGTAAGTTTAGCAAAGATGATGATTCAAAGTCTACAGATCAGAGGAAATATAGATCAATGATTGGTAGTCTACTATATGTGACAACATCCAAACCAGATGTAATGTAGGTAGTTGGACAGGTGGCACGATTTCAAGAAGCACCAAAGGAATCACATGTATTAGAAGTAAAGAGGATCTTTAGATATCTCAAAGGAACATAAGAGTTTGGATTGTGGTATCCAAAAGGAAAAGATCTATCACTTATTGCCTACACAGATGCAGATTGGGTAGGTTGTATTGATGACCGACGAAGCACCAATGGAGCAACGTTCTACTTAGGTGAGTGTTTGGTATCATGGATAAGAAAGAAACAATCATCAGTATCTCTATCTACAGCAGAGGAAGATTATATTGCAACAACATCATGTTGTACACAGGTTCTTTGGATGAAACAAACTTTGACAGATATACAGGTTGAGTATGACGAGCCCATTCCAATATATTATGATAATACAAGTGCCATCAATATCTCAAAAAACCCGTTCATGCACTCCAAGACGAAGCACATTCCAATCAAGTATCACATTCTACGAGAACACGTTGCAGAAAAGAAGATCAGAGTTGAGTATGTAGGCAGAAAAGAACAAGTGGCAGACATCTTTACAAAACCACTTCCACGGGAATCCTTTGAATATATTCTCCAAATACTTGGAGTTATTTCTACTCAAAAAATGAATGTTTTTTGAATGCTTATCTCATATGTCTTAGATGTACATGAGGAGGCACCATAAGAGGACAGTCTGTCAGGGGGAGCAACCCCAGATGGAAAGATACCTTTGCCATTGATGAGTAAGGGGGAGAGATTTTTAAGATGCAGGGGACAGAGGCATGGTTCCAGGGGGAGTAGATTTATCAGATGCAGAGGACAGAGTCATGGTTCCAAGGGGAGCAGATTTATCAGATGCAGAGGACAAAGTCATGGTTCTAGGGGGAGCATGAGTGATATGGTTCTAGGGGGAGAAATGCAAGGAAGGATAAATTCTTTTGATGGTTCTTTCTAAGTGGACAGTCTGTAGCATATGGTGTAATAGTTTCATATCAATTCATCAAATATTTTGTGCGAGGCATGCTCTACAATGTCACTCTCTAGAATAATCCAGAATTCAACAAGGTATGCCATTTTTTCTATAACTCCTTTTCTGAGAGGTTCCAGGTAGTGACACTTGGAGGAATTGCATAAAACACACTGAAGAACATTGTGTATCAGTTTCAAATATTTATACATTACAAGTTCAAAGTTATTATTACTTCAAGTTAGGGTTGTTGACTAATCCAAAACTAGGCATGTGAGAATAAAGAAAAGTTTGATGAAAATGCTAGTCTCTTGTTTTTAAAGTGAAGGAAGGTTTGTCGGAATGTGATCATATACACCAGGTCTATTATAGAGCTACAAATCAGATTTGGATGATGGAATTGATGAGATATTTTGGTTGTGGTACATGGTTGAGACAAGTAGTTGATGAGTTGGCGCACATACATGAGGTGTATAGTTGATGATGTTGGTACATATTGATGAGTCATAGTTGATGAGTAGTTGACACATGATTGGTACATGCTTGGTACATGGTTGGATGCACTTGTTTATGGTACAGGTTGATTACAGGTTGGTGCATGGTTGATGCACTTGTTTATGGTATAGGTTGATTATAGGTTGAGGTAAAGGTTGATGCATGGTTGATGCATGGTTCAGATTTATTGGTATAGGTTTACAGTGGCATATCTCACAGTGATATTGGGATAGTGGTTCCATCATTCTACTTCTGCTTCAGGGTGGCAGGACGGGGAAAGGACAGGTGGCTGTAGCCACCTTCCGGTTGTAGCTGGAGAACATTGGGGGTTGTAGCCTCCTTCTGGTTGTAGCCAAAGAATTCGGGAGTTGGAGCTTCCCTCAAGTTGTATCCTGAGAAACTAGGGGGTTGGAGCCTCCTTCCAATTGCAGCTGGAAAACAAAGGAAGTTGGTGCTTCCAATGAATGTAATTCTTCAAGACATATAAGAAAAAACATTCTGTGGTTTTCTCCCGATTTGGGTTTCCACGTCAAACACTGGTGTACTGTGTATGTGTGTGATTGTTTATTTCTTACTGCTCATTATTAGATAATAATTCTACATTGATATAACATTTGAAGAAAAATGATTATAATTACGCTATTACTGATTCACCCCCCCCTCTCAATAATCCAACACTTTAATAGTTTACTAAATATCATTTATCTATTTGTTACAGGTTTAGGAGGCACTCCATACACTTGGGGAGGAACTTCGCCTTTGGATGAAAGATATTTAGGTTCCATCTTCTTCCACCAGTACTTGCGATAATTCGCGGATAGTTTTATGTAGTTTATTTATATTTAGATTCACTTAGATAGAGAGTTCTCTTTTAGAAACACGAAAGGTTGTGGAACAAAAAAGGTTGTAAATAAAATATGTACTTGGACTTTTATTCTTTCCACCTATTCTCACCATGATCGTAGAAAAATAACAATACAGTATGATTTTCTTTATTTTTGATAGTAATCTATTATGTACAGATCCAAACAGTAATAAAAGATAGATCTTTATTGGCCAATAGGAATATACACATAGTTTTATATTTATTTCTATATGCATGCCTATATATATATATATATATAACAATCACATTCAGATAAAAATTATTACCAATATCATTATATTGTAGAAAGACATAAAATATAACATGGCTATACAGTCTCTTTAAAGAGATTTCACTTATGTGTATATAAGCCAAACATATTCTTGACAGATAAAAACCATATATATAAAATCAATAATGAAATTCATAGCTGAGATACATATTTGAGTAAGTTGGTGCTAGAAAACAAAAGGAACATCCATGTTCCACCCAATCGTAGAACGAAACAACCACAGTTACTTGTCCTGATCACCCCCTAGCCTTACCATGAGTCCACAAGGGAGAACTGAATTATCCTACTCATCTATAGTCACCATCAAAAAATCAGAATATGCCTTTCCTCACACTACAAGTGCTCATAAAATTCTCAATCATTTCCCCAACATACTAAGCATTGTCTTGCCTCCCACATATGTTGTATATATTCTTGTGCCTATGTCTTTCATTCCTTTCCCTCCATGGGAAAATTCACATCTTTACAAATCCCTGATTTTTAGGGGCTAGTAGTGGTCAAATTCAACTTCTTCCACTTGTAAAAATCAGCCCTAAGGTAACTCAAACTCATTCCCCACTCATGGAGTCATGGTGAGCTATTTTTAACCTAATTGTTCCATTTGTCTTCCAAAATTAATTTTATTAAAATTTTGTCTCATACATGTGTCCAATAAAAGACGACAGTTGGGCAATTCAAATATTTTCCCAACAGTCATCAAATAATTAATTACAAAATCCAAAATTTGAAATTCAGTTTTTCCATAAATGGCAAATAATTTTCAAATCCAAATTTTCCAAAAACAGAAATTTATTTCAAAATTCAATGTAGAATTAATTTTCAAAAAATTGAGGATATTACAGTACTTATCAAAAATAACAACAGTGAACATTGGAAGTTGGGGGGGATTTGAACTAGGAGTATACAAAATTTATGAGTGTAACCAAGTGCACCATTAATTAAGCCATCATCAACCCACATGTTACATGTCAACATGACACGTTGACCAAGGAATAACAAAACCTCACATTCTAATTGATCATCATAAACATTATCAGTTTCATATTGTCTTGTATGCTCAACTATAGATCGTACAATTGGAGAATTTAATGATTTTAGCATTTTCCTATTATGCTAAGTGACCAAGTCATTTGTTGGGAACAAGTGAATTGCTAAATTAAATAAACTCCTCTCCATAGGAGGAAACTTGTATTGACCCGTGACATAAGACGATACCAATCATCAATAAGGGGTTCCAAATTACTTATGTTAGTGAAGACTCATTGAAAAGAGGATTGCTTTGGATGATTTCATTGTTTTCAAAATATTGTATCCAAAGTGACAACAATGTTGAATTTTTTCCACAAAACTTTCCCTGTTTTATTTCCTTCATATCGAGGCTTATCATTCACAGAAGGAAATCAACCAAGGTAACCCACAAGAATTATGGATATACCACCAAAAGGACATGATTTTTTCTCAGGAAATTGTTCTCGTAATCGATAATCTATCTATATGAAAAACCTCTATTACACATCAAAATTCATCACTTCAATAGTGTTGCACTTTTTTCGCAAGTGTCACATTCTCTTTTAATAAGTGTCACATCATGAACAACACCATGAAAACACTTGATACAGCCCCTAAAACATGTTAGAAGAATAACCCCCATCATTTGACAGTCAGAACAAATGTTTGCCTAGGGAATTGTTCACTCTTGGAAAAGAAGCGCTCCCCTGCTTATACATAGGGAGCGATAGTGTTCCTTGTCCATCTTACGGGGAGAATTGTAGTGATATGTTTCTCATTCTAAGGGATTATTGAGTTGGTTGATGAAATCTTGGGAGAAATTGCATTTTCTTCTAGAGACAGTTATGGATGGATCAAGTTGGTTTGGCTCGAATCTAACTCCAGGGCTGCATCTAAGGGAGATACCAAAACTATTGGAGCCATATCCTCAATTAATTCCAAATACACCCAAGGTAGTGGAGCATATAAAATCCTATAAATGGAGGCATTCCCGTGGTAAACATGAGGAGAAAATCAGCAAAAGAATTGTTATTTTGATTGTGGATCTTTCGAGAAAGGGTTGGATGAGTAGGACATGGAGAGGTTGTTGCAACATCATCTGAGGATTGAAAGTTTCTTCTTAAAGTTATCATCTAATATACTTGGTCTATTTACTTCAAGTATGTGGTTTCATGTTCTTGTCTATTGTTCCTCCAATCTTTGTAGATGAATTTGTTTGATCTAATCTTGTAGAGTAGGATTTCTTTGTTTATCTTTGTTTCCTATTGCATTGCAGGTATCAAATTGTGATAAGGAGTTTAGATATCAATCTTGGATTGGAAGCAGTGAGGACAAACTTTGAAACTATGTGTATCACACTTTTTCTCCCTCTCTCTCTTTCTGATTAGTTAAAATAAATTCAAATGGATGTTGGTGTCCACTTGTGTTTTTCTTTCTTGGTGGAAGGGTCTATAATCCAAGGGAAATTTCACCTACCCGCAGGGGAATATTTTCGTAACATAAATTGGCAAGTCCACTGGGTAACGAATTTTTAGTTTGTTCCTTCCTTAGCTTGTCCATGACCTTTGTTTATCTTTAGATCCTATTTGTTGTTTTAATATGTATTTACATATTTGTTTTATTTTCTAAGTTGTCTCACAGAGCCTCTCACTTAATTTTCTTGGGTTATTGAGATTTTTTATCCTTTTTCTCAAACTTTCCCTAGAAATAGAATCCCCCTAGAGTTCAAGTCAGATCATTTTTACATTATTAACACTCCTATAGTGTCTACTAGGGATCTCTACAGTGCTCTGGTGCTTTGGTTACCAGAGCATCGATTTTCCTTTCCTTGGGAAATTTGCAGACTTTCTTGCTTGCTCGGTATAGTATTTGGACCTCTTTCTCTAAATCTAATCTTATTATTTCTGGTCTTGTCTTATGTTTGATTCAAACTTGCTAATTTTCATTATTTTAAGTCCTTATTGAGTTTTTGTTTCCTTATTGCAAAATAGACCGTGTTTTCTCAGAATTGGTTTTTTTTTTCCATTCTTCTCAATTATTTGATTGACTGGAGGTTTTCGTAGGGAAGATCATTGATCAAAAATCTATTGTTTTATTTATCCTTGATCCCTTACTCAATTCTTGAACACTATAAAGTGTTCCTTTTGGTTTCTTAGTGTTTTTACTTGAGTGAATAGTTTGGTAGTTGTTTTTCTTTCAGTCTCTTGTTTACTATTGAGAGTGTCTTTGTTTGCGTGTTGTTTGCTTATTACTTTTCAAATCATGGTAGTGAACCTTTTTCATTATTAGTGAAAGAGCGAAGCATTAGACGAACATCTTAGTAGTTTACATTCGCAATCAAACAAAGAAGTATTTGTATGCATTGGTTTTTGATATTAAAATGGTTTTCTTTATATTTTGGCAATCGTCTGAATTCTTGTTTGATAACAAGATAGCATAATATTTTGCATTCTTCGGTGTTTTTTAGTGAAAAAAATAGAAACTTTTCTCCTTAACGTAGCTAGAATTTCATTGAAAATAAAGTTTGCATACAATTTGTTTTACCTTTTTGTTGAGTCAAGTCTCAAACATCATCATTTTCATATCATTCACCCTTGTGTAACAAACAACCATGCAAATAAATGCTAATTAAAATTGAACTAGAAACTTTTAATTTCTTGGATCTTTACACCAACAATAGACTAGGACTAGAGATTTGGAATAGGATGTGAGAATAACTCTCCAATTAATTTAAGACAAAATCATAATATTTTGATAGGGAGAGAAAATTCAACTTTTGTATAAGAATATTTTGGATACCCCTTTCACATAGGGGTTAAAAATGAGGTTGGGAACAAGAGAGAAAAGAAGATTATCCCTTTGAGGATTAATCAATCGTAGTAGTATGATCATATATTGGGGGTTCTTATTTAGGATCAGATTTTTTTATTTGGTCATGTTGCTTTCTAAATTTCAAATCCATTTGGAGTCCTCTAGAATTTACTAGTCCATTTGTACTCAGTTCTCTTGAAGAATTTCATACTTGATATCCTGCCCATACGTTCGGACTCGACTGTCGACTATACCCAGCCAGAATTAGACTGTGATTTGGTATCCTTAGTATCCATAATATTTAGGGTCCTTACACAAGGTGATAGTGAAGGGAAGTTTTTGTTGTACCTTGAACAAATGTTGGTCAAAATCACTCAGGCTCCTTGGAGGGCAACCCATGGGTAAAATAGTAAGGGAACTTGCACCAAGGTGTAAGTTTTTTAATCATGTCACTAACATAACTGGTCCACCCACTCATATCCTATCCCCTTCTCAATTTGATCACACGATGTTGAATTTCATCGGCAACTAGTACTTTCATTGAAAGAAGACATTGTTTTGTTTGTTGGTTTTATAGATTTCTTAGCGAATGCTGTTTTTTTTACTTTAGTTGTCCTTAAAATTGGTACTATTTCTGATAAAAGTATTCTTATATCATGTAGGATGTAAGGGTTACATCCAAAAGGCTATGAACCCTTACCTCCTAACTCCCTTGAAGAAACTTACCATGAAGAGGTAGAGAACCATTCAAACACTGGGAGTGTTGCCACTCCTTTGTTAAAAAATTATGAGAGAGCTTTAGTTACGGTTCAGGAAGGTTCAACACTTCCTATAAAACCATATTCAACAATCACGTATGATCCACTCCTTCTACGATTGGATTCCTTGGGTAACATTGTAGTAGAATATTACCCTAGACTATCATCACAACCATACAATCAACTAGACATGGAAGCAATGCAACTAACTTTTAACGAAGAATACACTACCCATGTTCGCTCTACTGAGATGGTATAAAGACAACAAAATATTATTCATCCTATATGGAGAACTCCATCAGGTCAGGATCTTTATGAAAAAATTAGTTTCATTCAACCTCTCTTTGACCCTCCACATGCATCTACCACCACCGATGCAGATATAGGACCATCAGGTCAACCTATTGACCATCCTATCAATCAAATGATAAATCCCTCTACCACTTCTGGATAGGTTAAAAGTGAAATAGGAGTCATATTATCTAGTCATTTGTAAAGTATCATGACAGTTACACCTACTATCCCTCTTCAAGAAATGACTTCATATACTCCACAAAACACTGTTGGGACACCTTCACGTCAAAGGATGAAAAACCCTAGCACAAAAAAAAACCCAACTATAGGACAAACACCTACTAGAGGGAAACCCTTGTTCAGTGGAAATATCCCTATTGGTGGGAAATAGTCCCTCAACACACAAATTGTGACTCAGGGGAAACCATCCCTCAGCACACAAATGTCGACTAGGGGGAAACTTCCTTTTACAAGTCAAATCCTAGTTGCTACCCAACCAATGATATAGGGACAATTCCAAACTTCGTTTACTAGAAACTCGTCACAATCCTGGGGACCACCCCAAGGAGGATTTTTTCATCAACCACATCAGGGAGGATCATCGAACCCGAACCCGTAAGGAGGAATCTAAAATACAAATCCTTCTGGATTACATCCTAGAAATCCCCTGGCCTTGAGTAAGATAAACAAGAAGCGTATCCTAGGTGCCCAAGGATTTCAGTAGTACTATGACTAGCGAAAACGTCTACAACTTGCATACATATTAATAATATTGAATTATTAGTACCAAATATTAAAATTCAAAAACATAAACACAACAAATTTGATATTCAAATGATATTTAACTCTACACGTGATACCTATGATATAGGTGAATTTTCCATCCTATATGGACATTCCCCGACATGGCATGGTCCCATATTCTATATAAACAAAATAACATTCAAAATTTGAGGATGTCATGAAATAAAAAAATGACTATGGTGAATTTATCAAATGTGACACATAATTGTGTATGGGGTATGCCCAATGAGAAGGATGCCTCTAATGCTACATGAGTGGTGGAGATAGGAACTGATGCATCCATGGGCATAGAGGGTCTTCTACATGGACATAAAAAATGCAAAAGAACATACAATACAATATCAATATAAATACACAAAATACAAAACAAATATACAAAAATTAAGAACATAGTGATGGTTAAGATATTAACCTCCTCCATGAAGATATGTTTTCCATTGGCCTCCATATGCCCATAGCAAGTCTACCTGTAGCTTGAGCATCTATGAGGTTCACATGGACAACTTCTATGTTCATGTGTCCTCTCCTCACTAAATTCTTATGTGTGGGGTGAAGCTTTGATCCCTATATCAATGTCAATAGTTAGCTCCTGTCGAGATAGTGCAACAAAGATACCATGATGCACTAGGCTCTGTGTCAATGATGAAATAGCTCGGTGTACCTATTGCAAGCTCTCTGCAATAGGAGGATGTTGGTATGGGGGTTATGCATTTTCCTAGGGGTATGAGAACTAACATGGGATCGTTCCTAACATGATTTCAGTCTTGTGTGGGACCTTGACCCACCCCCTAGAACTCACCCATGTTAAAGTAGTTGTCATGGTGACCCAAAATTAGTTTCACCCATAATTTTATCAAAAAACATAAGGAAACCTCCATGTTATTGCAGGGAGGTTTATCAAAAACAATATACCACCTATCCATCTAGTTTTGACTAATATGTGGATCGATACACTAGTCAATACAAATGCGCTTTTTGGTCAAAGTTAGTTCTTTTCCATTTCAAGGATCCCTTAAAATAGACAATATTTATTTTTTTGAAATACCCAAGTAATTTACTTGGTTTTTGTCTTATCTGGTGTTCTAGTACTGAAAAATTGTTTCCCTATACTCAGAAATAGAAGTCAATTCCCCTTGGTCACTTGTAATGGGCCTCACACTGATGCCCAAATAAGTAGCCAAGAACACTTTGTTTGGTTCTCTGGTTCCTCTTAACTGATCTACAAGTGTTCTTAATGTATCCAACCACTTATCATTTTTTATGTTTAGATTGGGTGGTTGTCATGGGTTGGGGTTTTTCTCTCCTTGGTTTGTTAGTGGGCGGTTTACGTTGTCATAGGGTTCTATTTTGTAATATACATTGCAGTTTAATATGAAAATTTAATAAGTGGACTTATGACTAAGGTATTACAAACAACAATGTTATTTTATTCCAACAAAATCATTAACATAATTTTTTGTAAAAAAAAGAAAAACTATGTTTTATCTTTACAATGAACTTGAAAAAAACCTATACAAGATTTGTGAATTGTTCAGTGATTTACATCTAGGTATTAGCTATGTGTATTAATTATGTGTAGTGAACCTTTCTAATAAGTTTTCAATGCCATTGGTATTTACATCCATAACCTATGACTATTTTTTTTTTTCGCAAAACCAAGAAAGGAAATGACAAAAAAATAAACCATACCTTTCTTGTGATGGACATGGTGGAAAGATCCTAGAATTTGCTCCTTTAATTTTCCTTTTTTATTTCTCAATGAAGGAAATTCATGAGGCGCGTTGTGCAAACAAGAACAAAATGCATCCATGGTCCTTAAAAAATGGGCACAACAAAAACACGTCCACATTATTGTCGATGAACTTATGTGGCAAGCTTGCTAGAGGTTCAGTGATTGAAAAAACTATAGGATTAGGAACATGTGCAAACACACACACGTTTCTTTGAGTGCACATTCCTACCGACCCCCTTGCAACTTTTTTGGCCACCAAATTTGTGCACTCACCCTTATGATTTATAATATTAATGAATTTTCAATGTCTAAGAATAGTATTTTCTATATCGAAAAAATACAATTTCATTTCAAAGTGAAAATATAAAAAATATGTTGAACATTACAATTTATATTAGTATTGAATTTTAAAATTTAAATAGTTAATTTAAAAGTCATATTATTAATATGTATGGTTATAAATCGAAAAATAATTTATTGATAAAAGGTTAAATACTTGATATATATATATATATATATATATATATATATATATATATATATATATAAATGTTATTAGAAATTACATGACCTTCACTCATAATTAGAAGTGTTTTTTGCATATACTGTATAACCTAAAACTATTTTTTTCTCTAGTGGTAAGTGTTGAAAATATTTATTATTGGCTAAGAGATCATATTCCTTACATGTAAGGAAAACGTTTAATTACCCAAGACCCAAAGACATCTGGGAGGAGAAGAAATGTACAATTTTAAAGACCACCAATGGCCATTTCAGGTGGTGTAGTTTTCTTGGAATAATGGTGATAAATCAACCTGCATTTACAAATAGTAGGCAATGATGACTATTCTTACCACTAATGAAAAACCAAGTTATAATAGTTTTTACCACTTTCAATTTTTGTTTTTGAAAAAAACGTTTAAAAATGTCTAACAATAAAAAAAAATTATATTATAAGATATTTCAACCTTGGATTTCAATCAACCAATCAAAATTTGAATGACAATCTAAAGTGAGACAAAGATTATCAAAGAAGGTTACAACCAACTATTATATGCTTAGCTTTCTTTTCGCTCATAGTCAAAGAACTTTGGTTGAGGTAGTTGAAAGGTATGTATATCCAAATGGTGAACAAAGGTGGGTTGCAACAGGCTTGGAATATGAATATTCAAGACATGACGGAAAAATAAGTTCTTTAAGGTTCATCCCTAATTATAGCATTTTTCATAGTAAACCCCTTTTTATTGAAATATGTCCTTTGTCTTTAAATCACCTACATCATCTAAGCAATAGGCCCTAATTCTCTTCTCTCCATCCACTAGATCGATTATCCTTAACATGATTGTCCTAGTAGTATGATCATATCATCAAAGGATTCAACCAAAAACTAAAACCCTTTATTTTTAGATTAGACCTCCAACAACTTGCATATAGATCATTAGAGGAAAACCTAGAAGAAAATTTCATAGTTTATTTTTTGGTTGGTCTCCAATAACCTAAATCTACAATCAAATTATAGTTAGGATTGAATAAACCAAATCTACAATGATGTTACAATGATGTATATATATCCAAGCTATGAACAAGGAAGGGCTAGTAGAGGCTTGGGATATGAATATGCAAACAATGGAGGATGAATAGGTGTGGATATCCAAGCCATGAAAAAGGAAGGGACGCTAGAGGATTAGGATATTAATATACAAAAAATGGAGAATGAAATAGTGCTCTACGGTTCATCCCTAAGGATGCAATTTTTAGTAGTGAGTCCCTTTCTCTTATAATGTTCCATTCCTCTAAAAATTCTAGACATATATATAGAGATATTCCTGATGGTCTTCTCTACATCCACCAGATTGACTCCCAACTACCATATGATTCTCTTGGTGTAGATTCCCTTTCCCTCATTCTTTCTTATCTTTACATTTCCACTATTCAAATATTGCAGGAAATCAAACCAACAGAGGGAATAAATATGCTCGTGAGAATGAAATATTCCCTTACCAATATCGACAAGACCTACTTCATCTCTGAGGACAGTAATCCATTAATCCTAGTTCCATTTGTTCTCTTGTAAAAACACCTAGTTCCATTGAAGGCAATTATATAATCCATCTAATTTGTCCTCAAACCTTATACACAAAGCCATTATTTCCTTAATTGTTCTTGATGAGAATAAACCAATCAAAATCACAACAAAACAATCCCTAACTCTCTTTTTCTCCTTTCAACTTTACTTAGAGAACCCTGGGCTCTGATACCATGTATATTTTCTATGACAAAAAAAAAACTTCACTGAAACCTTTCATCAAACACTTCGCTGAAACACTTGACTTTGTATTTAATATGAGTTATTAATTAACCAATTACACCACATGAATTTAATGAACTTGAATCAAACTGAAACTGAAATGAAAGTATCAATTAACCAAGTAGATCCTACTATAAGCAGTTGACACAATAATTTAGGCATAAGCTAGGGAAAATCCTCATGAACTGTGAGGCAACCCAACTATAGAGAAAATATTTTATTTCAATTACAAATTACAATCATTCAAGATATACTTATCTCATCATCTAACCAACATTTGTCTTTAGAAACTATATGAATTGTTACTTCTCCCTTTCTATAAATTTTGTACATTGTACGGACTATCCAAACTAGTTATAAATGCACAAAAATTAGTCTAGAAATGTGTGCTTGCAATCTGAAACTATATCACCTTCATTATTGATTGTATTAACCTCGGTTTGCATGCTGAAAATCACTGTGCAAACCAGAAATAATAAATGCACCCTCCAACTATGTATACAACAGTACAACCTAGAAATTAAATGCTCATGTTGTACGAAATTCTCTCTTGGAAACCATGGAATTCTCTCTTGGAAAATGTTCTTGAAATACTTCTCATTCTCTACCTTTCTCCAACACATTAATTGATCCCTCTCTTCAATTAATGACAATGTGACTTCAATAATGTTTTCTCTCTTTCCTTATATGTCTTTTTTATATTTTTCCTCTTCCCAAAACCCTAACTAACTAATCTCAACTAACTCATCAATGGGTGAAATCAATAATATCTAAAGGCTCACATTAAATGTTCATTTAATTATACACTTTATTATTAAATGCTCACAAATATTTTTGGGACCACCAACTTAACTTTTCACTTAAGTCATTAAGAAAACATAAAGTCACTTTTATATTATAAAACACTTTAGGAAAGTCAAAATGGTCCCCACCATGTAACACATCACAAAATACAATAAAAAAAAATTATAATTTCAAAATGAATACTTATAATGGTTTATAAATTGTAGCTCACATGAAACTTTCACCAAGTGTTTCCCATATCTCATATAACAAAGCTAAGTAAGTTTTTTCCATATCTCAGAGAACAAAGATAAGACACTCAGAAGTATTACAATATTTTTAATTAAACTTAGTGATATACATATATTTCTCTTTGTTTTTAAACTTTTACATTAAATTCCACTTTTACATTAAATTCCACATTGTTTCTTTATTTCATGAATATTATATTATTTTTTTTAAATGGACACATGTTGACTACTAAAAGAATTACACATCTCATTCTCTTTATTTTTAAAGTTTTGCATTAAAAAGAACATAATTTTTTTATTTAATCAATATAAGGAATCTACATATCTTCCAATAGTAAGAGACCTTTAAAACATAATATTACTTATTTTAAAATAATTAAGATGTAAACTCCAATTTCCTTAATCAAAATGATATTACCAAAATTAATTCTCAATTTTGAAGCTAAGCCTAATTTCAAAGCATAAAATCTACTTCACAATTATAAGCATAAAGGTTAGTGTTGGGTGACGACAACCTCCCCCCTTATCTCCTACGAAACAGGGTCCATCATGACCTCCCAGTCTAGGATCGTTCAAGTCAATGAACTGAATGGTTCATCGGGCTCCTGATGAAACCAATTTAACTTGACACAAGCCCTTTTAAAGTTCCTCAAAATTTGTGATGTGGCACCTGCGGACTCTCTCCTTGTGCTTTTAGCTCTTGCGGCAACGAGTGCTAGCTCACGCAGCTAGACTTCCTCGTTGATGTGACCATGGGCTATGACCGTGGATCCAACTTCCTTTATGACCCCATGCTTCGGGACATTCTCAAACGACTTCCTCCTTTCCCAATTTATGAATTGGCGAACACTCCTGGACTAGATATACGGTCCTCATTCCTTTTTCTATCAACGGCTATGATTGAATCGTGAGTTTGGACTTCATGAGTCTTCACCTCTCCCAACTATGCTTCTTCAGATTTTGAATTAGCGATGCACTGATCCCTTGCCACGTATCCTTCCAGATCCAACGGTCTGAATTTGAAATCTCTCTTTGCGAATTCACGAAGACCTTTTTTCACTCCCGCAAGCCTTACAAAGTTATTTCTCCCGAACATCGCGATCTTTCACCACCTTTCTCCTCCTTGACGAAGGATGAATTCTCCATCTTCGGGACTTCAGAAAGTCCTCAAATCCTTTTCACACTTACTGCAATTTCACCTTTAGAGACTTAGACTGTTCTTGAAGGATCCTTTTTGCATTCCTTTCAAAAATCTGTGCAACTCTCCTGCGACTTTGCTCGTCTTGAAAACCTCCAAGGTTCTGAGTTGCTCAACGAGTTTCTCGTTCCCTCCTGATAGTTTCTCGCTCTTCTTTCTGAGCTTGTAAGGTGAACTCACAACACCTTAGGTGCACTCCTTTCACTTGGATCAACTCTTTGAAGGCTTCTCCCTTGACCTTATGGAAAGATTTAAGGCATCTCCTTTCCTTTGTCGACGCACTTTTTGCAAAGCCTTCCTTCACTAGAATGTTCAGCAATTCTGGGATTCTCCAACACCTTCACTCGTGTTTCTCCTGTGAATGATCATGCAAGCTCTATGCCCTCCTAGTAGAGTATTCCAGAGTGTTCAGTAACTCTAGACTATGCTTCTCTCCACACATTATTTATTTTCAAGGGACTTAACCCCCTTGAAATTTCTCATTGAGTATGTAAATTCAACTGGTTTTCCCTCCTGGAAGTTTCTCTTCTGAATCCACAAAGTTCATTCACGTACTCCTTGCATCGCCTTATAGAGTTTCCAATCTCTGTCGCACACTCATTGCACTTATCCTAGAGAACCAAACTTAACTCAACACACTCTCGGATAGAAAACAATATCTCTATCCCTACAGATGATTTCTAGCATTCATATACAATTCAAATGAATGTAAAAGACATTCATAACACAACATCCGTTGAACAGAAATGTAAAATAGGAAAAACTGTCATTTTCTATTAATGGTGGAATGCCAAATTACAATGGTGGAGTCTGATCTGTAACTGAGTCTCGACTCTCTATATTTCTCCTTACAACCTATAATCGACCTATCTATGGCCAACCTTCAACCCCCTATCATCGAACCTCTACTTTGAAATAATACAGAGATTTATATAAGAGGGTCTCAAATCAACTTCCCTCGCAAGCTAACTAATGGTGTCAAGTCATTGTCCCTAATGCCTATCGAAAGGGAAAAATACAATGATGACAATTTCTCTCCAAATCGGATGTAGATCCAATTTTTGTGAGCCTATTAATGGAAACCTTATCTCCATCTCATGCGAAGGCATGAATTTTATCCCTCCATCTTGTCTTAAATTAATGTCTGGATCAATTAATGCAATATATGCACTAGCCTCTCCTCGACCTCTTGGTAAGAATATCTCAACTCCTCCAACGATCAGAACATCCCTCTGATCCTCCTTCCTCGTTGTGATGAAATTTTCTAACTTGTCATCATCTTCATTCACGCGTCTCACAGTTCTATGTGAATCTCCATCTGATTGAATTTTTTATTCTACCTACTCTCTATCTATCAACGAAATCTCAGTTGAGCTCGTCTCTTCTCCCTTGCCCTCCTAGAAATCTAGGATTTCTCTTCTGTCCACCTGGAATTTTATGATATCCATTGATCCGCTCTCATTACCCACCTGAAAATCTATGAGACTCTTTCTAGATCTCTTTCCCTTATAAACGAGGTTTTCATCATGCCTCAGCCACCTATTTAACACCTGTTTCTACCTTCTGGATAACAACTTCTGGAAATACCATCTATCTGTCCTCTTCAAAGGCCATTCATACCTCTAGTGTACCTTTGAATCCTATTTCATCTTGAATGAAAGATTCTCCATCTCCACTCAGATTTCACGTAGCTCCTTGTCCATATCTTCCTTAATATTCTGCAAATAGACTTCTCCTCGACCATTTTTATGACTGTTAGTGGCCATATCGCTTTGTATACAACCCACCTGGCTAGTTATCATCTGTTGCACGCTTTGCAATAGCTCCAACAGTGCATCACACTCTGCCTCCCTGGCTTACAGAAATCAATCCTGCATCCACTCCTTTGTCTCCTTATTCACTTGTTGTCTACATGCGAAATCAAACTCTGATCTCTTGATGTCAGACTATCTCTCTCATATCCTTTTTTCCACACTCTGCAGGCAAAACTAGGCTCTAATCTCTTGGTGTCAGACTAACTCTCTCATCTCCTTTCATCCACACTCTATAGACGAAATCAGGCTCTTATACCACTCTTGAAGATGACCTCCCCCGTTCTCTCCTGCCAAAGAGGGTTCATCACGACCTCTAATTCTAGGATCGTTTAAGTCATCAAACCAAATGGTTCATTAGGCTCCTGATGGAACCGATTTAACTTAACATGGGCCCTTTCTCAGTTACTCGACACCTATGATGTGGCACCTACAGACCCCCTCCTTTCAGTTTTAGCTCTTGTGCCAACAAGTGCTCTATCTCGAGGCTAGACTTCCTCATTGATCTGACCACGGGCTATGACCATGGGTCCAACTTCCTTTGTGACCCTGCGCTTAGGGACTTTCGTGAACTGCTTCCTCCTTTCCCCGATTTCTAAATTGGTGAACACTCGTAGACCAAATATACGGTCATCATTCCTTTCACAATCAACTACTATTATCGAATCACGAGTTTGGACTTTGCGAGTCTTATCCTCTCGTAACTCTACTTCTTCCAATTGAAAATCAATGATGCGTTGATCCCTTGCCACGTATCCTTCCATATCCAATGGTCTTGATTTTAAATCTCTCTTCGAAACTTCACGAAGACCTTTGTTCGCTCCTGCAAACCTTATGAATTATTTTCTCCCGATCCTCTTGATATTCCGCCACCTATCTCCTCCTTGATAATGAATGACTTCTCCATCTTCGGGACTTCAGGAAGTCCTCGAATCCTTTTCACACTTAGCTCAATTTCACCTTTTCAGGCTTAGACTGTTCTCGAAGGATGCTTTCTGCACTCCTTGCAGAAATCCATGAAACTCTCCTATGACTTTTCTCGGCTTGAAAACCTCGAAGGTTCCGAGTTCCTCTATGATTTTCTTGTGCCCTCCTGGAAGTTTCTCTCTCTTCTTTCTGATCTTGTAAGGAAACCTCACAACACCTTAGGCACACTCCTTGTTCTTGGCTCATCTCTTCGACGGCTTCTCCATCGGCCTTATGGAAAGGTTGAAGGCATCTCCTTTCCTTTGTCGACGCACTTCTTACAAAGCCTTCCTTCACCAGAATGTTTAGCAATTCTGGGATTCTCCAACACCTTCACTCATGTTGCTCCTGTGAATGATCATGCAAGCTCTATTCCCTTCTGGCAGAGTATTCCAGAGTGTTCAGTAACTATGGACTATGATTCTATCCACATAGTCTTTATTTTCAAGGGACTTAACTGCCTTGAAATTTCTCCCTGAGTCTGTAAATTAAACGAGTATGCCCTCCTAGCAGTTTCTCTTCTAATGCCATAGAGTTCATTCACACACTCCTTGTGTTGGCTTACAGAATTTCCAATCTCTATCACGAACTCCTTTCACTTAGCCTATAGAACCAGACTTAACTCAACACACTCTCGGATAGAAAACAATATCTCTGTCCTTGCAGATGATTTCTAACATTCATATACAATTTAAATGCATGTAAAAGACATTCATAACACAACATCCATTGAAAAAAAATGTAAAACAAGAAAAACTGTCATTTTCTATTAATGGTGGAATGCCAAATTACAATGGTGGAGTCTGAGCTGCAACTGAGTCTCGTCTCTCTGTATTTATCCTTACAACCTATAATCAACCTATATATGGCCAACCCTAAACCCCCTATCGTCTAACCTCTACTTTGCAATAATAGAGAGATTTATACAAGAGGGGCTCAAATCAACTTCCCTTGCAAGCTAACTAAACAACCTATAATCGACCTATCTATGGCCAACCTTCAACCCCCTATCGTCTAACCTCTACTTTGGAATAATACATATATTTATACAAGAGGAGCTCAAATGAGCTTCCCTCACAAGATAACTAATGGTGTCAAACCACTGTCCCCAATGCCTGTCAAAAGGGCAAAATACAATGATGACAATTTCACTCCAAATCGGATGTAGATCCAATTTACCGTTAGCCTATTAATGGCGACCTTATCTCCATCTTGTGTGAAGGCAAAAATTTTCTCCTTCCATATTGTCCTCAATTAATGCCTAGATCATGCCCTCGATTCTCAAGGAAAAAAATGAGAGGGTGATGCCTCTCCTTCCTTGAATGTGCACCACACGTGTTAATTAGCTGGCTTGTGCTGAGATGGAGCGATGCTCCTACATCATAGGGCCTCACAAATGTCGCATTTTAATATTATTTTTCTTTCACTATTCCTCTCGTTTATCCATATTCCATTATTCCATTATACCGTTTTCATAAATACATTTGGGTTTCACCTAATTATTTTCCACTTTATTCATTTTAGTATTAAAAGGGAATTTATGATTAAATATTAGAAAATCAACATGTTTTAATATATATCTCAAAAATGTGTGAGATTTGTAAAGTGTAGGAATATGTGAAGGATTAATTCAAAATACTTCTTGAATATCTCCTCCACCATTTCAAGGAGATCATTATTCAAGCCTATTCCAAGGAGAAGATCATGGAGATTTGGATAGCATATCTTAACCAAGGATTAAGAGAGATATGTGTGAGGATTTAAAGCGATCATATTTTGTAATCATGGCAAATTGGTTGAGAGAATAGTGGATCTATAATTATGAGATTCTTATCTTATTTTCAAAGCTCTCATGTATAAAAGAGAGTGCTCTCTCTTCATGAGTGGGGGGAGTTGTTATGATGTAGATTGGATTCATGAAAATACTCTTTTTGTAAAGCTACTTGTTGAAGATTAATGCAAGTTTTAATTCAATGATCTTGTGTGTCTTTTAGAAGTTAACATTTTCTGATCTAAAAGATTCCATGTTGGCATCAACAAGGGCCATCGATCCATCTTGTAAGATCATTGTAAATTATTAATGTAGATTTTCATTTCATGTACCTTTTATTTTGATTTAATGTTATTTTGTTTTGATTTCACTATTAGAATTTGTTGCAAAGTGTGGCAGTGTAGGAACAATTGGATCTCCATCCTTCACCATACATGATCCTTAATGGAGCATCCCACTACACTCAGTTTTATTTTCCAGAATTGATTAGGTTACACCTTTCTAACACATGTACAATCAAGAACTCCATCTCTCACCCTACATTCACCTATAATGGAGTGTTGTGAATGCGTAAAGTGTTAATTGTTGTTATTTTAGTTTCTCCAGGAGATAGAATAAAATTTCATCTTTTCCTTTCATGAGCCATCAATGAACAGGTCCATCACCTGAGAAAGAGCTTTAGATCATATGCTTGTTTATGGGTTTTTCTTTCTGAATTTTGAAATGTGTGGAGAGTGTTATCTTTGAAGTGTGAAAAACAAAGTGTTGAGTTTCGAATGTATCTTATTTATGATATATTCATCAGATGTAGATAAACTACCTGTTTCCGAAACATATAGTGCATCAACTCTATTGATTATGAATCATGGTTGATAATTTATTTTTGGTAATATATTATGCATATAATTGCACCATCATTTTGGCATTGTTCTCGAGGACTTGTAAATGGTAATAGGTAGCATTTGAATTAGATTTCTTTAATGATTTTGAATTGGTTTATGGATGAACTAAGGGCGGATAGAAGACGTTAAGATGTGAGGAAAGATCCCATGCATCCACTTTAGTGGGGTTGCTCCAAAATTAAGTTGTCCTCTCCCTTTTATGCAGAAGTGTGTTTCTCCTTATTTTATGCAAAAGTGTGTTTTTAATTATGCAAATTTAGTTTTTATTTATGATGAGATAACTTGTGCGAACTAATAAACTGGTGACAACAGGTTCCCAATAACGCGAGGAGTTCAAGTTTGGAGTGTTTTATTTTTACAAATAGTTTTAATTTCTTAGTTTTAAAATTCAAATCTTTTATGATAAATCATTTTTGGGGTGTTGTAAGAATCTCCTTTTTCAATATGGTTTAACTATGATTATAAGATTGGAACAACTCACTCAAATCCTTGCAAAGGTTGGTATCTCCTCTTCTCACAAAGAGGAGATATTGACAGGAGCTGAGGGCTTAATTACTCCTCCAACAATGAACAAGGCATCAACATTCGAGGGATCCTGCACATTTAATGAAGAAAAAATATGCAAGCAGGAGGTCGAGGAGGAAAAAAAGGAGTTGCAACATGATCTAAAGGAGGTAAATCACGCCTACAAAATCCTTATCAAATGATGGTTTCAAGCGAGTATGAGGTTAGATCCATTTATTTTTTCTTTTTCTTTTTTTAATTTACAGTTTCAACAGTTAATTTTGCACGTTTATCTATATTTTCGATTGTCATTTGCAAAATTGAAAGAGGACATATTTTTATTTTTGGTGCATGCATGGGTACACTGGAAGTTTGACTACACGTAACTAATCTCTAATTTTTAATTAGCGTAGAGTAGGTACGGTAAACGAATAAAAAAAACATGCTTTTATTTTCAGTTTTTTCTTTCACTTAGAATAAGTATGCTCTCCTTCGCGCTTCATGCGATCACGGGGATTAGAAAGTAGGATAGCTTCAAATTTTTCAGGAATGAATAAATTAATGTTTTCCAAGCATGCCTAATCGATTTCATCCTTAATTTGCAAATCATTTATCTCCATTTGCTAAAAAAAATTCAAATTGTTTTACATTTTTCACTTTCATTTTTTAGAAACAAATAAAAAAAAAATATTATTATTATTAAAAAACGTTTAATGTAAAAAATGTTGCATGTCTATATTGGACCTACAAGTAAGAAAAATAAAGCATTATCTGAATAAGACAAAACTGGTTTTCAAATTTAGGCGGATGAATCCTTTGAGCTTTGTAACAACCCTAGTTGAATAAAGGTTTAAGGATTATTAAGTAAAAATTAATTAGGGGATTAATTGTCTTAACATGGTATTAATTAAACAAGATTGGTATAATGATACTAATTAAATATTTATTAATTAATTAATTTTTATAATTTTAATTAATTAATTAATTAAATTAATTACCTATCACATTGAATGAATAGGGTAATAAATTTAAAAGAGTTAATAAATTATATTGTTAAAAAAAAGGGTTACGTATACGGAAGGCATAAGGGGCATTAATAAATGGATAAGGAACATTAACTATGTGGATAAGGGAATGAATGTTGGGATAAGGAAATAAATGAGGAGAAAGGGCGGTGAAGGAGGATATGAGCGGGGGAGGTTACGAAGCAAGGGATTACCATTCTACGGGGAATTTTTGGAGGTTTTCTCTTGGATTGCACAGAGGAGAGTTGGAGTTTTGTAGTTGGGAAGGGTTAGTACAGGGGGCACTGGTTTGCTGGGGGTTTTGGGCACGGGGGCTAGAATATCCATATGGTATCCTGGAGCTAGGTAGTTGTCCTAGTTGGCAGGGTGGAAACTCGATTTTGGGCAGAGTTGGTTCGTGGATTCAAGTTGGGCAAGGCAATAGCAGGAAGGTCAACAAGACAAGAGGAAAACGGCGGGTTAGCATCAGACCTAGGTATTTTAAATTACGTATTTGTTTATTCTGTTATGAATTTTATTATTCGTTGATCAATTTATATGCGTATGTGCTGAATTTATAAGAAATTACACAGTTTCATAAATCAAGTAGAATTTACTGTTTTGTTTGATTAATTATTTGATGTTAAATTTATTCGGCTACTACACATGGTATCAGAGCCCCTTGTTCACAATCTGGAGCCTTAAGGGCCAAGTTCCCAGCTCCAACTCCATCTCCGCCTAACTTGCAAACCAAACACAAATATAAATATAAAAGAAATACATATTGAAAATGTAAAAAAAAATTTACCAAAGTAAAACAAGTGAAATCCATGAGTTTATTTAACATTAAAGCTCCTATGTTTCATGTAAAATAGTTTTACAAACAAAATTACATGGTTGAAGATCGAAATGCACAA
>ML786084.1:139219-153490 GCA_009831015.1 Picea engelmannii | reverse complement strand
AAAAAATTAAAAAAAAAAACACACATAAAAAGAAACAAAAATGAACAACTTCAAAATAACAACAAACAAAACCAATAAATAAATAAATAAAATAAAAACATAAAAAATGAACTTGCAAATGGACATTCTTTAGCTCATGAAAACAACCTCAAAACATGTTTTTATGCTTACGACTTATCTATTTTTTAAGTCACATTACATCATGATCGACGATAAAAACAAGCGTGCAACGACAATAGGTACAAAAATGCATTTTATTTCTTTAATTTGCCGCATTGCTGCTTCTTTCTGTATGCTATGTTTTATGAACTTCTCAAAATTTTTCATGGAGGAATTTGCACTAAGTTTTTTTTAGGTTTTGGACACACTCACATTTTATCCTGAAGTGATTTTCAGAAATAACGAATATTTTCACAAAAAACATGCTTTAAGGAGCTTCTTTTCATCATACACATCATGATGTTTGTTGTTACACCAAACCCATATCATAAACACCATTTTGCATCATGAATTTTTTCCTTGCAATTCTCCTTCGAAGCATATTAGTCATCCTTGTGTTGAATCCCATCTTCTATTTCCTTATTCGTCATGGATTCACACAAGCCTATCTTTATGAGTTGCATGCATTTCTTTATATTTTTCAGTTCATCTTTTTCCTTACGAATAAAGCCATTCAGTTCCCTTCCATGACTACATTGCATTGTTTTCCTCGCCATACAAACTTGTTGCTACTCAGATCCTTTCTGATGGTCCTACCAATATTTTGTAAAAAATCGTGTTAAGTGATGTGGGATTCCTTAAGGCCCACCTTTCAACAAGTCTTTCCCCATCGACCTCAGCACCTTATCTGGGATATAGACTAGAGTTCCTTTTGAGTACTTGGAGGCTTGCATGCCTTAATGAGAAGTTATCTCGCTGAAAATCATGGGAATACATCACTATCCCTTGATTGTCAAATCTTGCAAGTGGCTTGACATCGAAAAATCTATTCGCCCTTCATAATACGTACTTGAGTACCTTGGCACTCACTGACATCAATGGTGAGTTTTCCTTGCATTGGTTAATGACCTTCATCAATGGATGGTAATCCAATGACTTCTCTTTATGCTCGACATCGACACATTCATTTGCATGACTAGAATTGTACCATCGAGGTTGTAGGAGGTGAAGACTATGCACTTTTTCATGACTCCCTCAAAAGTTACAGCAGCATGACTTCAACTATATGAGAGTACTACAGTTCCACCTTCATACTTCCTCTTTTCCATGATTGATGAGTAGCAGTTCGGATTCCTCCACTTCACATTCTCTGATCCAAGAGTTGTAGCTACAATATTCACAGTTACATTTTCATGATCCTAAAACAATGACACCTTCCATGCTCTAGCAGTCATATCAGACATATTCCTATTTCATAGTTCATCCACCTTTTGGGTAAGTGGAGGTATGATATTTTCTAAACTTTAATCATGTAATTCCTCAACTTCTACCAATGAATAATTTGGAAAATTCCCTCACCAAGCTCTATTTCCTTTTTACTTCTATGACCCATGTCAAGTTCCATGTGGACATGCAACCAAATCAGTCGCGGGGGGGGGGAGGGACTTTATTCACTATCATCACTCCATTTTTCCACTACCATCATTCCATTTTTCGTCTCATTTACCATTTACCAATATATTTTTTTTTTTAACGATACTTTGTTGAACTTTGCGTCATAAGCATTGATATACATATTGTCATGATTCAAAAATATGAAAAAAAGATTTCTTCTGCATAGTGATGTTTTCTTATGCACATTGATAGCTTAACTTTTCAAGCGAGTATATGGGTAAATTATTATTACAGCAAGAGAACAAATAATGAAATAAACGTTGTTAACACAAGAACCAACATTCTTTATATTCATGGTTGTCACACAATAACCAACCATAAGAAAATGTCAGTTGTTACTCATGTATATACCATCATGGAAAAATTCATTATCATCAATCAAAGCCAGAGTTCAGTTGCCAAAAATTGAGAAGAAAAATATTGTATGTAAGGTTGCATGAGGACATGCAACAAGTTCAGTTGGGGGGAAATGTTGGGCCTCACAAATGTCACATTTTCATCTTACATTCCTTTCACTATTCCTCTCATTTATCCATATTCCATTATTCCATTATATTGTTTTCATAAATACATTTGGGTTTCACCTTGTAATTTTCCACTTTATTCATTTTAGTATTAAAAAAGAATTTATGATTAAATATTAGAAAATCAACATGTTTTCATATATATATATATATATATATATATATATATATCTCAAAAATGTGTGAGCTTTGTAAAGTGTAGGAATATGTGAAGGATTAATTCAAAAGACTTCTCGAATATCTCCTCCACCATTTCAAGGAGATAAATATTCAACCCTATTCCAAGGAGAAGATCATGGAGATTTGGATAGCATATCTTAACCAAGCATTAGGAGAGATATTTGTGAGGATTTAAAGAGATCATATTTTGTAATAATGGAAAATTGGTTGAGAGAATTGTGGATCTGTAATTATGAGATGCTTATCCTCTTTTCAAAAATCTCATGTATAAAAGAGAGTTCTCTCTCTTCATGAGGGGGGGTGAGTTTTTATGATGCAGATTGGATTCATGAAAAGACTCTTTTTGTAAACCTACTTGTTGAAGATTAATGCAAGTTTGAACTCAATGATCTTGTGTGTCTTTTAGAAGTTAGCATCTTTTGATATAAAATATTCCACATTGGCATCAACAAGGGCCACTGATCCATCTTGGTAAGCTCATTGTAAATTATTAGTGTAGATTTTTATTTCATGTACCTCTTATTTTGTTTTGATTTCACTCTTAGAATTTGTTGCAAAGTGTGGGAGTGTAGGAACAGTTGGATCTCCGTCTTTCACCATACATGAGCCTTAATGGAGCATCCCACTACACATAGTTCTCTTTTCCATAATTGATTAGGTTACACCTTGCTAACACATGTACAATCAAGACCTCCATATCTCACCCTACATGCACCTATAATGGAGATTTGCAAATGCCCAAAGTGTTAATTGTTGTTAATGAGCCATCAATGAACAGGTCCATCACATGAGCAAGAGCTATAGATCATATGCTTGTTTATGAGTTTTTCTTTCTTAATTTTGAAATGTGTGGAGAGTGTTATCTTTGAAGTGTGAAAACAACTTGTTCAGTTTCGAATATCTCTTCTTTATGCTATACTCATCGGAGTAGATAAACTACTTGTTGTCGGCACATATAGTGCATCAACTCTATTGATTATGAATTCCGGTAATAATTTATGTTTGGTAATATATTATGCATATAATTTCACCAACAATTCATGTCATATGAGCCAAAACTAATTTCAATGGTAAACCACAACCTAGTCTTTCAAACCAAAAGAAATTACGAGTAGTACATGGAGTGCACTAACAAAATATTTATTGTCTACCTTGGGAAATGGGTTGTTTGTAAACTATGAAAAAATATCACGTAGTACATGGATTACACAGATAAAAGATTTATCTTCTACGTTCTGAAATATGTTATTTGTGTATTAATATTATAAGAATAATTGAAGATGAGAAATGCTATTAAATTACTTATATTATATTTATAATCAAATTTCTTATAAAACATACTTAGTACATGGATTACACATATAAAAGATTTATCACTTGCCTTCTGAAATAGGTTATTTGTGTATTATATAATCAATTTTCTTATAAAACGTACTTAATACATGGAAAAATATCTTCTGCTTTGTGAAATACGTTATTTGTATATTAATATTATAAAAATAATTGAAAATGAAAAATGTTATTAAATTACTTATATTATATTTATAATTAAATTGTTTATAAAACATTTACAATACAATAAATGTTACAACAAGAAAGTATTCAAAAGTAACATTATTATATTAATAATGCAATAAATTAAACCTCACCTATGTGATTACATCTTTAACATCATAGGTGATTACATCTTAATATAATAACTCGAGAGTATTGAAAAGTGACATAATTATGTTATAATACAATAACTTAAACTATGTGATTACATCATACTTTGCTGCATATTTTTTTGGTAGGAAAACACATTGCTATGAAGGAAAGAACGGTCACTTTCTGCCATAAATAAACTGTAGGAATTCATCTAAACATTTAACACTTGATTGCTTCAATAATTTTAGTTATAGTGCCCTTCCTCCCCACGATTTTAGATAGAGAAAAACCAGCAGCTTTCAAAAGTTCAGTCCATTGTTTTCGGGGCCTTTCTCTACCTCCCGGTGAAACATTCACCATAACAGCATCTAAAACTTGGGCAGATCCTATAAGGGCAGAATCTTCAAATCCTATAAGTACAACCTCTGCTATTATTAACTTGCCTTTATCTGCAACGGCCAGGTAGCGGTTGTTCAGTAGCTTGACGCAGCCGTCATCGTCCCATACATGTAGAAAATTCTTTGATTGACAAATCCAAAATAGACTTACAAGTAAATATAGTACTAGTAATTTCTTGCATGGACACATCCAAAGTAAACATTATCAAATAATTAACGTACAAATAAAATCGAACAGTAATTATCACCTTAATAAAAATCGCATCTGCATCTGTTGACGGTATGCTTTCAAACAGGTTTCCGCTGAATGAGTGATTGAGAATACGATTAGAGGAATATATATAGGGAATAAGGTAGAGAAATGGAATAACAAGTAGTTGTGAAAATATACTTCATCGTAATCTGAACTCCTAGAGTATTAAGGTTCGATGGCTTAATAATAATAATACTTAATAATAATAGTATTATAATTTTAAGGTTATGATTCATGGGGATATTAAATTAGAGTATGAAACATTCTTGGGATTTCTTTTGCGTGGAGATTTAACTACTTCTTAATTTGAACTTCTAATCTTCTCAAATCAAACACATACCATACACTCCTATGTATGTATGAATAGACATAAATCCTTGCAGTTTTGACAACATCTATCGTCCCTCAGATAAATAAGGTAGCCAGAGATAGCTATGTAAAGAATAAAAGAGCCTTTAGACCTTGGGAGAGTGGGTGCAGTTGCAATCACCTGAGGAAGATCAAAATTGATGGCGTGGATATGAGGATATGCATCAGTTATCAGATTCAACGCTTCTCCATGCCCTCTCCCAAAGTCCATAAGCATGTTGACGTCTTTGAAGCCATCATAAATAGCCAAGGTCTTTGAATACTCTTCCCACAGGAGCAACACATTTTAGAGTGTTGGAAGCATTGAGAGAATCTCGGGGTTGCTGAACACTATGAGGAAGGAAGACTTTGCAAGAGTGCATCAAGTATTCAAGTAAATAAATAGCCAAGAGTATTCAGTAACTCTACGTTGTGCTTCTTTCGACACAGTCTTTCTTCCCAAGGTATTTCGCAACCTTGAAATTTCCCTCCGAGTCCTGGTGTGCCCTCCTCACAGCTTCTCTTCTGAGTCAAATGAGTTCAGACACACACTCTTTGTGTTGACTCAAGAGTTTCAACTCTCTGTCGCGCACTCCTTGCACTTAGCATAGAGAACCAAACTTACTCCAACACGCTTATAGAAGATTATAATTTTATCAATGCAGACAATTCATAACTTACATCTACAGTAAAAACACATATGAATGACATTCACAACTAAACATCCATTTCAAATAAATTAACAAACAGGAAAATCTATTCATTTTGATGCAGGAGCATCTCCCACATCAAGCAAGCCAGCACGGAAGCGAAGGACAGTTGGACAAGCCAACACAAATTTTGAAAACACCTTGAAGTTGTTGCGCAATCTTAAATGAAGTCATTAAGAAGAGGCACATGTGTATAATGTAAATGGACCTTGAGCCTTTAGCTCTCGTCCTTAGTAGGTAGAAGACATTTAAAGTAGTTAATGCAAGTAGGTAGAATTGACTGTGTAGATTAGACAGTTTTAGAGCGCAAGAGGGAAATGGGATATAGACACCCTCATTGTGTATTGTAACATTATTGAAGCATTTGGAGCAAGAGCATGCAAAGAGAGAGAACTGTGTAAGAACACCCATGTACAGATATTTGAATTAATAGAAGAAAATTGATTCAATTTCATGGTTTTGTGTTATTCTCTGTGTATTGATGTTGAATGATATGCTCATGAATGTTTTCTTCTTGTTATACATTTGTTTTACATGTCGTGTATGTGATTTCATGATTTGAGTTTGAAGTTTGAGAGGAAGTGGAAATGAGTTTCAATTGTTTCTCTATTTGAACAAGGATTCCTGCAAGGAGTGTAGTCGAATTGTCCGCAAGGAGTGTGTTGACAGAGGGTTCAGATAGAGATAGTTTTTGTTCTCATTCATCCCAAAGGTGCAATTGGGCACAGGAGCCGTGCAAGGAGTGTGCAGGCCAGGTAAAAGTATCAGGGTTGTGAACCTGAGTGAAGTAACGAAGGACTACTATCGCATGTGTGCGCAGAGTCGAAGGACTTCAACACTTGGATGTGGTTGAAGGTTGCGGCAAGGAGTGCGCGCAAGAGTCTTTTCTAAGACTCGGGATTATAAAGAAGCTCAGGAGGTGTAGGCCTTCGAGTAATCATCAAGGGAAGTATAGAGAGCTTGTGCCTTGAAGATTTAAGCAGGCGTCGTAAGTTTATGTTGCAGGTGAACGAGTTATGTGGAAGAACACTTAGTCATTTCATAGATTTCTCAAAGGAGGAACGGACGGTCAGTATTCTCTAAGGAGAATTCATGATATCCCGTGAACCGTTAGATCTCACAGAGGAATAGGTGAGTTACGGTGGAAGCATTGAATGGTTCAAAGCTTAGGAAGGGAAAAACTGTTGATCAGAGCCATAAGGACCGTAGGATCTACGTGTGGAATCGTGTATCAGGTTTTTGTGGGTTAAATTCCCGTGAACATGGCAGCAAGAATCGCGAAATCGTGAAATGCGATATCCCGACAGGGACGAGAATAGCGTGGGGCCACAGAAGTCGACGAGTGGATAGGTGGCACACCATATCGAAGTTTCGTGGCGAGAAGTCCCGAAACCTTGACATCGATATTTGCGATGTAGCAAAATCCGAAATCCCGAAGGAGGTGATGGTTGTTGAAAATTCCACCTCGCGAGTGCATCGGACGTTCGGTGTATCGGGATTCGGGATTTAGTAAAACAAGTGACTCGACATCGTGAGTGTCGAATTCATGATAGAGGAAAATCCGATAGAAGAGGAAAAGGTTAGCATTGACTGGTATATCGGTTATCGTGGATTGAAGATTCCAATGCTCGACCACTGGCCTCGTGAAATCGCGAAGTCCGATCTCCCGATAAGTAAAGAGGGAGATCCCGCGAGAGAGTTGTTGTGGGTGAAGATTTCCCGATAGGGAAATAGAAGAACTGTTTGGAGTTCTTCGGGCCATGGAAGAAGGAAAGATCCTGTGAGTGGGCGTGATTGCGAGCACGTACTGCGTCAAGTGGTATCAGAGCCTTATTCTTTTCTGTATATTGCAGGTGAGGGAGGCATAAGAGATAAGGAGCACTCTAATACACTGTGTAAAGTGGTATCAGAGCACATAAAGGTTCTTTGCCTTCTGTAGAAAAGGAGGGGAGAATTCACCATGCCGCCAAGAAGATATAGGCAATCACCTAATCCAGAGGATAGGGAGATGCTAAGAAGAAGAGGCAGACAGATGGCAGTTTCAGCTATGGAGAGGCAAATTTGTGATCTCCAAGCAAGACTTGAAGATATGTAGACAACGCAAAGATGCATAGTTATTGTTGGGGATCTAAGTGATTCTGAAAGCGAGATTGAGGCTGAACATGAGGAAGTTGCGACTGAAGATGCATCAAATGATCGTTTGATCAAAGCTATTGCCAGGATGGGTGCAAGAGAGAAAATGGACATTCCAGTTTATGAGGGAAACTTGGATGCATAGGAGCTTCTAGACTGGATTAGAGCTCTGGATACTTACTTCGACTACGAAGATGTCAAAGAGGACAAGAAAGTCAAGCATGTTGTCACACGCTTGAAAGGACATGCAACATTATGGTAGGATGAACTGCAAGATGACAGACGCTGCAAGGGAAAGAAAAATATCAAAAGTTGGGATAGGATGATTGCGAAGATGAAGGCAAAATTCATCCCTAGAGATTATCAAATTACTCTGTTCAGGAGGATGCAAAACCTGAGACAGAAGCTGATGACAGTGAAGGAATACACTGAGGAATTCTGTAGACTGAACATCAGGGCAGGTCATCGGGAGAGAGATGATGAGCAGGTTGTCAAATACATGAATGGCCTGAGATATGATATCCAGGATGAGATGAGCATGGTAACCATCCGAACAGTGGAAGATGCTTATCAGATGGCTCTAAAAGCAGAAGAGAAGTTGAGATGAAAGAAGAGTCAGAGAGGCCGAGGAAGAAGTCAGCCAAGAGGCAAAGCATTTGCACAGGACAGAAACCAGAAGCCCAAGGAAGGCTGGAAGAAACCTCAGAATCAAACTGGGAGAGGTGGAACCTCACAGCGAGGGAAACAATATGTAGAACAGAGAGGACAACATACTGAGCAGAGAGGAGATTATGCTGACAATAACACTTTTCCTCGTATTAGAGGTAGAGGAAGAGGTAGAGGTGGAGTAATCACATGCTTCACATGTGGTAAGAATGGGCACAAGTCTTACGAGTGTCTAGATAAAAAGAAAGAGATTGGAGAAACTCACATCGTCGAAGCACAGAGGCGGGATGTTGAGGCAGAAGACGCTGAAGGCAGAAGATCGCTCATGATGCGAAAAATCATTTTGACGTGAGAGAAGGAGGTGGAGAGTTCAGTCCAAAGGACCAAACTTTTTCGAACTGCTTGCAAGACCAAGGACAGGGTATGCAAGGTTATTGTAGACAGTGGTAGCATGGATAATATCGTTTCAACCAATATGGTAGAGAAGCTGGAGCTAAAGACGATTGATCATCCAAGCCTGTACAGAATTTCGTGGCTACAAAAAGGACACCAGGTAACTGTCACTAAACAATGTTTAGTTGAATTCAAGATAGGGGGATATAATGATAAGATATTGTGTGATGTTATTCCTATGGATGTTTGTCATCTATTGCTGGGTAGACCATGGCAATATGACAAGAATGTGATTCATGATGGGCAAATGAACACATACACCCTAGAGAAGAATGGGAGGACACACATGTTGCTTCCAATTAAGGATAAGGAGGTGAAGCCGGAAGTAAGAAACACAGTAATTCTCATGCGTGGGAAGGAAATTCTTACAGAGGTTAAGAAGAAAGAGGATCCACAGTTCTTTGTGGTCAGAAATCCGAAGATTGTTTTGACCAACACAAGAATGGATGATTTACCAAAGGAAATTCAGGAACTGCTGGAAGAGTTCACTGATATAGTAGTGGACGAATTACCTCATTCATTTCCACCGATCAGGAGTGTGATTCATCATATCGATCTCATACTAGGAGCCAGTTTTCCAAACAAAGCCGCGTACAGATTGACACTGCAAGAGAATGAGGAGGTTAAAAGGCAAGTCTAGGAGTTGTTGGACAAAGGTTTGGTCAGGGAAAGCTTGAGTCCATGTGTTGTTCCAACAGTACTCAGTCCGAAGAAAGACAGAGGTTGGAGGATGTGTACTGAATCGAGGGCGATTAACAAGATAACCATCAGGTACATATTTCCATTGCCGAGGATGGATGATCTGATGGATTGCTTGAGTGGAGCAAAATATTTTTCAAAAATTGATTTGAAAAGCAGTTATCACCAGATTTGCATGAGAGAAGGTGATGAGTGGAAGACAACATTCAAAACAAATGAAGGGTTGTATGAATGGCTTGTTATGCCATTTGGCTTAACAAATGCATCGAGTACCTTCACGAGATTGATGAATGAAGTCCTGAGGGAGTTCATCGGGAAATTTGTCATTGTGTATTTGGATGACATACTGATTTTCAGTAAATCAGTGGAAGAACACTTGAAGCATTTGGCTACAGTGATGCAGAGACTACAATAGGAGAAGTTGTTGATAAACATGAAGAAGTCCTCATTCATGAAGACAGAGCTCATTTACTTGGGATTTGTTATTTTTGTAGATGAGTTGAGGATGGATCCGGATAAGGTAGAGGTGATTAAGAATTGGCCATCACCGAAGAATATCTTCGAGGTGAGAAGTTTTCATGGATTAGCTAGTTTCTACCGGAAGTTCATTAGGAATTTCAGTGGAATTAGCACAACGATGCTGGATACAGTGAAGAAGAGACACAAGTCTTTTCACTAGACTGAAGAGGCTAAAAAGAGTTTTAATCTGTTGAAGAGGAAGATGACGGAACAACCAGTTTTGGTGTTGCTGGATTTTTGAAATACATTTCAAGTGAAATGCGATGCAAGTGGATTTGTAATTGGGGCAGTCTTGAGTCAAGAAGATAGACCGATAGCATATTTCAGCGAGAAGTTGAATGAGTCATATTTTTGGCCGGGAATGCAAGCGGATGTCAAGAGATTCGTGGACAGATGCAGAATTTTCCAGCATTCGAAGGGAAGGAAGAAGAATGCGGGGTTTTATCAACCATTTCCCATACCAGAGAGGCCATGGGATGCAATTAGCATGGATTTTGTATTGGGGTTGCCAAGAACACAAAGAGATGTTGATTCAATCTTTGTGGTAGTGGATAGATTTTCCAAGATGGCACACTTCATTCAATGTTAGAAAACCAGTGATGCAACTGAGATTGCTAATCTATTTTTCAAAGAGGTCATTCGACTTCATGGTTTGCCAAGGAGTATAGTTTCGGACCGAGATACGAAATTCATAGGGCATTTTTGGAGGACCTTATGGAAAAATCTGGGAACTAACATGTTGTTTAGTTCAATGTATCATCCTCAAACGGATGGACAAACAGAAGTGGTGAATAGAAGTCTGGAAGACTTGCTGAGAAGCTTGGTGACAGAGCACCACATCCAGTGGGACCATATATTACCGCATGCAAAGTTTTCATATAATGACTCAGTTAACAGGAACACAGGGAAAAATCCATTTCAGGTTGTTTATGGCATGTAGCCAAGAGGAATTTCTAAACTGAATGATTCAGAACAGACTGCGACTAGAAGCGCTAGTGCAGAAGAATTTGCAGAGGCGATGAAGGAACTTCACAGCCAGGTGAAGGGACAATTGCTGGAATCAGGCCAGGAATATAAACACAGAGCCGATCAGCATAAAAGAAAACTTCAATTTGAGGTTGGTGATCTGGTTCTGTCACATTTGAGAAAAGAAAGATTCTCGAGGGGAACATACAATAAACTGAAGATGAAGAAAATCGGACTGTGTAGGGTCTTGAAGAAACTTGGGACACATGCTTATGAGATTGAATTACTTGATGGGATCGGAATTTCTCCAATATTCAATGTCTTAGATTTGTACTCATATAAAGCTGAGGAAACAAGGACTGGAACTGAGCAGCCAATGATCCAGTGGAAAAAGAAGATGCAAGTTGCAGAGAAGCCACAGATGGAGTTCATACTGGACAAGAGGGTGAGCAAAAGGACCAGGCGAAAGAAATACTTTGAGTATCTGGTCAAATGGAAGAACCATCCAGTTGAAGATGCCAGCTGGGAGACTGAAGCAAAAATACAAAAGCATGGACATACCTTGAGGGAGCTCATGGACAGGAGCCCATGAAATTTTTCAAGCGAGGGAGTATGATGCAGGAGCATCTCTCACATCAAGCGAGCCAGCATGAAAGCGAAGGACAGTTGGACAAGCCAACACAAATTTTGAAAACACCTTGAAGTTGTTGCACAATCTTAAATGAAGTCATTAAGAAGAGGCACACTTGTATAATGTAAATGGACCTTGAGCCTTTAGCTCTCGTCCTTACTAGGTAGAAGGCATTTAATGTAGTTAATGCAAGTAGGTAGAATTGAATGTGTAGATTAGAAAGTTTTAGAGCGCAAGAGGGAAATGAGATATGGAAACCCTCATTGTGTATTGTAACATTATTGAAGCATTTGGAGAAAGAGCATGCAGAGAGAGAGAACTGTGTAATAACACCCATGTACAGATATTTGAATTAATAGAAGAAGATTGATTCAGTTTCATGGTTTTGTGTTATTCTTTGTGTATTGATGTTGAATGATATGCTCATGAATGTTTGTTTCCTATTATACATTTGATTTACATGTCATGTATGTGATTTCATTATTTGAGTTTGAAGTCTGAGAGGAAGTGGGAATGAGTTTCAATTGTTTTTCTATTTGAACAAGGATTCCTGCAAGGAGTGCAATCGAATTGTCCGCAAGGAGAGCATTGACAGAGGGTTTAGATAGAGATAGATTTTGTTCTCATTCATCCCAAAGGTGCAGTTGGGCACAGGAGTCATGCAAGGAGTGTGTAAGCCGGGTAAAAGTCTCAGGTTTTTGAACCTGAGTGAAGTAGCGAAGGACTTTTGTCGCAGGTGTGCGTAGAGTCGAAGGACTTCAACACTTGGACGTGGTTGAAGGTTGCCGCAAGGAGTGCGCACAAGAGTCTTTTCTAAGACTTGGGATTATAAAGAAGCTCAGTAGGTATAGGCATTCGAGTAATCATCAAGGGAAGTACAAATATCTTATTCCTTGAAGAGTTAACCAGGGATTGTAAGTTTATGTTGCAGGTGGACGAGTTCTGTGTTGGTTGTGGAGCCTGATTATCTTCCTGATTCAGAGGTCCTTTCTTTCAGCCGTGTTTATACCCCATGAAGTATTTACATAGTAGAAGTATATACACTCTTCCACGTAGGGGAGTGCAGAGGGGGCGGTACCCCCTCTGCGGGGTCTGGGGGGCCTATCCCCTCGGCTGGGGGGTCTGGAGGCAAGCGGGCCCCCAGTCGGGGTTCGGGGGAGAAGCCCTCGAAGAAAAAATTTCCGTGTAAAAGTATATTGTAATTTCATTGTAAATCTGGACCATTCACTATAAGGTCGTAGATCTAACGGTAGAAATTATGTTAGGGTTTTTTTCCCTAGAAGGCAACCCTCTTTTATGAGGGAAATGTATCGCAGCTATGGAGTGTGGCAAGTATTGTATTCTGAGAGAGGAGACTGTGAGAGAAAGAAGAGGAAGTTACAACTGGTTTTTCCGTAGGTTGTATCCCTTCATTTGTTGGATAATAATAAAGAAAGGACCTGGCAATTTCTCTGGTGAACGTAGCCCACACTAGGTGAACCACGTACATCTGTGTCTCTCTTGTATTGTGTGTCTTCTGTGTTTTGTTTCTGCATTTTTTTTATTTTATTGCTCTGCAGTCCTATTTTTCTAACAACTGGTATCAAAGCGTAAGGTAACTCGCAGGAAAAGAGGGGTCCTGGTTCGAGTGAGAGCAATGTCGGAAGATGGAAAGTTTAGGGTCGAGAAATTTAACGGCCAAAACTACCAGTTATGGAAGATGCAGATGGAAGACTATTTATATCAGAAGGATCTATTCCTACCATTGAGCGGAGTAGAAAAGAAGTCGGTGGCCATGAAGGATGAAGAATGGGAGATTCTTCACAGAAAGGCTCTAGGAACGATACGGTTGAGCCTGGCAGCGTCGGTGGCTCTCAATATTTCGAAAGAAAAGACAACAAAGGGTTTGATGGACGTGTTGGCCAAATTGTATGAAAAACCCTCGGTGTCGAATAAGGTATTTCTAATGAAGAGATTATTCAATATGAAGATGTAAGAAGGTGGGTCTGTTGTAGATCATTTAAATGAATTTAATTCGGTTACTAATCAACTAAGTTCTGTAAAAGTGGACTTTGATGATGAGGTTAGGGCTCTTCTAATCTTGTGCTCATTGCTAGAAAGATGGAATGGCTTGGTCATGGCTGTAAGTAACTCTGTCTCTGGTTCAAATACTTTAAAATTTGATGATGTTGTTGGTGTTATCCTTAGTGAGGAAATGCGACGGAAAAGCACAGGTGAAACATTAGGAAATGCGTTGAACATGGAGAATATGGGAAGACAAAAGGATAGAGGAAAGGGCTCAGGAAACCGCAGAAATTCTAGGAAGGGCAGATCCAAATCAAGACTTGGAAAGATAGAGTGTTGGAATTGTGGGAAGAAAGGACATCTGAAGAAAGACTGTAGAGCTACAAAGAAACAAAGAGATGGACAACATGAGAGAAATCAGGAAGCAAATGTAACAGGTGATGTGTTACAAGATGCTTTGATTCTTTCTGTAGATAATATTTTTGAGTCTTGGGTAGTAGATTCAGGAGCTTCATTTCATGCCACA
>ML786084.1:117664-138147 GCA_009831015.1 Picea engelmannii | reverse complement strand
GTGTTGTTAGAAGATCTACCAGGTTAAGTATACCCCTTGAACGATACTCTCCTTCATTATATTATTTATTTTTTACTTATTCTGGTGAACCGAAATGTTATGAAGAGGCAATGTAGGTAGACACCAAAAAGAAGTGGGAGCAAGGCATGAAAGAGGAAATGGATTCCTTGGAAAATAACCAGACTTCGGACATGGTTCAGTTGCCTGCAGGAAAAAGAGCATTGTAGAATAAATGGGTTTACAAGTTGAAGGAAGAAGATGGAGGAGAAAAGAGGTACAAGGATAGACTTTTTGTAAAGGGGTTTGCACAAAAGAAAGGTATAGATTTTGGTGAAATATTTTCTCCTGTTGTTAAAATGACTTCAATTAGAACTATTTTAAGTCTTGTGGCAGTAGAATATTTGCATCTTGAATAGTTAGATGTAAAAAAAACTTTTCTCCATGGGGATTTGGAGGAAGAGATTTATATGCAGCAACCACAGGGGTATGAGGTCAAAGCGAAGGAGAATTTGGTATGCAGGTTGAAGAAGAGCTTGTATGGCCTAAAGAAAGCTCCAAGGTAGTGGTATCTAAAGTTTGACAGGTTTACGACAGAACATGGTTATAATAGATGTCATTATGATCATTGTGTTTATTTTAAAAGGCTAGAAAATGGAAGCTATATTATCTTGCTATTGTATGTAGATGGCATGCTTGTTGCAGGGTCTAATATGCAGGATATAAATTTTCTCAAGAAGAAATTAGCCAATTCATTTACGATGAAGGATTTGGGTGCTGCAAAGAAAATCCTTGGTATGAGAATAACAAGAGACAGGAAAAATCGGAAACTAAAATTGTCTCAGGGTGAGTACATAGAGAAGGTGTTGGAGAGGTTTAGAATGCATAATGCAAAACCAGTTAGTACACCTTTGGCCAGCCATTTCAAATTAACTAAGGAAATTTGTCCCAAGACATAGGAGGAGATAGAATACATGTCCAGGGTCCCATATTCATCAGCAGTTGGCAGCTTGATGTATGCAATGGTTTGCACAAGACCAGATATTGCACATGCAGTGGGAGTTATGAGAAGGTATATGAACAATCCAGGTAAATAAAATTGGGAGGCAGTAAAGTGGATTCTCAGGTATTTGAGAGGTACTAATACACATGCATTATGTTTTGCAGGTTCAGACACTTTTCTACAGGGATATGTTGATTCAGATATGGCAGGTGATAAAGACAGCAGGAGGAGTACCACAGGGTATGTTTTTACTATAGGTGGAACAACAGTAAGTTGGATTTCAAAACTGCAAAAGGTTGTTTCACTTTCAACAACAGAGGCAGAGTATGTTGCTACTATAGAGGCTAGTAAAGAGATGATTTGGTTACAAATTTTTATGGAGGAATTGGGAAAGAAGTAGGAGAACAACAAGTTGTACTATTATAGTCAGAGTGTCATTCACCTTGCAAAGAACTCAGCCTTCCATTCAAATACTAAGAATATACAGTTGAGGTACCACTTCATACGATCCACCTTGGAAGATGGACAATTGAAGCTGGAAAAGATACACACTAGCCAAAATCCTGCAGACATGTTAACAAAGGGAGTAACCAGGGAGAAACTGAGTTCCTGCTCAGTTTCAGTTGGTCTTCAAGAATGAAGATGAAAATGAGAAATTTGCCAGGTCCAAGAAGGTTCAGAGTCCAACATATACAACAATGGTGGAGTTGTTGAGATCAGTCTCCAAGTGGGATATTCTTGGTCATGGAGCCTGATTATCTTCCTGATTCATAGGTCCTTGCTTTCAGCCGTGTTTATACCCCATGAAGTATTTACACCCCAGAAGTATGTACACTCTTCCATGCGGGGGAGTGCAGAGGGGGGGTACCCCCTCTGCGGGGTCTAGGGGGTATATCCCCCCGACTGGGGGTTTGGGGGAAAGAGGGACCCCAGCGGGGGTTCGAGGGAAGCGTCCCCCGATGGGGGTTCGGGGGCAAATCCCTCGAAGCAAAAATTGCCTTCTAAAAGTATATTGTAATTTCATTGTAAATCTGGACCGTTCATTATAAGGTCGCAGATCTAACGATAGAGATTATGTTAGGATTTTTTTCCCTAGAAGGAAACCCTCTTTTATGAGGGAAATGTATCACGGCTATGGAGTGTGGCAAGTATCGTATTCTGAGAGAGGAGACTGTGAAAGAAAGAAGAGGAAGTTACAGCGGGTTTGCTGTAGGTTGTATCCCTTCATTTGTTGGATAATAATAAAGAAAGGACCTGGAAATTTCTATGGTGGACGTAGCCCACACTGGGTGAACCACGTAAATCTATGTATCTCTTGTATTGTGTGTCTTCTATGTTTTGTTTCTGTATTTGTTTTATTTTATTGCTCTACGGTCCTGTTTTTTTAACATTCTGTGGAAGAGCACTTAGTCATTTCACAGGTTTCTCAAAGGAGGAATGGACGGTCGGTATTCTCTGAGGAGAATTCACGATATCCTGTGAACCGTTAGATCTCACAGAGGAATAGGTGATATACAGTGGAAGCATTGAATGTTTCAAAGCTCAGGAGGGGGAGAACCGTTGATCCGAGCCATAAGGACCATAGGATCTACCCATGGAATCGTGTATCAGGTTTTCATGGGTTAAAGTCCCGTGAACATGGTAGCAAGAATCGCGAAATCGTGAAACGCGATATCCCGACGGGGATGAGAATAGCATGGGGCCACAGGAGTCGGCGAGTGGACAGGTGGCACACCATAACGGAGTTTCATGGTGAGAAGTCTCGAAACCTTGACATCAAGATTCACGATATAACGAAATATGAAATCCCAACGGAGGTGATGTTTGTTGAAAAGTCAACCTCGTGAGCGCATTGGAGGTTCAGTGTATCGGGATTCGGGATTCGGTAAAACAAGTGACTCGACATCGCGAGTGTCGAATTTGTGATAGAGGAAGTTCTGATAGAAGAGGAAAAGGTCAGCGTTGACTGGTGTATCGGGTATCGGGGATTGAAGATTCCAACGCTCGACCACTGACCTCGCAAAATTGTGAAGTCTGATCTCCCGATAAGTAAAGAGGGAGATCCCGCGAGAAAGTTTTTGTGGGTGAAGATTTCCTGATAGGGAAATAGAATAACTGTTTGGAGTTCTTCGGGTCGTGGAAGAAGGAACGATCTTGTGAGAGGGCATGCTTGCGACCATGTACTGCGTCACATTTTCTATTAATGGTGGAATGTCCATTACAATATGTGAGTCTAAAGGTCTCAGCCCTCTCTCTTCCTCCAACTATATCCTATATGCTCTACTGGAAATGATACAAGAGTTTATACAAGAGGGGCTCGATGAGCTTCCCTCCAAGATAAGCTAGTGATGTTTAATCACCATTCAAAATGCCTGACTAATGAGGAAGATTACAATGATGGAAATCTTATCCGAATCAGATACAGATCCCTCCTATCATCAACCACTTAATGGCGACCTTATTTACATCTTGTGTGAAGGAACAACTTGGCTCTACCAATCTGTCAACATTAATTTCCTTAATCATGTTTTAGATTTTCGAAGGCAAAATGAGAGGGAAATGCCTATCCCTTCCTTTAATGCACACCACTCATGTTAATCAACACACGCTCAGGTGGAGCGATTCTCTTGCATCAGGTCCCATGAGTGGCTTCGACATTGGAGGTCTCCACTCTTTGTTCCGTATTCATAGAGGTCATCCAATATGATTTCTCCTTGATTTTTTGCCCAATCCAAGAGTGGTTGGGGAATCAATTGATTCCCTATCGCAGGGTTCATTTGCTTGCAATGTCTCAAGGGTCTTAGTGGATCATTTTTCTATGTATTTTGCAAGCGTTTTCAATTCTACACCATCAAGTTTTTTTATGGCCTCTATCCAAAATATTGAAGCTGATGCATCTTTCTCCTCTCATTTCACTAGATATATAAAATATTTTTTTTGTGTTAAAATTTTCAATTAAAAACAAATAATTAAAAAAAAATAAAAAAAAAACGAGACAATTAAAAATCTATAATTGAGAAAGACTTACCTCATTATGGATAGAATTTGTTTCCTTCCCTCTACTTGACATTTTAAGAAATCTAGGGAAAATCCCTTCTGTTAGGATTTGGGAAAGTGGACTTGGTGATGATTTCTGAAGTTGCTTATTTCTTTTCTCTTCTTCCTGGTCTTTTTTCTCCTATTCTAACAAGGATAAGAAAATTTAAAACTCATATAGACCATAAAATATGAAGAAATTTATATGTAAAAAGGTTGAATTGTGAAATTTGATAATTGTTTTACCTGAAAATATCAGTTCGCCCTTAGGAAACCCCCAAATCGTGCTCTGGTCTCACCCTATCTCCATTCTCCCTAGGAAACACATAAATCATGTTGGATTCCAAATCTAGTTTGAAAATTAGTTGGTATGCTCACACCGAGTCTCTCCTTGCCCTAGAAAACACCCAAATCATGTTGGAGTCCAATTGTAGTTTGAAATTGAGTTGGTCTGGTCCTAGACTATCTCCTCTCACCCTAAGAAACACCCAAATCGTGTTGGAGTCTCCCTAAGAAACACCCAAAACGTGTTGGAGTCAAAATGAAACAAGAAAATCACTTGAATTGTCACTCTCTATCTCCATTCACCCTGGAAAACACTAAAATTGTGTTGGAGTTGAAATGTAGAAGGGAATTTAGTTGGACATGTCGCAATCTTTCTCCATTCACCCTGGAAAACACTCAAATTGTGTTGGAGTTGAAATGTAGAAGGGAATTTAGTTGGACATGTCGCAATCTTTCTCCATTCACCATAACAAACTCTCAATTCGTGTTTTTTTAATTCTTCCCCTTCAAAATTTCATATTCATCCCCTTGCCCGTAGATATATGCATTTTTTAGGTCTTACATATCACTAGGCATATTCGTCCCCTTGACTACGGGTATTTTCATTTTTTTAATTTCTACATATCATTCCGTCCTAAATTGGGTGCCATCTACGCCTAGTTTAGCATTGATTTATCTCCTAAATGTAATCAACTATGGGAGCCTTAGTTGGTGCAAAAAATGCCAGGGATTGCACCTAAATCTTATTAAAACCTGTCCATTTTGTGCCTAAACAATGATCCACCATTGATCCAATCACATGTTGTAGTTCTCGACTACAACATTACTCAAGACAATGTTTCACCTTTAGTAGCTCATTCGCTATCTATCCCTATGTTTTGGTTGGATCATGATCTAAATAAAAAATTCCTTATGTGACCACTACCACCATTTGCACAACCTCCACTGATAGAGTATGAGTATTGGAATCCTTTGAACATCTTAGACTTGAAAATTGATATTCTATCTTCACACTTGGGAGCCAGCAATCCACTCTCTTTTCCCATGTGTTAAAGTGCTCTTCCCTCATTAACCATGAATTTCGATGATGATGAAAAATTATTTGATGCTATACCTTATTTTAATGGTCCTTGCGATAACCTCCACTTTAGGTCTCCTATTGAATTCCTACCTAAGCTACCCAATCCACTAGCATGCCCCTAGAATCCATCACCTATAGAAATATCTTTGATTCTTGTCTACTAGCACCACATACCGCACTTGACATTGATACCTTGGACCACTCTTATGATCATTGATTTTTCAACCACGTGGATTCTTGTTTAATATTTTGAGGATACAAACACTTCCATGTTTTTAATTACCCTTAATAAATCTAATAAGATTTTTGAACTAATGTTTCATAGATGCGTGGATTTGAAATAGATATTGATATTTTGGTACCTTTGCATCATTTAGTTATCCATGGTTGGCTTAGCAAAAATGTAGCAAAGATGTAGAAATTTTTATCACCCCTATTGACTTCAACCTTCTTTATAGGTGCAATTATGTATGGTATGGTATGGTATTGGTATTGGTATGGTATGGTATGGTATAGTATGGTATTGATATTGGTATGGTACAATATAGTATGGTACGGTATTGGTACATAACATTATTGGTATGCAATGGTATTGGTATCGGTACTGGAAATGCATAAGAGTATTGGCAATGCATATTGGTATTGGTATTGGTAATGCATATTGGTATTGGTATTGGTATTGGAAATGCATATTGGTATTGGTATTGTATTGGTATGGATATCATTGCCAATGCATACCATTTCCATGCATTGGTATGCAATTGTATTGGTATTGGTATCCAATGGTATGGTATTGGTATTGGTATGGTATGGTATTGGTATTGGTATTGATATTTCTATGGTATAGTATGGTATGGTATATTATAGTATGGTATTGTTATTGGTATTGGTATGGTATGGTATGCTATTGGTATTGGTATGGTATTGTTATGATATAGTATTGGTATGGTATAGTATTTGTATTATCTACTTTAGTTATCCTATTGAATTCTTACATAAGATACCCACTCCACTAGCATGCCCCTAGACTGCATCTCCTCTAGAAATATATTTGATTATTGCCTACTAGCACCACATATCACACTTGAAAATGATACCTTGGACCACTCTTATGATCATTTTTTTTTCAAGCACATTGATTCTTGTTTAATATTTTGAGGATACAAACACTTCCATGATTTTAATTACTCTTGATAAATCTAATAATATTTTTGAATTAATGTTTCATAGATACATGGATTTGAACTAGGTATTGATATTTTGGTACCTTTGCATCATTTAACTATCCATGATTGGCTTAGCAAAAATGTAGCAATTTGTATCACCCCTATCGACTTCAACCTTCTTTTTAGGTACAAATATGTATGGTATGGCATGGTATTGGTATTGGTATTGACATGGTATCATATAGTACGGTATTGGTATTGGTATGGTATTGGTATTGGTATTGGTATTGATATGGTATTGGTATTGGTACTGGTATTGGTATTGGAACTTCCTTATGTTACTCAATTTTGATTTTATGCCCCTGGACCAAATTGGCCACATATCCCTGAATGGATTGAAGGGGTGACACAAAACTCATGATAAAACTCAAACAAAGACTTAGATGCACAAATCATCAGTTGCATTGGATTCAAAGCACCATGTTTCATCTAGTGGGGCCACTACTCTATCATTTCGTCAATCGAAAAACCATTTGTTGGAGTATCTCTGACATTCGGGTTTTGTTCAATGAGACATAGTGCAATTTTTTAAGATGACTTCAATTTTCAATAACACTCTGTCAAGTTTTTTTGGCTAGTGTAGTTGCATGGGCCTTGTACAAATAGATTTGTGGGAGATTACGAAACTCTATTATGTTACTCGGTTTGGATTTTATGCCCCTAGACCAAATTGGTCACATGTCCTTGAATGGCTTGAGGAGGCGAGTTGCAACTATCGATAAAACTCAAACCATGACTCAGATGCACGAATCGTCAGTTGCATTGGACTTGGAGAACCTGGTTTCAACTATTGTGGCTCCTATGCTATCATTTCATCGACCAGAAAACAATTTGTTGGACTATCTCCAACACTAGAGTTTTGGCCAATGAGGCATAGTGAAATGTCTCAAGAGGAGGTCGATTTTCAAGGACATTGTGTTGGGTGTTTTTGGCTAGTGTAGTCATGTGGGCCTTCGCTAAATAGACTTTTGGGAGCTTACAAAAGTTTGTCATGCTACTTCGTCCCTGACCAAACTGACCACATGTCCCTAAATGGCTTGAGGAGGCAAGTTGAAACTTGTGATAAAACGCAAACTAAGACTCAGATGCAGGAACCGTCAGTTTAATTAGATTATGATCTCTGGGTTTCATCTAGTGGGGACCCTATGCTATCATTCCATTGACCGAAAAAACATTTGTTGGAGTATCTCCGGCACTAGGGTTTTGGTCAATGAGGCATAGTGTAATTTCTGAAGATGAGGTCGATTTTCAACACTCTGTCGGGTGTTTTTTTTAATGTATTCGCATGGGCCTTGGAAAAACAGACTTGCGGGAGCCTAGGAAACTCAATTATGGTGCTTGGTTTGGATTTTATTCCCCATACCAAATTGGCCACATGTCCTTGAATGGCATGAGGAGGCAAGTTGAAACTATCAATAAACTCAAATTGGGACTCGGATACATGAACCATCAGTTGCATTGGATCCAAAGCACCAAGTTTCATCTATTGGGGCTCCTACACTATCATTCCGTCGACCAAAAAACCATTTGTTGGAGTATCTCCAACACTAGGGTTTTGGGCAATGAGGCATAGTGCAATTTCTAAAGAGGAGATCAATTTTCAAGAACATTGTGTCGAGTGTTTTTGGCTAGCGTAGTCGTGTGGGCCTTGGCCAAATTGACTTGTGGGAGCTTACAAAAGTTCGTTATGCTACTCGGTTTGGATTTTATGCCCCCAGATCAAATTGATCACATGTCCCTAAATAAATTGAAGAGGTGAGTTAAAACTCGTGATAAAAATCAACTTGAGACTCAGATGCACGAACCGTCAGTTTCATTGGATTAAGAGAACTGATTTTTAGTTAGTGGGGCCCCTACGTTGTCATTTAGTCGACCGAAAAACCATTTGTTGGAGTCTCTTTGGCACTAGGGTTTTTCTCAATGAGGCATAGTGCAATTTCTAAAGATGAGGTCGATTTTCAAGAACACTCTGTCGAGCATTTATTTCTAGTGTAGTCACATGAGCCTTGGCCAAATAGACATTTTGGAGATTATGAAACTCCATTATGTTGCTTGGTTTGGATTTTATGCCCTCGGACCAAATTGTCCACATGTCCTTGAATGGCTTGAGGAGACAATTTGCAGCTATCGATAAAACTCAAACCGAGACTCGGATCCACAAACCATCAGTTTCATTGGATCTGAAGCACTGATTTTTAGATATTGGGGATCCTACGATATCATTTTGTTCACTAAAAAATATTTTTTTGAAGTATCTCCAACACTAGGATTTTGGTCAATGAGGCATAGTGCAATTTCTGAAGAGGAGGTCGATTTTCAAGAGTATTGTGTTAGGTATTTTTGGCTAGTGTATTCACGTGGGTCTTGGACAAATAGACTTGCGAGAGCTTATGAATGTCCCTTATGCTACTCAATTTGGATTTTATGACCCCAGAACAAATTGACCACATGTCCCTAAATGACTTGAGGAGGTGAGTTGTAACTCATGATAAAACTCAAACCAAGACTCAGATGCACAAATCATCAGTTGCATTGGATTAAGAGAACTGGGTTTCAACTAGTGGGGCCCCTAAGCTATCATTTCGTCGACCAAAAAACCATTTTTTGGAGTATCTATGACACTAGGGTTTTGGTCAATGAGGCATAGTGCAATTTCTGAAGATGAGTACGATTTTCAAGAACACTTTGTCGATTGTATTTTTCTAGTGTAGTTGCATGGGCCTTGGCCAAACATACTTGAGGGATCTTATAGAACTCCACTATGATGCTCAGTTTGGATTTTATGCCCTCGGACCAAATTGGCCACACATCCTTAAATGGATTGAGGAGGTGAGTTGCAACTATCGATAAAACTTAAACAAAGACTCAGTTGCACATATCATTAGTTGCATTAGATCCAGAGCACTGAGATTCAACTATTAGAGCTATTACGCTATCATTTTGTCGACCAAAAAATCATTTGTTAGAGTATCTCCTACACTAGGGTTTTGGTCAATGAGGCATAGTGCAATTTCTTAAGAGGAGGTCAATTTTCAAGAACATTGTGTCAGGTCTTTTTGGCTAGTGCAGTCATGTGGGCCTTGGATAAAAATACTTGTAGGAGCTTACAAAAGTTCGTTATGCTACGCGGTTTGGATTTTATACCCCTGGACAAAATTGACCACATGTCCCTAGATGGCTTCTGGAGGCGAGTTGCAACTCATGATCAAACTCAAACTGAGACTCAAATGCAAGAACCATTAGTTGCATTGGATTAAGAGCATTGATTTTCATCTAGTGGGTATCCTATGCTATCATTCCATCGACCGAAAAACCATTTGTTGGAGTTTCTTCAAGACTAGGGTTTTGGTCAATGAAGCATAGTGTAATTTCTGAAGATGAGGTCGATTTTCAAGAACACTCTCTTGGACATTTTTGGCTATGGTATTGGTACTGGTATTGGTATTGGTATGGTATGGTATGGTATGGTATTGTATTGGTATTGGTATGCTATTGGTATGGTATTTGTATGCATATCATTGCCAATGCATACCATTGTGGTATGCAATGGTATTGATATTGGTATGCAATGGTATGGTATTGGTATTGGTATTGGCAATATTATTGGTATGGTATTGGAAATGGTATTGGTATGCATACCATTTCCATGCAATGGTATGAAATGGTATTGGTATTGGTATGCAATGGTATGGTATTGGTATTGGTATTGTTATTGGTACTCAATGGTATGGTATTGGTATTGACATTGGTATCGGTATGGTATTGTATTGGTATAGTATTGGTATGGTATGGTATGGTATTTGTATGGAATTAGTATGCTATTGGTATGCATATAATTGCCAATGCATACCATTTCTAATTCATATCATTGCCAATGGTATTGGTATTAAGATTTGTATGGTATGGTATCGTATTGGTATTGGTATGTGTATCATTTCCAATGCATACCATTTCCATGTAATTGTATTAGTATGCAATGGTATTGGTATTGGTATCAAAATTGTATGGTTGTAACACACCCACGATGGGGAAAAAATAAAATAAAAAAATTGTCCTCCTTACAAAAACAGATCCTTTCCATCTACGATTCCTAATTTGGGAAGTCTGAGACTCAGCCCGACCCTCCAGTCAAGGTTCTCTAATTCTCTTAGTCAAACAAGACTTAGATACCTTGATAGTCTCACCTCTTAATCAAACATAGGCCCTTCAATCTTCTGGTGCAGGTCTTATGATACCTGCGACCTTCTCCTTCATGCTTCAGGGAAGTCTCGGAGTTGGCGTTAGCCCCTTTTCTCTTAGCCCCTCCTCAGATGTGACCTTGGGTGATGAACTCACGCAAACACAAAATTACGGATGCGGCCAAAGGAGGTTTGAAACCAAACTTATTTTCGGCCCACAATTATCCTCGAGCCTCCATGCATCCTTTCTCCAAAACCGTGGTTTGGATTGCGGCCCACCCTAAAAATTTTAAAGTTCATGCACCTCCAATCCCCAAAATGCTATGGGATTTTCGATCTCATGATATTGATGGTACTATCTGAACTGACGGTTCAGATATTCCCTTCCTAAAGCAATGTATGTTATCTCCTTCATGATTCCGGACTTCAGACTTTTCAAATCTCAAACCCTGCCTTCCTTAGTACATCAATTTTCCGGAGTTGATGATCTGTGGACACATGTCCTCCTAAATCAACAGCCCTGTTTCTACGTCAGGTGTTTGACCCTTTCAACTTGATCAACGGTCTTATGGCCCTCTTCTCGATAAACGATTGAGATCTCCTTCGAGTCTCTGGACTTATGAGATCTTAAATCTCAAACTTCACTCTTTTTCCCAATGGCTTTTATCTGAAGGATATAATACAATGACATGTGTCCACTTGATCTGATCATCAAGGATTACTTTGGGTATTTACCCATAGTCCACATGTTCCACCTATCCTCTGGATCTCATGATCGAGGATTGCTTCGAGTCTTTACCTAGATTTCACATATTTATTCCACGTCTCCTCTAGATCTAACGACTATGAATTACATTGGGACTTTACCCGGAGTCCACATATTTACGCCATGTCCCTTATTAATCTGAAGGCTTTGAATTAATTTGGGACTATATATGGAGTCCATAGATTCATGCCATGCCTCTTATTAATCTGATGGCTATGAATTACTTCGGGACTTTATCCAGAATCCATAGATTCATGCCACGTCCCTTCTTAATCTGACGACTATGAATTACTTCAAGACTTTATCTAGAGTCAACCGATTCATTCCATGTACCTTATTAATATGATGGCTATGAATTACTTCAGGACGTTATCCAGAGTCCATGGACTCACACCACATCCCTTTTGGATCAAACGGTCCAGATTCACTTCGAACGACCCGACAATGGAGATTTACTTCGGATGATCTGACGATTGAGATATACTTTAGACAAGTTGGTGATGGAGATTTTCTTCAACTTTCTAGATCTTCACACTTCAGGAGTCTCAAATATCAACTGAAAACTCTCGAATAGATTTCCTGAAGATTATGATATGCTGACACGTATCTCCTAGTGATCAACGGTCAGGATCCTACTTCAGGTAATCTATCGATTGAGATTTAATTAGGCTCTCCAACTCTCCAGAATTCAGAGTCTTATATCTCAACTAAAAATTCTTGCACAAATTTCCCTAGAGTCCACGATCTGTCACCACATGTCCCTATGGATCTGGTGGTCGAGATTCACCTCCTGGTGATCGACGAGCTCAAATTAATTCGGGACTTTGTAACTTTGGTAAGTTCCATTATCTTGCATGTGACAAGTGTTAAGGTTCGTGCACCTTTCTTAGATCAGACAACTATCAATCCTTGGCATTGTGATCCAATAGCCACTGTCGCTCCTCCTCCTAATATTTTGACTTACTTTGACTTAGAAGATTTCTAAGTGCTCGAAGGATTCGACCTTTTCTCCTTCTACGGGCATGTCTCCTGGATTTCGTCTGCACTTCTGAAAACACTATCTCTTCAGAGATTGATCTCCTTGAATATTTACCCATCCCCTATGCTCCTTTCATTTTAGGGATCGTGTCAAAATCAGATCAAAGGTCAACGATGAGCGACGGTTCACAGAAATTATGGGGCCCCAACATGTGTACTCTTTACCAGAGAGTTTGACCTCCGCAATATGGAAAGTTCTCGCTCGATTCTTGTCTAAATGGGATTGTTGATCTTCTAGCTCATCAAGATCAACAACAAGGGTGAATTGCAGGCCTCAAACTAGCACATCCACTATGTTCACCTTTGTGCTATGCAGTGATTCCCCACCCTCGATATTCGTTCATAGATTGATGGTTCATAGCAATTGTGGGGTTCAACTTGACTATTGTGCAATTTGACATCTCGGAGCCTTGAGCTCCAAGGTTCCTAGACCCAGGTCATGTGGACCTTCATATAAGTTGTTATCACTCTGTAATTTCCTAGAGGTTGAAAAGAAGAAATATACAAAGGTAACCTTAACCAACCACTTTTAAAGCTGGGATCTAGCCCTTCCAGCTTCAGAGAGGGATCTCTCTGTATAATTTAGCTTTGTTTTGAGTTTAGATATTAGGCTAGCTATAGAAAATGTCGGTTTTGTTGTAAAGGATTTTTGAAATTGGTTGAGACAAATTACACATCCATTGGGCTATGGGGTTTGTACTTAATATAATCCGAGATGCAACCAAAAACGCTGAAGAAATCTTTCACAAGGCGAGGTAACAAGCTCACTGGATCTTTAATAATTTAATTGATGGACAGAAGAAAAGATAAGGGAAACAACTCCAATTAACAAGCACTTAAGAATATCTTAACTGAAGATATTTAGAAGAAGAACATTAAAATCTATAGAATCGAAAATAGGGTATCAGCGATAAATCCTGCAACATAACGCTATTCGTATAGATTAGTTATAGAAAAACTAGATGATCACAAAGCAAGAAAACATTTAACTGAGAAAATCACATCACCAATGAAACCTGCGCAAGAATCCTGTGAAATGCCTCTTCTTTATTAATGGTGGATCTCGTCAAAAATGTTACAGCTCGATAACAATCGGGTGTGCAAACAACAACAACCCTCAATACATTGGAAAATGAAGTATTTATAAGACAAAATACATACGATCCTGTCATAACTGACCAGGACGTGTTCATGCTATTTTTAGAAAAACTAACTTAACTAAGCAAAACCGTTTAGATGATTCATCACAACTGTATACTGAAATTCAGGGGTAGGCCATTGGTGAGGTGCCTTCACCACCTCTGCTGATAGGACAGCTGACTGGAAGTGACAACTCATCTACTAATCTAGTAGATCACACAGCTCCTCCCATCTGAGATGACCTGGCACTGTGACTTTAAGCAGTCGCCTGTACACTTCGTCAATATCTGTGTACTTAGCAAAAGTGTGCTTGATGACGAATATGTGCTTGATTTGATGTTGGATATCAATATCCAACTGCAGGGCTTCTACGAATGCTTTTCCCGTGATACTCCCTTGTACACCTGCAAACTTGGAAACGGATGCTTCAGCCAATTTCTTCTTATAATCAGGAAGTGTCATCAATTTATCATTGATGACCTTCATGCCAGGCAATCCTTTTCTTTGCAGAGTATCTATCTTGTGGAAAAACTTCTGCACTCCTTGATCCATTACTTGAATTTTCTCCTCTAGCTGAAGCATGAGGCCTCTTTTGGTCAGGACTCTCTTCACCTCCAGTATAGTTTATGTCCTATCTTCGATCTTCAATTCTTCTAGTTCCTCTCTAGTCTTCGAATTTAGGAACCTTATTATTTCATTAGCTTGAGTTGGCATGTCTCCCAGCTATGTTCTGATCTTCTCCACAACTTGTTTGCTTCTTTCGAGCAAATCGTTCTGCTCAAACATTATTTGAAACATTGGCCATATCTCATTTATGGACTTGGAAATATCAGTCCATATCACCTCTTTGGCCTCAGCCAGTGTCTTACCTGCCACGGTCTACTTTTGGAGCTGCTGTAACTCCTTCTTGATTTGTTCATTGACCTGCTTCTCTTTGGCTAGACCTGTCTGGAAAGAGTTTTTTAACTCCTGGAGGCTTTCCATTTCTTTATTGAGTCTACTGATTTCAGACTCCTGCAAATTCATCCTTTCCATAGACTTAGCCAGGTCTATGGTGCATTCCGGTGCCTGCACTGTTGTTGTGGATGGAACTGCTGTCACTGTCGCTGTGCTTAATCCTGCAATGGGGATAGCACTTAAGGGGATGGCTTCTGCTGTCTTCGCTTGCTCTTTCTCCTTGAGTAGTCTCTCTATCTCTGCCTCCATCTCCTTTAGCTGCACATTCTGCTCTAGGAGTAATTTCAACATTTCATCTTTTTCGCCTTCTCTTTCAGCTATTTCCTTTGTCTGTGGGTCCTCTGTTGGTGGGAGCTTCAACAGTTTTCTCAAAGCGGCGATGTCAGCATTCTTATTTTTAATCATTTCTTCGGCAGCCTTGACATTTGCTGGGTCGTAGCCGATCTTGAGGACCAGCTCCTCCAGTGTTTTTATCCTGTTATCTTTCGCGAAGGAAGAGATTTTTTCCAGCTTTAGCTGGGTCTGGGCATTGCTCAAAGCTATCCAAAGATTTGACGCAGAAGTTGCAACGCGGGCTAAAGTGTGGGAGATCATCTCCCCAGTTTTCTTATGCAGATCCATCTGATCTGCCGGATGTATATCTTTTGCTTGAAACTCGAATGTTGACCTCTTGTAGTCAGATATCACCTTTGGATCAGGTACTTGTGCATGGAGGAACGCCAGGTGCATCCTACCCTTCTCTATATCAAATGCTGAGAGAAGTCTATGCTGGGCCGTGGATGACTGCTTCTGGAACTGTGCATAAGTGCTATTGGTGAGCGACTAGTTCCTCTTTCTGATCGTGTCACATTTTTCAAAAATGCCCAATTTGGGCCCAGTGCTACTTGGAGGAGTATCCAATGGAGAATATGAGGATTTTATTTCTTTCATACCCTCCTTATGCTAACTGGAGCCGAAAGGAAAACTGAGTTGCTTAGCACCAGTGGTTGCCACTGTGGTGAGTTGGATCTCTTGCTCTACTGTCGTGCCTGTCGTTGGAGCTGTCCTCGACTTTTTGGAGTGCGATTCAAATTCCTCCGGAGACATCTCTGTGACCGGAGAAGATGATTCCTGCTAGGGCCTCTTCTCTTTGACATTCTGAGGTGTGGCCGTGGGTGGTGCGCTTGTTGCGGGTACCTGCTCTTCCATTCTGACAGTCGGTTCCACGTCCTCCAATGTATCGGGCTCCCATTCTACTTGATTAGCAAATTTTTCGATTTCAGGCCTGGGCTCATGCACATATGGAGCATTCTTATTCTTGACTCTCATCTCAGAAATGATTCCATGGGGATCACAATGCCAGGGGAAGCTTGACATGAATTTCATTTCCCTCAAGAGTCTGTCTGCTTCATCACCTGCACCTCTGCTATTGCATATGAAAGAGCCTATCTGCCCTTTAATCCGCAATTGTTGCTTCTTTTTGAGAGAGACAAAGTGAATATCATCCGAATTCATAACTTGCCTACTATATTCCAAAGATAAAATCCTTACCGGTATGTATCTCGGAAGCTTGAATGGTGCCAGCTCGCACCCATAAACTCGGATCTCAGAGTGATTCTGATACAAGTACCAATCTCCTGTCTTAGCATTTTCCGAGAGGTGTAGAACTCTCCAGACCTCGTCATTTACCCGTGGCTCAGGCATGCCACTCAACATACATACCACTGGGTGATAAAATTGATCTATGAACACCGTGAAGTCGTATTCGGCGGAATTTTGCCTCAGGAGAGATGTCCACGCTGTGACGGGCTGAGGCTTCCCGTCGGCATCCATCTTCTGCATGGAGAAGTTGAACTTGTCGGCTTGGAAACAGATGAACATGTAAGCCAGAATGGAAGAGTATATGAACATTCCTTCGGTGTCGAAATTGACGAACTGCTCATGGATGTTATTTTCCAGGAATGTGTTGTAGTCAAACTGCGTGGTTGGTTGCTCGTCGTTGGAAAAGATGGACAGAAAGCCCAGGATGGGCTCATCCACCCATTGATCTGAGTAGTATCACAGTAGAGCACACACATCCGAGATAATCTGATTCCCTTTGATGGAAAACATGGAAGAAGGGTACGGGGGGCTGGTGGTCGGGAGAGGAGCGTAAGTGGGAAAAAACAGCTCAAAAATCTGAGCTCTCTGCGAGAAAGTCATTTTCTGGTAAAGCTCGGTGAGGATTTCCAGGTTAAAAGGGGAAACCGATTCTTCTCTGGTGATTTGTAACATCTGATCGATGTCTTCAAGGGTGATCAAGAAAAGCACATCCCCGGATGAATACATGATGGCTTTTTGGTCGGGTAAGTAGTGGACCTGGCAGCGGAGGGCAAACTCGGGGAAATTATGGATTTGGGGTAAAAGATATAAGGGAAAATTTGACTCCCATAGCCCAATATCATCACTCTGGTCCAGGAAGACTTCCCGAAGCCATGACTGCAAATCTGCGAAGTCGAAACTGCATATAGTGTCAGCTATCAACCGGTCCTTGTCGACCAGGGGAACTTTATCCAGGTCCATCGGAGGAGGAACGAATGGATTCTCTTCCTCGCCCGTTTGAATTTTTTTAGACGCCATCTCAGTAACTGTACCTGCAACAAACAACGTTAGTGGGGTCTACTGGAGGTGGAAGAAAGCAACGGGGAAGCAATGGGGAAAAAGGTAAACGCGTTCTCTGGTGCGATGGATGGTTCTGGTGCGAGGGATGAACAAAGAATGCAATCGGGCACAACGGTGTTTTTATTTAAGGTTATGGGAAGTGACCCGACCCTAGTAGCAAGTGGGTTGAGTGGGCCTAGTGGAGGGTGACATCCAGGGGTGACGGGATGTCAAGTAGCAGGTGGGTGAAGTGACCTCTGGATGAATAGGAACGCGCCATTTGTAGCATAGGGGTCTGCCGGAAATAATATTCGTTCCGGACCCCCCCCCTTTGGTTAAAAGCAGAACACCCGGGGGGGGTCCGAAATCAGCCACGAACCGTCGATCAGCGTGCTTGTCTGATGACCGTCCAGATGTGCGCTCTCCTTTAATATCAATTCCGGACCCCCCCCTCAATTAAAGGCAGAACGGCGGGGGGGGGTCCGGAATCCAATGTGGATCGTCGATCTGGGCGCTCAGTTTAGAACCGTTCAGATATGTGCTTGTGTTATAACCGATTCCGGACCCCCACCCCTCTGTTAAAGGCAAAACGGAGGGGGGGGTCCGGAATCCAAAGTGAGCCGTAGATTTAAGCGCTTTGTTCCGGACCGTCCAGATTTGCGTATGTATTACCCTCGACTCCAGACCCCCCCCTTTTGGTTACAAGTAGAAGACTAAGGGGGGTCCGGGATGCTCCGTGAACCATCGATCTATGAGCCATGATCTGAGCCATTGAGAGATGAAGGAAGCATAGGTCGGGAGCGACAAAAAATACAGGCCAACTTAGGATAAGAGCTTCTTGTTGGATTTTCTTGGATTTTCTCATACATAACCCCAATGGGAGCTTGTTTCAACCATCCTACGGCAAGGAAAAACTTGAGGTAGCACTCTCTTCGGGAGGGTTTTAGTTGTGCAAGGTTGGTCGGGCACTTAGTCTGTACTCTAACCTATTTCACAAGGCAAAGCCCAAGTCAAACTGCTGGGTTAAGGTATCATTTTTCCTAGGGGGTACCTGATCAGGATTAGATGGTCTGATCAAATGCATTCACTAGATCTAACCTGGGGTCTATCTGATCAAGATTAGATGGTCTGATCAGATTTATTCGCTAACTCTAACCTAGGGGCTATATGATCAATATTAGACAGTGTGATCAGATGGATTCACTAACCTAACAACATTGAAAATTCAAAAGAACTTGGTCATGCTTGAACGGTATGACCAAGTTGCCATTATTGCATGGGGCTTTTGTTTCCATTTCTTTTATGCCCTCTTTTCTTTTTCCTTTTTTCTTTTTCACAAATTATTTGAAGAAATGAAATATCATTTGTCAACAAGATCACCAGATACAGAATAAATCCAAGTCATGAGTTGATTCCCATAATTTATGGGGTGATAACAGGCGGCTCCACATGGGGATGGCACTTGCCCTGTTTAAGTGCCAAGAATCCAGTCTTCCTGTCATCCTGAACCACTCTGTATGGTAATATTCATTGGTCAGATTCTAAGAAAGGTATTGAAGGATTGCGATCAGCAGCTTAGGGCCTTCTCTTCGGGCTTCAACAAACTGACCGCCGTTCTCCATTCGAAAAATGTAAGTAGATACTGAAAATTTAAAACGGTATGTACAATGGAGAGTGATTTCTTCAAAGCTTTACTGGGGGGGAATATAATGCTTCAGCATTCTGCCATTCACAGGTGCTCCTGGCAGATCTGACCCATCGGCATTGTTTAGTAGAAAATCATTGTGTCCTCTGAAAGCCTGGATCATGTAAGGACCTGTCCACAGATGATCAAATTTCCCATGCTTTCCCTTGTCCTCATTCTTGGCATCCCATTTTAACACCAGGTCTCCTAGTTCAAAATCATCCTCTTTGGTTCGCTTGTCAAAGATCTTCTTAATGTTTTCTTGGATGACCTGTGTTTTGTTGAAAACATCTTCCCTGGTCTGCTGCAAGTGAATCATCTGATTGATTCTTCTCTGGGAGTCATTTGGCTCAGCTTGCATTTCTTGAAGTAATTTCATGACAGGGACTCCTAATGAAGTTGGGAAAACAGCCTCAGTGCCATATACCAGCTGGTATGGTGACATACCAATTGACCTTTTGGTGGTGAGCCTGTCTGCCCATAAAGCAAATACCAGCTTGTCATGCCATGATTTTTTATTCTCCTGCAATGTTTTCTTGATGATGTTTACCAAGGTATTGTTCGAGGATTCTGCCAACCCATTCCCCTGAGGGTAGTAGTCTATAGAATGTCCCAAGACAATGTGGTAGAGACTACAGAAATCAATAAGCTTCTTCGACCGAAAGGCAGCTGCATTGTCAGTAATGATCTTCCTAGGACAACCAAAACGAGATAAAATATTATTTTCAAGAAATTTAATAATAACAACGTCAGTGGCTTTCCTTCTTGGTACAACCTCGATCCATTTGGTGAAGTAGTCAGTGGCAGTGAGAATCCACTTATGTTGGCCCGAAGAGTGAGGGTGTATCTCTCCAATAAAATCAAGTCCCCACTGTTGGAACTGAGCCTCAACTGAGGTGGGTTTAAGAGGTAAAGGAAGGAGTTTCCTTTTACCCTCAAACAACTGACACTGGTGACAAGCTGTTACTATATGATGTACGTCTGCAAACAGGGTGGGCCAGTAAAAACCAGCTCTTAGTATTTTGTTGGTTGTAGCCTTCCAGCTCATATGGCCACCACATTCACCTGCATGGAACTCCTGCAACACTTTGTCAGCTTCATCTTGGAGCAAGCAATTTAAAAGAATACCTGCAGGGTCTTTCCAATACAAATTTCCTTCTAGAACACAAAACTTCAAAGCTTTCAACTTTAAGAATCTAGCTTTAGCTTTAGTTAAACCAGGGGGAGCTTGTAAATTTTGTAAAACAAACACAAGGTCTGCATACCATGGATAATTTAGAAAAACTTCTTTAACATTTGGAGTCGCCATCTCACCCTGTTCATTTGCCATGTCTAGAAAATTAATGTCGAGAACCTGAAGGTTAGATTCAGCCATCAATTTGGCAAGGCCTTGACCTTTGATGAGTTTGGTGGGTTTAATTTCTATGTCGTATTCTAGAATAACTGCAATCCACTTTCCCCTTCTCCCATCAG
>ML786084.1:92892-107768 GCA_009831015.1 Picea engelmannii | reverse complement strand
ATTCCGGACCCCCCCCCCTCTGTTAAAGGAAGAATGGAGGGGGGGGTCCGGAATCCAAAGTGAGTCGTAGATTTACGCGCTTTGTTCCGGACCGTCCAGATTTGCGTATGTATTACCCTCGACTCCGGACCCCCCCCTTTTGGTTACAAGTAGAAGACTAAGGGGGGTACGGGATGCTCCGTGAACCATCGATCTATGAGCCGTGATCTGAGCCATTGAGAGATGAAGGAAGCATAGGTCGGGAGTGGCAAAAAATATAGGCCAACTTAGGATAAGAGCTTCTTGTTGGATTTTCTTGGATTTGCTCATACATAACCCCAACGGGAGCTTGTTTCAACCATCCTATGGCAAGGAAAAACTTGAGGTAGCACTCTCTTCGGGAGGGTTTTAGTTGTACAAGGTTGGCCGGGCAATTAGTCTGTACTCTAACCTATTTCACAAGGCAAAGCCCAAGTCAAACTGCTGGGTTAAGGTATCATTTTTCCTAGGGGGTACCTGATCAGGATTAGATGGTCTGATCAGATGCATTCACTAGATCTAACCTGGGGTCTATCTGATCAGGATTAGATGGTCTAATCAAATTTATTCGCTAACTCTAACCTAGGGGCTATCTGATCAAGATTAGACAGTGTGATCAGATGCATTCACTAACCTAACAACATTGAAAATTCAAAAGAACTTGGTCATGCTTGAACAGTATGACCAAGTTGCCATTATTGCATGGGGCTTTTGTTTCCATTTCTTTTATGCCCTCTTTTCTTTTTCCTTTTTTCTTTTTCACAAATTATTTGAAGAAATGAAATATCATTTGTCAACAAGATCATGAGATACAGAATAAATCCAAGTCATGAATTGATTCCCATAATTTATGGGGTGATAACATAAGTCATGGGCCATAATCCCCACTCTTAGTCGGCTTTTTGGTTAAGGGAATAGGTGCAAGTTCAGAGTCTCTTAGACTACTAGTTTTAAGGGAACAACTTCCCAACTCGTAGAGCTTTAAACTCTGAATCAAGGCAAAGTAACTTGTGAGGTTACCAAAACAATAGTTATGCCCATAGGCTTGCTCTGAATCTAGAATGATGATGTAAATTCCTGGGGAAAGTGCCTTCAAGTGATTAAACTGAGACATGAAAATTCAAGAAGAAATATAGATTCTCAAGGGAATGCACACATACTCATAACTTAATCATTTAATACAGAGAAACAAGCCTTTATAGACATGTAAATACTCACATGCATCCATTATTTACAATTCAAAGCATAAGGCAAGAAAACACTTATCAAAACCATAGAGTGTGATGTGACTGTTGAAAGGGGTGCGCATTTCCACCCAACCATAGGCTCAGTCACTCCCAATGGATTTATCATTGGCCACCCATGAGCTTAAGCCACAATTCTTTGAGATTGAATCTCTTACTTCCATCTCAATGGAAGTTAGGGAGGAAGGTTACTCTCCTTCTCCAAATATAGAAATAGATAAGGATGAATTTTACCCTCCTTCTCCTAGATCGATCTCTATTTTTTGTGATCAGAACTCACTGTTTCTCTTTCAATCCTTCCTCAAACATGAGAGTTTCCTCTCTCATCTCTACATTTTTCCGCAGGTATTCTTCTGTCCACCACACTTCCTTTCTTGCCTTCCTCATCAATATTGAGTCTGGCTCGAATTCCTAGTCTATGGTCAGGTCTGGAAGCCTTACCAATGGGAAGTCTACCCCATCCCCTCATTAACTCTTGAGGAGGTCTTCCCACCTACCAGCCCGACTGTAATTCATTCCTGGGTCAAAGGGTTTTTTTGATCTGAGAAATTAATTCCATCATGGTACTGGTTTGGTGGAGGTTAACGCAACCATTCCGGGTTCCCTCCACCACCTTTCATAAAATTTGTGGTTTTCTCTTAGCACATACTCTCTTTAAACAATCATGAAACACGTAACCATTTTATATTAAAATAAAAGAATTTACATTCATCGACATTTTGTACAAAGGTTCATCAAATCAAACATTCACACTTTTAGGTTTTCCATAGTTCCTTGGCAAATATAGTTATATTTACAGACTAGGGGAAACATGTTGTTATAATGGTATGGTATTGGTATTGGTATTGATATTAGTATGGTATTTGTATGGTATTCGTATGGTATCGTGTTAGTATTGGTAATGGTATGCTATAGTATGGTATTGATATTGGTATGGTACTGGTATGCATATAATTTCCAATGCATACCATTGTCATGCAATGGTATGTAATTGTATTTGTATTGGTATGTAATGATACGGTATTGGTATGGTATTGGTATTGTTATTGATATGCAATGGTATGGTATTGGTATTGGTATGTTATTGGTAAGGTATGGTATGGTATTGGTATGGTATGCTATGGTATGGTATGGTATTGGTATTGGTATGGTATGGTATTGGTATTTATATTGGTATTGGTATGCAATGGTATTGTCAATGGTATTGGTATTGGTATTGGAAAGGAATAAGGGTATTGGTAATGCATATTGGTATCGTTTTTGGTATGGTATTGGTATGCATATCATTGCCAATGCATACCATTTCCATGCAATGGTATGCAATGGTATGCAATTATATTGTTATGCAATGGTATTGGTATTGATACGCAACGGTATGGTATTGGTATGGTATTGGTATTGGTATTGGTAATTGTTATTGGTATTGGTATGGTATTGGTATTTGTGTTTGTATTGGTATGGTATTGGTATCGGTATTTGTATGGTATGGTATGGGTATGGTATTGGTATTGGTATGATATTGGTATGAATATCATTGCCAATGCATACCATTGTTGTGCAATGGTATGCAATTGTATTTGTATTGATATGCAATGGTACGGTATTGGTATTGTTATTGGTATGCAATGCTATGGTATTGGTATTGGTATTGGTATTGGTATGCATTGGCATTGGCCATATATGTATGTAATGGTATTGGAAATGGTATTGGCATTGGTATTAACAAGGCATAAGGGTATTGGCTATGCATATTGGTATTGGTTTTGGTATGGTATTGGTATGCAATGGTATGGTATGGGTATGGTATTGGTATTTGTATTGTTATTGGTATTTGTAATGGTTTTGGTATTTGTATGGGTATGGTATTGGTATTGGTATCTGTATGGTATGGTATGGTATTGTATTGGTATTGGTATTGGTATTGGTATTGGTATGGTATAGTATTGGTATCAATATTGGTATGGCATAGTATGGTATTGATATTGGTATCGTATTAGTATTGGTATGCTATTGGTATGCATATCATTTCCAATGCATACCATTGTCGTGAAATGGTATGCAATTGTATTGGTATTGGTATGTAATGGTACAGTATTTGTATGGTATTGGTATGCAATGATATGGTATTGGTATGGTATGGTATGGTATTGGTATTAGGATGGTATGGTATGGTATTGATATTAGTATTGTTTTGCAATGGTATTGGTATTGGTATGAAATTATATTGGTTGTATTGGCATGCAATGGTATCGGTATTGGTATTGGCAAGGCATAAGGGTGTTGGCAATGCATATTGGTATTGGATTTTTTTTTTTATTGGTATTGGTTTTGGCAATGCATATTGGTATTGGATTTTTTTTTATTGGTATTGGTTTTGGCAATGCATATTGGTATTGGTATGGTATAGAATTTGTATGGCATTGGTATTTTTATGGTATTGGTATTGGTATGGTATTGTATGTCATGGTATTTCTATTGGTTTTGGTATTGGTATGGTATAGTATGGTATTGATATTGGTATGGTATGGTATGGTATAGTATGGTATGGTATTGGTATGGTATTGTTATTGTTATTGATATTGCTATTGTATTGGTATGGCATAGTATTGGTATGGTATTGGTATTGGTATGGTATTTGTGATGGGCATGATGGGCATGTTGGTATGGTATTGGTCTGACATTGGTATGGTATTGGTATGCATATCATTTCCATGTAATGGTATGCAATGGTATTGGTATGTAATGGTATGGTATTGGTATTGGTATTGGCAATGCATATTGGTATTGATGTTGGTATTGGAAATGAAATGTGTTATCACTGAGAGACACCCTCAGATTGGAGGAGGATAAACCCAGTACCCATCAAAATGTTTGTGGAGGTAGGATTATGAGTGGAGGTAAAATGGACAAAACTCGGTACAAGAATGAGTTAACACAAAAATTGGACACACAATGCATAGGGAAATGAGGTCCTCATTAAATTCAGTCAATGGTTTGAGTTTAAAGGTGAGAAGAAGGAAGACTTAGTGAGAAAGGTGGACAAGTCTTCAACGGGCATCCGACTTTCAAGTAGCTTGGTGAAGAAAATCTCATCCTCGAGAGCACTCTTGAACGCAAGTTTTAGACACTGAAATAGGTCACAACAACATAATAATCAAACCTACATTATCATACAACTACAAGAACTCATTTGGATCATCCATGCACAAGAATTTAGGCATAAGGGGAAATAAGATAAAAAAGGAAAAATGTTGAAACATATCACATCATCATTATATTCAAACCTACATTACAATACAATTACAACCCTCGACTAGATCCTCCATGCTCGAGTGTTTCAGCACAGTTTACACGAGATGATGAAATAAGATGACTTCTATTAACATGAAAGTATCAAGTATCATACAAAACCAGAGAACAAATCTGTTATCAAATATTACAAAATAGGGAGATTTGCTCAACCATTTGACGACCTTAACAAAATCTTGAACTGATCTATTTATACTCAGATCAGTCCACAAATACAATGAGTCTGATTTGGTGATTCAATTCAAGGATTTATTTCTGTGGATCCTTCTGTCAGAATATCCATGCTCAGATCAGCATGGTCCTGCAGGAAAAACTGTCCATAGGGGTATCTTGGGCCGACAGTTGTGTCTCCACGACTAGTCCCTCCATGCTTTATATTTATGGACTGAGTTGATCTATAAGATACCAGTCCCTCTTTTCTTAATTGATCTGTCCTCGAGATCGAGGTGAGGATTAACGCCTAGGGGGCGACCACACGCTGCTCTTGGATTTTTTGTTATATTAGCACGTGATTGCCATGCCATCATAAGTGGTTTGGATTCACACCACTTTTGAGCCCACAATTCACCATCTTCCTCCACGTAGCTCTTCCACTATACCATGGTTTCAATTGCGAGACCTCAAGAATTTTATCGTTTGAGCACGTTGCGTCCCCGCAATGAAACATGGTCGTTGATTTGGTCGCGATCTTCGATCTAGGCACACCTGCTAAATTTAGAGCCACCGCTAAAGTTTATCCACCCACCAATTTTAGGATCCATTAGAATTGTTCTTTAGGGAGGGTGCTACTTTTGGTGTTGAACAATAACACCTCTTGGAGGATGATCTCTCGATACTGACGTGGTGGCCTAACATCACTGTGTTGATGTGTTACAGAAAGGAGGGTGACACACGTCACTTGGAAACAAGAAGATGATATGCCCAAAGGTGCCTAGACTAAGTGCCATGTGTCAACACCAGATGGACAAGTGGTGAAAGAACTGAAACTCCATAGCAGAAAAACTTCAGGAATTTGCAAACAAGGATGGAGCAAGAACGTCAAAACTTTGGATTCTAGAGCCAATCTGAGTTGCTATATTTGGGAGGACACGCGACAGAGATCCATGCACTCTGCGGGAATGTGCTCTTGAGGAAACCAAAGAGAGGAGCCAAAACTCTTGAAGCCTGAAGTCCTGAAGAAAACTACCACCATTAGATTTGGATGGACACATGGTGGCGATCAATGGACTTCAGGAGAAAACACTATGGATGAAATCAGGAGTGGAGAAGACAAAACTCCCGAAGCCTAAATTCTCGAAGTAAATCATGGTCGTACGATGGAGAAGGACGTGTGGTGCTTGATCTACAACTCTGGGGCAACTTTATAATTTCGAACGCCCGAGGGACGCTAATCTAAACTTCACAAGGGATCTCCACTGTTGAAAAATGAACCTGTCTGCTTTCTTGCTTTGAGCCTGCAATAGACCGCTTTGAGTGTTGATATTTCTTCTCATGGATTCTTCCTATGTAAAAAAGGACTTGGATGATTTATTGCAGGCTCAGGAAACAAAATGACCAGTAATTCGAGACAAAATGATGATGAGTTCTCATCCTTCCTCGAGAATAACAGAAAAGCCTTGGGCCAAGACTTGGTCAAGAAAGACACCAAGGGAAACCACATCGTCAACAAAGGGGGAAAACGAATTTATCCATCAGAGGGAAAGATTCTAAGACTTGGTGGTTGTAACACCCTAGCTTCTGAACTCCCAATTTAAATAATGTATTGTTACAATGCTGAGAGGCCATAGTGCCCAAACAATTATTAAAAGGCCAGTGTGTCTAAGAAATGTAGTTTTTCGATCATTATTAATAATAAACACATCATTGGTTGCTAGACGGACAAGGACTATAGTTATAGGGGGATATGATTCCACAAGAGAAGGGTCTTGAGCGGCTAAATGTTATTTCCTATTCTAATTACCCTTTTGTCTAAGGGATGGGAGAAATTACGTGATATTCTTGCGGGAGACCAAGAGGTTCTTGATTCCCCACAAAATACTTAAACCCACCCCTAGACTATTGGGGAGGGTTGGTTGATAGCTCGTTCTCTCCTTCATCTGTTTATATGTTCATTCACTTGCTCACTCGTTCATTCATTCAATCCTTACCTATCACTCATTGATCCATCCTCATCCACATCTTGTCTTGGGGAAAGGGAAACGAACTTCCAAAGAGTAACCATGGTATTGTTGGTTGTAGTGGTCACTAAAGTAATCATTCCATAAATTGAGGCCTACATGTCTAAGATGTGTTGATGTGTTTCCATCTTTGTTCATAGCTGTGAGTCCTGAGAGTTCCATCATGGATATTCTGGACCAATTGCACTGGAGCCCTGGAAGGAGAAGGACTGCCTAAGGGACTGCGTGGCAGAGAAGGGTGGAGGTCCATTCTCTTGGGTGGTGCAAGTTGGGTAGAAGAGATCTAGGTGCTTGGATCATTGTGAGTGTTGGGAAAGCATGTGAGAGATCGAGTGATGACTAGTTCGGAAAGCCAACTAACACTCTGGAACTGTCCATGTGGACTCATAGCACTGGCTCAAGGCTGACACTGCTATTGAGATTTGGATCAATAGTGTCTATGGTTGGGTGGAACATCCTTGGTCTATAGCCTGTTTGTGTCATATTTTATAAAGATAACTGCTCTCTACTATGGTATTAATTATCTATATATGAATGTATTCCATTGTGTATTCATTTATCATTTAATTGAATCTTCAGAATATTCATGCTTGATGGTTATTGTTGTGCATTTCGTAAATCTTTTCTTTTATGTGTCCTTATTATTTTAAAAAGGTATTNTCTATATATGAATGTATTCCATTGTGTATTCATTTATCATTTAATTGAATCTTCAGAATATTCATGCTTGATGGTTATTGTTGTGCATTTCGTAAATCTTTTCTTTTATGTGTCCTTATTATTTTAAAAAGGTATCAGTATGAGAAATAAGTCCAAGGGTGGGCTTGAAGGTGGCGTACCCTGACCTATGGGTGGTCGGTGTGTGTTATAGTGGTGCGGAAGAGAGAGAGAGAGAGAGAGAGAGAGAGAGAGAGAGAGAGAGATAGAGAGAGAGAGAGAGATGAGGCAAGGGTATAGACTTAGGCATTAAAAACAAACACATGCGACTCTTGATAACTTCATGTGATAACACAATGGTATTGATATTGGTATTGGCAATGGTATTGGTATGGTATGGTATGTCATGGTATTGGTATTGGTATTGGTATAGTATTGGTATGCATACCATTTCCATGCACTAATATGCAATGGTATTGGTATTGGTATGGTATGGTATTGGTATTGGTATTGGTATGTATACCATTTCCATGCAATGATATTGGTATTGGTATGCAATGGTATGGTATTGGTATTGGTATTGGTATTGGTATGGTATTGGTGTTTGATCCCAAGATAATTTTGACTTGTGGCCCTATTTTCCCTAACTTATTAGATGATAATGGATTCGATTGGTGTGCTAAAAATTATTGTCATTGTTGTGTAATAGGATCTAGAGGAGACCATGGAAAGTGGATGTGGACGACGTAGACCTACTAAATCACAGAGAGGAAAGTGGGGTGGATGAGAATGTGACAATGAAATCTACAGATACAATAAAGGTAAGAATAAAAAGCAACCTCAACCAAAGGAGGAAGGTCTTTATGAATTCACAAATGCTACAACATAGAAGAGATAAAGTCTTTTTTTTTTTTCCATATGGCCTTTGAGCTCAAACTTATTGGTGGAAAATGCACAAGAATTGTGATTAAATGTGATTCTATGATCAAGTGAAAAGTTTGAAAATTAGGATGGCCATGTGGGATACGGATGTTGGATACTTTTCTTGTTGAAATTTTGGCTAGATGTAAATACCTAGGGTGATAAAAAAAAAAAACTCAAAAACATGATATCAATATGTCAAAAAGCCGACTAAGGTGAGGTTTTTTGTTGCATAGAAAATTTGTTGAAATAATATAATTGGTGTACTAAACATTATTGACTATGTTGTGTACGAAAAGAGCTAGATGATGCCATGGAAACAATTACATTTTGGTTCCGTTTTGATTATTGTGGACTATTACATTGTACCATTTTGTATCACCTTGGATCTCTTATTTATATATAATAAAATGGGTTTGTTATTTTATTGTATTGTCAAATGTTGTAAAATGTTGCATTATTGATTAATTAAGATTTGATGATTTACATTGTTACAAATTATAGAGGTGTAATCTACTGGATAACACATTGATACAATCATTATATCAAAATGAAATAACATAAACATAGAAAAACAATACTATTATAAAAAATATTTGATTTTGAGATGATTAATTGAAAATTTGTAAAAAAACAATTAATTTAAATATATAGATACAAACTCACACAATGGGGCATGCCATCATATATAAATGAGTTTTTTTCAATGGATTATACGCATCCATGATATTAACTATATTAAAGAAACAATGCATATAATATCTTATTAGAATTAGAATTTTACATTCCTCGTGTGAGAGATACCTACTTGTACTCTAAATATGACAAAAGATAAATGCACTAGTTCTTTAAAGATAATAAAAGCATGGTTGATTTAAATGTAATAAAAGCATCCATTCTTAACATCAAAGAGTGATGTCTAACTCTCACCTCAAATTTTAGTATATTTCAGTGCAGAGGGTAATAAAGACACCAACACTTATGAATTATACAAGTTGTTATCACCGTATAAGTTATAGGATCAACTGGTGACTGGGATATTATCTGTCTCTAGTGTTTTGTTGACAAATGATTTTTCATTCTGCAAATAATTTGAAAAAGAAAAAAGAAAGAAAAAGAAAAAGAAAAGAAAAAAGAAAGAAAAGAAAAAGAAAAAAGAAAAGAAGAATAAAAAGAAAAAGGAAAGAGGGCATAAAAGAATTGCAATAAAAGCCCCATGCAATAATAATAACTTGGTCCATACCTTTCAAGCATGGCCAATTTCTTTTTAAGTTGATGTTGATAGGGTAGTGAATGAATTTGGATAAACAATTTAATCTTAGCCAAAGTGTCTAGGTTAGATTAGTGAATAAATATGGCCAGACTGTCTAATCTTGGTCAGATAGCCCCAGGGTAGAGTAAATTCTTAACCCAACAGTCTAATCTGGGTTAATTGTCATAGAAAGATAGGTTAGTATATAGGCTATTTTCTTTGTTGTTTCATTTCAATAAAACCAGCTTGATGTAAACGTTGTACCATGTTTCATATGCTTAGAAGATCGTTTGGTCGAACCCCATGGTGGCGTCTACTTGAAAAGTTTGGGGAAAAACCCATAAAATGCGTTTATCCTAATTTTTTCCCTGGTGCATGTGTTTTCCGCTCCCCACTTATGCTACCTGCATATATCAACGGTCCTGATCATGGCGCCCATATCTACGGTGGACAGATCATTCCGGACCCCCCCCCGACCGTTCTGCTTTTAACCTGGGGGGGTCCAGAATCGATGATAAGACTCGCATTCATCTGAACAACACAAGATCGAGTGCTCAAATCAACGGTCAATATTGGATTCCGGACCCCCCCCCGTCCGTTCTTCCTTTAATGGAGGGGGGGCTGGTTCGGAATGAGTGATAAAAGGCGCGCAAAGATCTACAACCAGGAAACAGGCGCACAGATCAATGGCTCAAAATGGATTTCGGACCCCCCCCAGATGATCTGCTTTTAACCGAGGGGGGGGGGGTCCAGAATGGAATCTTCGCTCTAGCGGGCCCCTCTTTGTACGTGGCATCATTTTAATGGCCCCGAGTTCCATCACCGCCTGTCGTCTGACTTACCATCGTCACCACTGGACATCACATTCCACTTTTCCTGAGTTAGTCATGTCCCATAACTGTTGTCAGTCCCTATCCCCCTTTCATTCATGGAAAGCCCCTTACTATGACTTTTACCTCCAATCGATAGCCTGCACGTCACCCATCCATATCTCTCAGTCATAGTCACCCGCCATCTCACCCTCAAAGTGATCCGTTGGCCATTTATTACTGGATAACCTATCTGTTATCCAGCTGACCTGTCTCTCGCGCCCAACCGACCCCCATTTTACTTAAAACTACCGTTATTCCCCCTTACTGTCGCCATTCACCCATCGCACCAGAGAAATTCACCACTTACTCCTTCTTTATAGTCCATTGTCCCCATCCATAGTCATACGCCCCCACTAACGTTGTGTTTATTGCAGGTACTGTTGCAGAAATGGCGCCAAAGTCCAAACAAGCGAAAGGAGAGGAGAATCTATTTCTCCTGCCACCTGTCGACCTGGACAGGATCCCACTGGTCAACAAAGATCGGTTAATTGTGGATACCAAATGCGATTTTGATTTCTTAGACCTCCAGTCGTGGCTCCGGGAAGTCTTCCTGGACCAGAGTGATGAAATTGGACTCTGGGAGTCCAATTTACACCTCTACCTCTTCCCTCAGATCCACCATTTTCCTGAGTTTTCTCTCAAGTGTCAAGCCCATTATATCCCCGAGAAAAGAGTCGTCGTCTCCTCGTCTGGAGAGATCATGTTCCTCATCACGCCCGAATCCATAGACCAGATGATGCAAATCCCCTGAGCCGGCTCTACGTCCCCCTTCAACCTGGAAATTCTCACCGAATTATACCAGAAAATGACCTTTCCCAAAAGAGCTCAAATATTTTAGCTCTTCCTTCCCTCATCCACTCAGTCTCCCTCCACCAATCCTCCTTACCCGTCCTCCACGTTCTCAACTAAGGGAAACCAGGTCATCTCTTCCCTTTATGCTTTGTTAGGATACTATTCTGACCAGTGGGTAGATGAACCCATTCTGGGTTTTTTATCCATCTTCTCTACAGATGAAAAGCCCACCACCTAGTTTGATTTCAGCACCTTCTTGGTAGACAATATTCACGAACAGTTCATGAATTTTTGCACCAAATGCATGTTTATATATTCATCAGTACTGGCATACATGTTTTTCTTCTTCCAGGCAGACAAATTTGGTTTTTCCATGCAAAATATGGATGGAGATGGTAGACCGTAGGCAGTCACAGCGTGGACCTCCTTGCTCAAGCACAAATCCATTGATTTCAGTTTCAGGGATTTCATCAACCAATTCTACCACCTTATGGTAAGCATGCTAGGTGGCAGGCCTAAGCCTCAGATAAGTGATGAAGTTCAGAGGATTCTGCATCTCTCTGACAACACAAAGACTGGGGATTGGTACTTGTATCAAAATCATACCGAGATCATAGTATACAGGTGCGAATTGGCACCGTATAAGCTGCCCAAGTATCTACCTGTCAGGATTTTTTCTCTAGAATATATAAGGCAGATTATAAATTCTGATGATATTCACTTCATGTCATTGAAGAAAAAGCAGCAGCTAAGAATCAAGAGGCAGATTGTCTCCTTCATCTACAACAATCATGGCGCTGGGGAAGAAGCAGACAAGATGTCGAGAGAAATGAATTTCTTCATGAGCTTCCCATGGCACTATGATCCTTGTGGGATCATCTTAGATATGAGAGTGAAAAACAAGAACATCTCGTATGTTCATGTGTCCAGGCCCGAAATTGAGAAATTCACCAATCAGACAGCCTGGGAGCCTAACACATTGATTGAAGTAGAACAACAAGATCCCCTTGCCACTGTGTCACAAATGACCATGCCTTAGGTCCCGAAGGAAAAAAGGCCTCGACAAGAGTTATCTCTGCCTGTCATAGAGGTATCGTCTGAAGAGTTCCAACCGCATACTAAGAGGCCCAAGACAACTTCAGTCCCTAGCCCGACAAGGGAAAAAGAAGACTCGTCCACAACAGTGACCAAGTCTGTTATTCCACCCTTTGGTTTGAGCCTCTATAAGGACATTACCCCAACATTGCCGAAGAAATCCACAGACTCCCCATTGAACACTCAACTAGGCAAGGCAGGGCCCAAGTTGAGCATTTTCGATAAGTACGAATTGATCAAGAAAAGGAACCAGACCCTTACCAGCAGTACTTGGACTCAGTTTTGGAAGCAGACGTCGAATGCGCAACATAGGCTGTTGTCTACATTTGACACAGAAAAGGGAATAATGCATATGGTATTCCTCCAGGAATAGGTGCCAGATCCAAAGGTGATCACTGACTATAAAAGGGCCACCTTCGAATTCCAGACGAAGGACGTGCATCCGACCGATCAAATGGATCTACACAAGAAGACAGGGGAAATGGTTTTCTACACTCTGGCACATGCTTCTACTGCTGCGTCGAAATTGCAGGTGTCCCTGAACAATGTTCAAATACAATTAAAGATGGAGAAGATATCGTCCTTTGCCAAGGACAATAGGATCAAGACTTTGGAGGAACTGGTCCTCGAGATCTGTTATGATCCTTCGAACGTCAAAGTAGCGGAGGAAATGATAAAGAAGAAAAATGCTGACATTTCCTCCTTGAGGAAACAACTGAAGCTCCCACCCATAGAGGACTCGTAGGAAAAGGAGATAGTAGAGAAAGAAGGCGAGAAGGATGAAATGCTCAAGCTGCTCATGGAGCAGAATGCATAGCTCAAAGAAATGGAATCTGAGATGGAGAAACTATTAAAAGAGAAGGAGAAGCTGAAGCCAATGGAAGTCATTCCATTGAGTGCCATTCTGATTTCAGGAGCAAGCACAGCATCAGTGACAACAGTCCCATCCGTAAGTCCATTGACATCCCAAGAGAAGACAACCGACCTTGTTGAGTCCATGGAAAAAATGAACCTGCAGGAAACTGAGATCAACAGGTTGAAAAAGGAGATTGAGAACCTTCAAGAACTGAAATATTCCTTTCAGACCAGCCTCTCCAAGGAAAAGCTGGTAATAGAGCATCTCAAGCAGGAGCTACAGCAGCTCCGGAAGAAAACAATGGTAGGGAAGACTTTGGATGAGGTTAAAGAGAATGTATGGACAGACATCATTAAGTCCATAAACTATTAGAAAAATAGGGCCGCAGAGCAATAAAATAAAACAAATGCAGAAACAAAACACAGAAGACACACAATACAAGAGAGACACAGATTTACATGGTTCACCCAGTGTGGGCTACATCCACCAGAGAAATTGCCAGGTCCTTCCTTTATTATTATCCAACAAATGAAGGGATACAACCTACAACAAAGCCCGTTGTAACTTCCTCTTCTTTCTCTCACAGTCTCCTCTCTCAGAATAAAATATTCACCCTCAATCATAGCCGTGTTACATTTCCCTCATAAAAGAGGGTTGTCGTCTAGGGCAAAAAACCCTAACATAATCTCTACCGTTAGATCTGCGACCTTATAATGAACAATCCAGATTTACAATGAAATTACAATATACTTTTATAAGGAAATTATTGCTTCGGGGGCTTCGCCCCCGAACCCTCGCTGGGGCCCTGCTTTCCCCCAGACCTCCCAGCCGGGGGGATGGACCCCTCGGAACCCTCAGAGGGGGTACCCCCCCTCAGCACTCCACCGCGTGGAAGAGTGTACATACTTTTGGGGTGTAAATACTTCATGGGGTATAAACACGGCTGAAAGCAAGGACCTCTGAATCAGGAAGATAATCAATCTCCACAACCAACAATCTCCCACTTGGAGACTGATCTCAACAACTCCACCGCTTTTGTATATGATGGACTCTGAACCTTCTTGGACTTGGCAAATTTCTCATCTTCATCTTCATTCTTGAAGACCAACTGAAACTGAGCAAGAACTCAGTTTCTCCCTGGTTACTTCATTTGTTAACATGTCTGCAGGATTATGGCTAGTGTGTATATTTTCCATATTCAATTGTCCATCTTCCAAGGTGGATCGTATGAAGTGGTACCTCAACTATATATTCTTAGTCTTCGAATGGAAGGCTGAGTTCTTTGCAAGGTGAATGGAACTCTGATTGTCACAGTACAACTTGTTGTTCTCCTTCTTCTTTCCCAATTCCTCCATAAACCTTTGTAACCAAATCATCTCTTTACTAGCCTCTGTAACAGAAACATACTCTACCTCTGTTGTTGAAAGTGCAACAACTTTTTGCAGTTTCAAAATCCAACTTACTCTTGTTCCACCTATAGTAAAAACATACCCCGTGGTGCTCCTCCTGTTGTCTTTATCACCTGCCATATCTGAATCAACATATCCCTATAGAAAAGTGTCTGAACCTCCAAAACATAATTCATGTGTAGTAGTACCTCTCAAATACCTGAGAATCCACTTTACTTCCTCCCAATGTTCTTTACCTGGATTGTTCATATACCTTCTCACAACTCCCACTGCA
>ML786084.1:77168-89998 GCA_009831015.1 Picea engelmannii | reverse complement strand
TCGGCTTCTTTGCTACTCCACTCAATGGTAGGAATAGATCCTTCTGATATAAATAGTCTTCCATCTGCATCTTCCATAACTGGTAGTTTTGGTCGTTAAATTTCTCGACCCTAAACTTTCCATCTTCCGACATTGCTCCCACTGGAACCACGAACCCTCTTTTCCTGCGAGTTACCTTATGTTCTGATACCAGTTATTAGAAAAACAGGACCGCGGAGCAATAAAATAAAACAAATGCAGAAACAAAACACAGAAGACACACAATACAACAGAGACACAGATTTACGAGGTTCACCCAGTGTGGGCTACATCCACCAGAGAAATTGCCCGGTCCTTCCTTTATTATTATCCAGCAAATGAAGGGATACAACCTACAGCAAAACCCGCTGTAAGTTCCTGTTCTTTCTCTCACAGTCTCCTCTCTCAGAATACAATATTCACCCTCAATCATAGCCGTGATACATTTCCCTCAAAAAAGAGGGTTGCCTTCTAGGGCAAAAAACCCTAACATAATCTCTACCGTTAGATCTGCGACCTTATAATGAATAGTCCAGATTTACAATGAAATTACAATATACTTTTATAAGGAAATTTTTGCTTCGGGGGCTTCGCCCCCAAACCCCCGTTGGGGACCCGCTTGCCCCCAGACACCCCAGCCGGGGGGATGGACCCCCCGAACCCCGCAGAGGGGGTACCCCCCCTCTGCACTCCCCCGCGTGGAAGAGTGTACATACTTCTGGGGTGTAAATACTTCATGGGGTATAAACACGGCTGAAAGCAAGGACCTCTGAATCAGGAAGATAATCAGGCTCCACAACCAACATAAACGAGACATGGCCCATGATCCAAATCATGTTTGAGCAGAATGAGTTGGTCCAGAGGAGAAAACAAACCATTGAGAAGATCAAAGTAGAATTGGGAGACATTCCAACATAGGTAAATGAGATCATCAATTCCTCAATTCTAAGACCGGGAAGAGCTGGAAGAGATGAAGATTGAAGACAGAACATAGACCATCCTTGAGGTCAAAAGGGTTCTAACCAAGAGAGGATTAATGCTTCAGCTGGAAGAAAAGGTTCAGGCCATGGACCTAGGGTTACAAATATTATTCAGTAAGATTGAGGCTCTCCAGAAGAAAGGTCTACCCGTCTGAAGGTAATTAATTATAAATTGATGACACTCCCAGATTACAAGAAGAGATTGGCTGAGGTGTCTAAGGATAGTTCAAAGTTTGCAGGCATACAAGGGAGCATCACTGGAAAGGAATTCCTGGACGCCCTTCAGTGGGACATCAATATCCAACACGAGATTCAATACATATTCCTCACCAAGCCTACATTCGCCAAGTATACAGAAATGGACGAAGTGTATCGAAGACTGTTCAAACTCAACGTGCCCAGTCATCTTAGATGGGAAGAGCTCTGTGATTTGATCGATTAGTAGATGAGATGTACCGGTCCAATCAACTGTCCAGTCAGATGAAGTTGTGCAGAAGCTTCATCAACGGCCCACCTAGAAATCAGTGTGCAGTTGCACCACCTTATCAAATAGTTCCTAGATTTAGGAAATTTGTTAAGTTAGTTAGGCTAAAAATAGATTTAGCATGTCCTGGTCATTAATGACAGGACCGTTTGTAATTTGAGTTATAAGTACTTCACCTTTCGAAGTATTGAGGGTTGTTGATCTTCACACCCTGATGCTATCAGACTGTAATATTTTTGAAGAGATCTTCCATTAATAAAAAGGAGGCACTTTTACAAGATTCTTGCGTGTATTCACTGGTGATGTTTTCTCTCTAAGTTGAATGTTATTCTAGCTTTGTTATCATACTATTTTCTGAATCTAATCTTTAAGAGTAACGAATGTTGCAGGACTTATCTCGTATACCCTGTTTCTGACTCGAAAGATTTTAGTGTTTTATCTTCTGGTGTTTTCAATAAAGAAATTCTTAACTACTTCTTTGTTGAAATTATATTTCTCATATTTTATTCTATTCATCATTTAAGCTACTGAAAGATCCATTGTATATATTATCTCACCCTGTGAAATTTTTCCCTTTGCGTTTCTGGTTTGTATTTCATATTTATTAACACACGGACCCCATAGCCCAATGGATGTGTAGACTGTCTCAACCAATTCAAAAAAATACTTTGACAACAAACCGACTTATCTCTTTACCTATCCTAATATTTAAAGTTTGAAAACATAGCTAAATCATATAGAGAGATCCCTCTTTGAAGTCGGAATGGCTAGATTCCAGCTTCAAAAGCAGTTGGATAAAGTTACCTTTGTAGATTTCTTTTGTTTTCAACCTCTAGGAAATTTACCAAGTGCTAAGACAAGCATCAAAATAGACATAGAATATAAATTTTAGTTTATTTCCGTGCACATGGTAATAAAGGAACCAACACTTATGAATTATACAAGCATCAAAATAGACATATAATAGAGACACGCCAATTTATTAGAAATTTTAAAATTAGAGATTATCTAAAACTTTCCCAAAACCCAAATTTTTATTAAAATTTTTAAAATTAGGTATTATTAAATCCATTTCAAATTACACCTCACTATTCATTGGATTTTGGTCACCAAAATATTCAATTTAATTTTATATTATATTTTTACATACTTATTGGAAATGGGCACAATTAATGATCTTTTAATCTAAAAACATAATCTTATGACTAGCTTGTTTACTTTTTCACAATTACTTAATTATATTAAGAAATTGTTGTAATGCCATATAATTGAAAAGTTTAGATGATTAACAAAATATTTGTGCAAGTTTTTATTTCCATTTTTGAATAATTAACAATAGATTGGAGTGTAAATGGCCTAATCACACATTTAGAGTGGATTGGGCCTCGTGCCATTTAATTTAAAGTTATTAATTATGAGAGAAGACCTTGTTAATCTACATTTATCTCATTCTAATTGCATATCTAACTAGCATGACCACAAATAATTGCATTTTTTTTAGTACAGATAATACAATCTAATTTGTTATAGCACTGTAATTGCATATCTAACTAGCAGAGACACAAATAATCACATATCTAACTAGCAACACAATTGTGGCTAAAGCTATAGACATATTTAATTTACAAACTCTAATTCTAACTTAAACCCTAAATAGGATTTGTATGTGAGTGTGCTAGTTATTGTGCAATTGTGTGTTTTCCTCCTCTATTTCCATATATCAAAGTTGTCTCTTCATGGTTATAAAGTCTTACAGAACCCAATCAAATCATATATTTGTATCAATATATAACAAATCATGGGTTCTTCCATTGCAATGGAATATAAGATTTGAATAAGGAATGCCTTTGATGTTTGGCATAAGTTCATTTTCCATCTCCGGAGTTGGAATATTCTACTAATATAGGATTTTAGACAATTGGGACTCCCTCCTTCTCTTTACCTTTAGTCTCTACAATTTTCTTATGGTTTTGTGTTTAAGGAGTAAAATTTTAGATGAAGACTCCAACACTTGCATCCCAATGTCCACTCAATTACAGTTCTAGAAAAAATTATTGTTACTACAAGGGTTTGTTCTATTCTCTTCTTCTTCATTTTCCTTTGAACTTATTGTTGTAGTGGAGAAGTTTTCTTCCCATTCTTCCCCCAAAAGGGACATAAACTAGAGTGTCAAAAATCACTAGCCTTGTGGCCTAACTATTCAATTTGTATTTGTTCTTGTCAACTTGTTTTCTTGGTCTCCCAATTATGGGTACAATTTATGGTGGAGAAACATCCATTGGCTACTATCTTTTAACCTTCTCTACAAGCAAGGTCGAGCAATGGCTTTTTATTATTTTTTCTTTAATTGAATTGGATTCTTCTTCTATTCCTCTTGCCTTGGAAAAAGTTGTTTTAGTGGTCTTAGTTTGAACCAGAATTTTACTTGCTTCCTCTTCTCCATTGAAACTCATGCCTTCAATGTTCAACCATAATGGGGTTTATAATCCCTTGATTTCTCTCGCATGCTTTTAAAAATCACCAAAGGGTTATTGAGAAAGTTCTATGGAGGGTGCAATTACCATGATTGTCTCAATCGTGGCTATAGATCCTCCCATAGCAATGGAAGTGTGTGTACTTCCTTCTGTTGGATAGTTACTTACAACTTTGCCAATATATCAAGCTCATTTTCCATCTTTTTTATTCTCTCCCAAAGTGTTGGCTATATTGTTGGATCTACACATTGGATCCCCTTAGTTATTCCAACCTCTCTATTTTCAATGCTTTACCCACAATGGGTCTCCCTTTTCCTCAAAGTGTTGAGAGATTCTACCAACTCACAAATTCAAATTCTATAATATCAATATGATTCATTAGTTATTCCAACCTCTCTATTTTCAATGCTTTACCCACAATGGGTCTCCCTTTTCTTCAAAGTGTTGAGAGCTTCTACTAAATCACAAATTCAAAATTCTATAATACCATTATAATTCCTACAAATGAGGGATTTTCACAAATTTAAATTCTATAATACAAATATGATTCATTCAAATGAAGGATTTTCACAGATTCAAATATTATAATAATATTATAATACCAATATCATTTAAATGACTGATTTATAGCCACACATTTCATCAATATGGATACTCTATAAAAAAAAATTTGATTGTTTGCAATCTTTTAGATTTGAGCTTTTGAACTTGGTTAACACAAATTCAAATTCTATAATACCAATATCACTCATTTAAATGAGGGATTTATAGCCACTCATTTCATCAATATGGATACTCTATAGAAAAAATAATTGATTCTTTGCAATCTTTTAGATTTGGGCTTTTCACACAAATTCAAATTTTATAATACCAATATCATTATATTTGGGCTTTTCACACAAATTCAAATTCTATAATACCAATATCATCATTTAAATGAGGGATTTATAGTTACTCATTTCATCAATATGGATACTCTACGGAAAAAATAATTGATTCTTTGCAATCTTTTAGATTTGGGCTTTTGAACTTGGTTTACATGTTATTCCATGAAATGAAGGATTTATTTCCAGCTTTGGTTCAACGTTTAGTCGCTTTGTTGATGGTGCCAAGTCCAGTAATAAACAGGTTTCCATTTACGCAAATTGCAGCATTCAAAATATGTTAGACTTTTTTTTTCTCTCAATATATATACACACTCTTTTACAACAATATATACACACTCTTTTACAACAATAGCCATATCCATTTCTTAAACCAATGACACGTCTACCTCTTCAACAGAATCATTGTAATGGAGCATGCTCATATCTTGAGGCGACTGAACACACACAGAATTCTAATGTAAAGATCATTCCCAATGGGTGTAACTGCCGGTTGATGAAACACCCCCATAATGAAAATACAGTTTGACTTCTTACCATTAAGAAACTAAAACAGAAGTTTGATTTTATAGTTCGTACATAAAACATCATCTTCATGACTTCCTACACTGAACAAAGAAACTAAGAAAAACAGTATGAGTTGCGGCCATAAACAAAGAAACTAAAATAATAATGATCTTCCACTTAACGCTTGAATGCTTCAATAATTTTAGTGAGACTTCCCTTCCTCCCCACTATTTTAGGTASAGAAAAKCCTGCGGACTGTAAAATTTCAATCCACTGCTCTTTCGTTCTTTGTCTTSCTCCACGGAAACCATTCAACATAATCATATCCATAACCTGGCCAGATCCTGTTGGATCACAATCTTCACTTATATCTAGAACTGCTTCAGCTATTATTAATTTTCCTTTATGTGAAATGGCGTTGTAGCAGATATTAAGCAGCTTGCTGCACTGCTCATCGTCCCATATATGCAGTACGTGCTTTTAATAATGATAAATCCAGAGAAAATAAAAATTAATTAAAAGTGCTTAAACTATTGTGAAATCGAAGTCCATAACAATAATAATTTACAAATTGTCAAGGTTTATATTTCACCTTCATAAAAATCGCATCTCCTGAGGGCACGCTTTCAAACATGTCACCGCTAATGTGTTGTATACCTGTCGGAATGATAGACAAGGTAGCGATATAAAGTAATATTTGGAAATGACATTTCCAGTAATAATAACTAGCACAGCGGCAAAGTCTGCTGGTGAACGCCGATAGGTATCGGCTAAAAACCAGGCTGGAGAAGCAGTTAAAACTTGTTCAAACCCAGCTCAGTTATAGGATAAAAATAAAAGAGTGCTAGGAAAGCAGTTAAAACCCTATGCTATATTAAATAATGGATCATTATTATCAAGTTTATGTAAAAGTGATAATAAAAATTTTCATAGAGGTTAATTTTTGTTAATCATCTAAATGTGGTAATTATATGGCCTTATAGTTATTTCTTAATATAATTCCATAAATGTGAAAAAGTAAATAAGTTAACTGATGCATTCATAAATGCAAAGAAGTTATGAACTATGAATTCTATCAAATTTATCCATTAATTTGAGAAGACTACTAAGAATATTTTAACATCTTTTATTGCTAGCCATCAAATTAAATTTTTAAATTAAAAGATCAATAATTGTACACATTGAAAAAATAAAAATTTTAAATTATTATTTATAAAAGATATTTTATCTATTTTCAAAATGATAAAATTTATTATAGTTCAAATATTAATCAATAATGAAAATTCAAAATAATTATTATTAATGGTTATTCTGAATCTATCTATTATGCATAAAATACAGGTCATTTATTTATTAGTAATCCATAAGGTAGCTCCTACTATATACTTTTTTATATTAAGTCATAATCTATTTGCTTATTTTGAATAAAAACTAACCCTGACGAAAGCACAATGACTTTTAAATCTTAAAATCAATAAATGATTTGAAACTACTTTTATTAAAATTATATCTTTTAGTAACATCTAATATACCTGGATACTATACTCAATTACAATGCAACTTCTTAATTAAAATAACATTTTAATTTAGGACAAAATATTTCTTTCCTGTATTTATTTTTTATTTTCTATTAATTTAGAATAAAATATTCCCTCCTTATATTGATTTTATTGTTACATTAACAATTTGTATTGATTTTATTGTTACACTAACAATTTAAAATAAATTTTATTGTTATACTAACAATTTAAAATAATCTTTTAAAAACAAAATTTTAATAATAATAATTAACGATTTAAAATAATCCTTTAAAAACAGAATTTTAATAATAATAATTAACAATTTAAAATAATCCTTTAAAAACAAAATTTTAATAATAACAATTAACAATTTAAAATAATTACATAATTTTAATAATAATCAAATTATTTAGATGAATGTAGCAAGACCTTTCTATGTGAAGCCTCATATTAATAACTAAAATATAATATTTTTCTATTACAAAAGCACTTCATTACAGATTTTTTTATTTTTCTAGTTACCACTATTATATATGGTTTTTGAAAGAATTTTTTTTAGGATTGAACTCCCTATAATAGCAATTTTTTTTTCCATTGAACTCACTAAAATAGATAATATTTTTACCTATTTTTTATTTGCCTATTTACCACTATTATACATGGTTTATTTATAACACAGTCACATAGTTTATTTTTTTTTTCCATTGAACTCACTAAAATAGATAATATTTTTACCTATTTTTTATTTGCCTATTTACCACTATTATACATGGTTTATTTATAACACAGTCACATAGTTTGGTTGATAAAACTCTTAAAGCATATTTAATTTACTAAACATAATTTTAACATAAATCTTAATTAGGGTTCGTAAATAAAATCTACTATAGCAGTTCATTGTGGCTGTGCTAGTATATGGAGGCAGAGAGCCAATTAAAGTGAGCTATGTTAATATCATATACCCACAGATCGAGATATCAAAGGCTGATTGTTTCAACATGAACAATATGAAATGTTGCAATTATGGCAGCTGAGTGTACAGCAATGTAATAGCAATGTAAATATAGAGAAAAAATTTAATATTGAAGTAATTTATAATTTCAATTAAGTTTGTTAATCATTAGAAAGTGGCAATTAAATAGTCACACGGTAATTTCTTAATCATATTAAGTAAATGTTAAAAAGTAAATAGGTTAACTCACGTCCTAAAAAATGAAGAAAATTATGAACATGAAATTTCATTCATTGATTTGGAAGAACCACTAAGACTATGTCAACATCTTCAATTGATAACCATAGAATTGAAATTTATGATTAAAAGATGATTAAATGTGTCCATTTCCAATAAATGTAAGGCTTAAAAATAATTTGTTTTTACCATTATACTCACTTACTGAAAATTGTACTCACTGAAATAGCAAATATGTTTTTTTACCATTAAGCTAACTAAAATAGCAAAATAAGAATCACTGAACTCACTAAAATAACTAAAATAACGATTTTTTTTACCATTGAGCTCACTAAAATAGCAAAATAAGAATACCTGGAAGAGTTTGGTGCAGTTGCAATGACGTGAGGGAGATGATAATTGATGGCCTGGATATGAGGATACACTGTGATAATTTGAGCGATCACTTCTCCGTGCCCTCCTCCCACGTCCACCAGCGTGTTGACGTCCTGGAAGCCATCGTAAGTAGCCAAAATCCCCCTCATATCCAACTTTGTGAGGGAGACCATGGCTGCGTTGAAGACGTCGTTAACTTCCGGGTTGCCTGCTGCATAAGACCAGAAATCTTCACCTGTGCCACGAGATTTCTGGAAATTATTGCCCAATTGGAGCACACGCTCGTGAATATTGTCCCAGCCAGGCCTCAAAGCGGCATGTGTCTGCAAGAGAACGAGGGGAGCGAAGCTTAATGGACTAATGTCCGGAGAGATGAAATAGGTTTTTCCAAGATTGGTAAGCGTGTATTTCATGGTCTGAGCTTCTGCGTTAATTCTCAGGGCATCTTCCGCTGGCTTGATGGCCTGCACGACTCCCATGGTGGAAAGGTAAGTAAGAAATCGGGAGAGGGCGTCCAGGTCGGGATCTTCAGAGGGAAGTTGGGCGGCGATCTGTTTGGCGGAGAGAGGAGAGTCGGGGCCGGCTCTCCAAATGATGTCGGGGATTTTAAGGCGAAGAGCACATTTTAGAAGAAAGGGGTTCACTATCGAAAACGCCATTCTTAAGGCCGAAGCTTGCAGCAACTCTTCGTTGTTAACGAACCGGATATCCATATCCGAACCCCGTAGCAGGTTGAAAATAGAGGTTGAAATAGGAGACCATGCAAAGCTTTAACTCAAGATGTTGTAGTAAAAATGAGACAATATGAGAAATGGTGATTTTTTCACATTTTATATATCTTAATATCATAATGGTTTTAATGGGAAAAATCTAATAGATAAATCACACCTAACCAAAAAATGTATAGTACTTCAACTTATAATATATTTTCAGTGAGTTGTGGCTAAAGTCATTTTGCTTGATAATTTGCACTATCTCACAATTTGAATTAATATAGAGGATTAATTTCCTTCCTATCATTTATAAAAGTAAGTAAATTGGAAGAATCATTTTGCATACTATTATCATTTAAATCAATGTACCCTATTGTTTTATGTTATATTATTATCATTGAAATCAATGAGTCTCATTGCTGAAATGAATGCAACTACCTGAGTATGCTAAATCTTTTTTCATTATATCATCACAATGGATCCATATTGTTTTGCATTATGTCATTATTGAAATCAATCTTAACTCTAAATAATTTATCATTGTGTGATCAATAAAGTCAATGCATTGCATTGTTTTTCATTATGTCATTAAATCATTGCAACTAATTCCTCAAAATATTTTTTTAATGTACCATCTCTAAAATAAATGGGCCTATTGTTTTGTGTTATATTATTGGTGAAATCATTTTAATTCTCTTACTTTTGCAAATCATTTTTTTAATATCATCATTGAAATCAATATGCCCTACTGTGTTTTGTGATATATCATTGTTGAAATCAATGCATTTATTCAATGATTGATATATTGCATTTTCTGACAACATAATCTTATCATAAAATATTTCATTACAATGGTGTGTTGTCCATAATTGCAACATTATTCTCAACCCAACTACTTTATATTTCACTTCATTAATTACTGTCATTCTATAAAGATATGAAATAGATATTGTTATGTGGTATATATTTTAAACAAAGAATGATATCTAACTCCCACAATATGGTACAATATTCTATATAACAACAATAATTATTAACTTAGTCACATAAGCATTTCAACATACCTTCCACAATCAACAGAACATACCCTCCATTAAACTTTGAATAACATCAAGCTCTACTCCTCTCTATAATTTGAAATCCATTTTAACTAACGCATCTCATTAACTTGTTCTTCATGTTATCTCTCGCTAGTGTTTAGTTTCTAATGTTGCTTGTTAATGCTCTTAATGAAAATAATTTTTCTAGTGTTGTTAATAATGTGCAAGTCTATAATATTGTTTGTCACAGGTTCTTTAGTATCATAACATTCAATAGGTTGAATATTTACTTCATTTTCATTTTCAATGGTGAATGTGAAAGTGTTAAAATGACTCCATAATTTTCTTAAAAGTTGACTTCATTTTCATTACAATATCTAATGTCAAAGTATTAAAAACATTCCATATTTTTCTCAAAATTTGAGTTATCTCTCAAATTTATAAATTATTGTTGTACACATCAATAAATACCTAAAAAAATCCATATATGTTTAATTGTTAAGATTTCCTAAAAATAATGTTAAAATACCCTCTAAACTAATACTAAGCTCCAATCTCAAAAACTTTGGAAACATTTTTAAGTGAATATCACATAGAATACAATTTTTTGCTAATTCAAGAAATTGAGAAACCTTAAAAACCAACAAAATTCAAGAACTCAAAACCCTATTTCAAAAAACAACACCTTTATTAAGGAACATTATTTCTATTATTTTTCAATTAATTAAATAAGTATATAATAGTGACTATCCATATAGGAATATAATTTTAAGTGACCACTAATGTTACTCCCTAAGTGAGTGCACTCTGTAGAATATTAATCATATTGAAAAAAAAAAAAAAATACAAAAGTTTCAAAATGTATATTTATAATGGTTTCTAAAGTGTAACTCATTTAAAATTTTGACTAAGTGTTTCCCATATATCGAGAGCAGAGCTAAATAATTCTTTCTCATATATCAAAGAACACAACTAATAGTAAGAGGTATTACATTTTTTTTACATTTAAACTAATAATATTTTTTTATTTAATCAATATAAAAAATTATACATCTCCCCAATAATAAAACATCTTTGAAACATAATATTATTTACTTTAAAATACTTAAGATGTAAACTTCAATTTCCTTAATCAAAACATATCATAAAAAAAAAATTACTTAACTACATTACCACGTAAATGGGTTGTTTGTAAAGCATAAACAAATACGAGGTAGTACATGGATTACACAGATAAAAGATTTATCTTGAGACTTGTGAAATAAGTTATTTGTGTATTAATAATATAATAATAATTGAAGTTGAGAAATGTTATTAAATTATTTGTATTACATTTATAATCAAATTCTTTATAAGACATTTACAATGAAAGAGATTATAATATAATCAAATTATTTATGAGACATTTACAAAGAAATAAATACAACAAGAGAGTATTCAAAAATAACATAATTATACTAATAATGTAGTAAATTAAACTTCACCTATGTTATTACATTACAACTCAAGAGTATTCAAAAGTAACATAGTTGTATTACTAATGCAATAAATTAAACTTAACTTATGTGATTACATGTAACATCTCTCTTGCACGCACTGAACAAACTTATTCTTTGAGGACACTTGCTTGCAAGTGATCCAGATTATTATACTATTGGGCATTTGATTATGATTATGAGGCATTATGGATTGATGGCTTCTTATTTTGTTGTATTGACATAGAGAGGTGCTATTGACTAGCTTTTCCTGAGTGTGCAAGATTTTGGACCTCAAGGATGCAGAGGCATGGATGAAACCCCTTGGACTCTGGATCAAGTCAGGCGTGGAATATTGGGGTTTGATTTTTGTATATATAGAATTTGTGCATCTGATTAGATGATATGATTATGGATACTATTTCTGACATGATTCGTTGATGATGCAGGGTGACTATAGCTTGCCGACCAGACTCACATGTGGAGCAGAGGGGTCATGTACAACTACCAGAGACATTGAGGGAGAGGTGTGGACACTAACCCTTCGACAGCCTACTAGCACTCCCATTGTGGCTCTAACTGTAGGTTAACGATTACCTAGTTTGAGAAGAGCCACAACGTCGTGAGGGCAGATTGCGACAGTCACTCATGATGACTCTAAGGGGCGCACAATAAGGCAATGGCATTATTCCTTAGAGGCCCTTAGAGTCCCACGAAATCACCTGGAAGAGTATTGACAACAAGGTTTTTGATGTCTACCAAGTCAGTCAAGAGGCGAGTGGCACCCTTGGAGCACGTAGTGCATCCTGAAGGGCACGTCGCGCAAGAAAAACGGAAAGAGGGGACTGGCACCCTTGGAGCATGTAGTGCATCCTGAAGGGCATGTCACGCAACGAAAACACAATGGGGTGAGTGGCACCCTTGGAGCACCTAGTGTGTCCTGAAGGGCACGTGGTGTTGCTAATTAATAAATGAATGAACCTAGATGGCCTTAGAACAAATAATGTGCTAAGAAAGATTTAAAGTAATTTTCCCTAATAAAATGTCACCGAGCCTGGGAAAATAAAGTCTAGGTCTAAGTGATACTTGTGATAAAAATAAATAAATAAATATATATATATATATATATATATATATATATATATATATATATATAAAAATATAAATAAAT
>ML786084.1:63858-77080 GCA_009831015.1 Picea engelmannii | reverse complement strand
TTTGGGGGATAAAATTTAAAGGGGGGGGAAAGGGGAAATAATTGTTTTATCACATATGCTAATTAAAAAGGAAAAGGGGAAAAAGTTGATTTTCTACACTTGCCAATTTGAGTTTTAAATAAAAAGGGAAAGAGGGAAATTTAAAAGCACTAGGAAACTAGGAAAAAGCAGGAAAAATAAAAATAAAGGGGAAACACAAGGAAAAAGTAGAAAGACTAACTTAGTAAGGTATCTAGCATTTAAGAACTTTCTAAATTAAAATCAACTAGTAAATTAGTAAGGGGGTAATTCATTAAAATGTGTAAGGGAATATGGGGACACCTAGGAGCGATTCTAGGAATGCTTTTAGGTGGGTGAGGGAAATAGGAGTAATTAAATAATTAATTAAATTAATTTATGGTGCAATGAAGGGTATGGGTGAAACATGTACAAGGAGGATTTTTATGAATTAAATTATTGAACATTAAATTAAATGGGATTTTGGGAAAGCAAATAACCTAGAAACTCTATATAAATGAGGGAGGAGGAGGAGGATGGATATCTTCTATTATGCATAACATTACACTGCAGAATTTTTGACTTGACTGACTTAGCTTGTGGGAATTGGGATACCCATCTTGGTGAGGAGTGGTAGCTCGGCCTTGCGAGGCGAGCTGGGAGCTAGCTGATTTCTGGTTCAATGTGTGTGGCCCCTTTGTGACTCGGGGGGCTAAGAGGGAAGAAGAGTACCCCTAGCGTTGGATGGGAGGTACCAGTGAAGTCTCATCGGTTGAAAAGAGGGAGCGACATGGAGCGCAAGGGACAACGAATAAGAGCAGACAACTTGGGATATGGTATGCTTGATTTCAATCTGCATGGTAGATTATCATTTACCTTACGCTTTGATTTCTATATTTTTAACTTTATAAGGAAGGTGTTGAACTTAGTGGTTTAATAGAGAACTTAAATTTCCTTATCCTTAAGTTCGTTGCTTGACTTGATTCCCTTGGAAATAGATCCCTGAATGTTGCGACCGTCCTATGGTTTTATATTTTTTGTGATGAGTTTGTGCTTCTTACTTCGCCCTCATCCCTATCTCATCAGTCCTCATCGGAGCATTCGACCAGGAGCCAGATCAACGATCGTCACTTCGGTTTTAATAAACCTATAGATCCTAACGTCTGATTTTTTGTGCATGGATGATGAGCGAAGGATGCTTCTGCCCAGGTGTCTTCTCCGGTTCGTTGTTCTTGGTTGATTGATGGTGTTTGTGACTTATTGTGATTGAGAAATTATGCATATTGTTTATCTTTCCCTATGAGAACAACTTATTACCCTGTGCATTTTTATATCACCTCTTTGTTTTGGTTGGCATTCATTCTTGATGATTTTAATGATAGTTTCGAGCTCTTGATTGGTAAAACATCAGCGTTACTGATATGTGAATGACAATGTTTAATATATATATGGGTTTCCTTTTTTACAATAGCCTTAATTAACTATAAGACTGTGTCGAATTTTCTGTTGTGTAGACAACGATTAATTATATCTGCATACAGTCATTGTTTTCCTTTCAGACAACACTTTAATTTTTTATTGTGAAATCACCCATTTTGACTTTGATTTTCTTTTAGCGTATGCCTTCGAATTGCTTACTGTGCATCTGTGATTTCACTTATATCGAGTGACTGTTATTGTTATTATTATTCCTTGTTAAAACATTAGTATTGCGATTTCACTTATACTGTTATTTCTTTAGTATAGTGTTATGGATATCTCTGGTTAAAAAACATGCATAGTGAATCAATAGGCATAGTGTTTATGCCCAGCTATATACAGTGTTATTGTTATTTCCTTAATATATGCACAAAGATATATTTATTTAATATAGTATTATTGATACATCTCTAATATACGTACCACGATATATAATATTATTGTTAATTCATGTTCCCACTTAGATTGACTCTCTTACAAAGAAGGATGGGTTAGATACTCTATTGTAGAAGGGAGCAAACTACCGAAATCCACCACTAAATTCTAGGTGATATGAGATATTTGATTTAATGGCATAATGAATTCGCTTGGTGGAGGTTGCAACATAAACTGAGCCTCGACAGACTGTAGTTGATACTCAGAATCTTGAAATTTGTCTACCACCAATGACCTGTAAGTTTATTTCATCTTTTAGAGATAAAAAAACTGAACTCTTATGCCCCAAAATCCTTCCACCTAGGCTTGAATAATATCCATCCCTACACACCTGCGTAAGTGTAACCTCTTTCCACCTTAGAATTTTAATGCGTGGAGCACTCTTGTTGCCCATCGTGGGCTCCTCCATTTGCATTGGTGCCTGGTCTCAGGCTGTGACTTAAGCTTGATCACTCATGGACTTGTCTGGAAACCTTTGATATTTGGTCTTCGGACCTAACAATTATTAATAAAAATTAACTATGGTTGACACATCATCTGGTTATTTTCAGTTGGCTTCTCAACAACATTGTAATTGCTGAAAGTTTTATCACGTGATATGCGTGTAAATGATGTGCATTTAGATGTTGTGTCGTAACCTTGGTAATACCTTTTAAATATATTTTGCTTGGATTAATCTGGTTAATATATTATTTATTTATTTTAGTTAATATATTCCTTACATAATCTACATACATTCTTTACATAATCTAGTTAATATATTCCTTATATATCTGGTTAATATATTCTTTAAAACTCTTAATTTTGTTGTTCCAGTATTTGCATCACCACGAAGAATATCTAGACGCAATTTCTATGTAAAGGTTATATTGACCCTCGTTGATATCCTAAGATAATCGGTAGGAAAAATCATAGGAAATCATTACTTAATCTGTGTTGTCAATCGTTGTGTTTCCTTATCAATATTCTTTTTATATTATGTATAAAAGTCGAAAGTAATTATTTTTTATTTATTCAAATTTGGTCGATGGAATTGAAAATGTCTTTACAACTCTAGAAATTCATCCTTCCATTAATGATATACAAGTGGAGACTTGGATAGTAGCCCTTAACAAGTTTTTACACATTCACCATAAAGATAAAATCCTGGTTTACTTGGAAAATCTAATATTACATTCCAATTATGATCCTGGAAATTGTAATTAAAATTCCTCAAGGAGATCCTTCAATTTATTAATTAGTTAAGTCAATCTTTATATGCGGAAGGCAGAAATTGTAACAAATTCTAAAGTGGTTTAGGAGGTGAGAGGGTAAATTATGAACAATTGAAACAAAAAGTTTACAATGTGGACGCTTTATACACTAGTAACTCCAAATTCTCAGCCAGTGCTAAATGGATTTAGAAATACCATGATCTCTTAAAATCGAAAGGATTTAAGAGGATAATTTTGAAGGATTAATTATTGATACCCCAAAAAGTTATCTTCAAAAATCTGTTTTAGAAAAACACACACACACACACACACACACACATATATATATATAAAATCTTCACCCCTCATTCTCGACATGGAAGACCCAGTTGCTTAGAATCGAAAATACCAAAGATATGATAAGTAGTTGAAGTGAAATAAATAAGTTTAGTGATTATAACCTCTTCATTGACCATTTTTATATATCAAACACAAGCTTGGAATCTGTTTGCTCCAAAAGATTTATGAAATACTGTATCATTAGCATACTTTATATATAGTGTTAAGTTTAAGATGCTTTGTAAACCTATTGAATGAGGAGTAAGATGGAAGGGTTCTTTAATCAAATACAACAACTTCCTCAATGGTTGAGTAATTTATGTGTTTGGAATCCCAAAAATTCACTTATTACTATAAGTGATATGAAGTGTTATGTTCGTTGAGGTTCTGAGTTTATATCATTCAATTCGGGCTCTTTTGTCGTTTCTTCCCCCAAAAGAAAGAGAAAGAAAAAAAAATCCACTTTCTTGTGTCGCATGTAGTCGTAATGATTTGGAGCATTACATATTCTATTAGAGCGGGTTCAACCTTGCGATTGTGGATCGCCAGGCTTTCCACTATAGTAAACCCATGAGTATTAACCCTTGTATTAATTAAAAACTTTAACGTGTCCATGTGGTGATAACATTTAGACGATACCTCATAGGTTCACAACGTGGTGTCGTGGAAGGAGGTGTGACGCCTCCAGAAGTTCCTGCACCCTCGTAGTCGAACCCCCAAGGGGAAGGGGAATTCCTTGGGATGGATTCGCTTGTTGTAAGGGATGATGATGGTATGATAAGGCCCTTCCAAGTAATGTCAAAGGGAATTGATTCACCATCATTACTAAGATGAGGCCAGGGCATCAGTACCCATGAGGGTCCAAAACACAGCCTAGCAAGTACCATTAGCATCCATTGACAACTCGAGAGAGTTGAGTTCTCAAGTTGACAAGTGTCGTGGATGGTTGTGTCGTCGAGGCATGGATGTAGAGAAGGGAATTGTGGCTTCTCTATTTGACCTCAAGCATGAAGGTTCGCATGGTGGTCTTTCGACTGAAGGGGAGATCTCTTCTATGGCAGAAGATGCTCCTACCACTTTTGAACATGGCCATCGACGACGTGTCATGGGAACTGTTCGAGGATGGTTCTAGGAGAGGTAACTTTCTAAGGAATTCATTGAGCGTCATATCAACAAGTTCAACGCCTTGCGACAAGGTATTCGCGCATTGCCCAAGTACGAGGCCCATTTTGGAGCTGCTTCGATATGCTCCACACCATTTTAGACAAAAACTTTAAGTCAAGAAGTTTGAGTTTCTCCTTATTGTTAGAATTTAGCTTCTACTTCGGGTACCAGGATTACTGGACTAAAGAAAGTGTGTGGATTGTGGGGAGCCACATTACCAACATTTTTTCCCAGAGGAAAGGACCATAGGATCTAGATCAGCAGGACCCACTGCCATGGGAGTTTTGGGTAAGGCCCATCAGATTCATGCAGTGGTGAATAACCATCAGGAAGAGCACTAGTCGAATGTGCTTGAGACGTCAGGTACCATCGCTAACCAGACCCTTAATATTCAATAGATCTTGGTGCTACCAAGAGTTTCAGTTCTGGTGCAGCACTAAAAAGGATTAAGGTAAAGGCAGTCAAACATGATGAGTTTAGATTTGTAGAGATGGATTCAAAATCCTAACAGAAGGTTGAAGGCAAGGTTACGGGATGTACCCTTAACCTGGTAGAGTTTGTCAGTAGGGCCAACCTGCACATCACGATGTTAGGATATTATGATGTCGTGATCAACATGGACTAGTTGGAATCACATGAAGCGATACTCAACTATAAGACTAAACGATTGAGCTTGGTCGATGATGAGGGAGAGAGACGCGTGATTGTAGGTTGAAACCAAAGAGTTTCCCTGAGGTTTATATCTTCCTTGAAGTTGTGTAAGAGCATGTGCAAGGGATGTAATATTTATGTGATCCTTGCGTTAAATGAGAAGGGAGTAGTGGAAGGTCTAGAACACCTTCCTGTGATGAGAGAGTTTGTGGACGTCCTCCCGGATGAGTTACCTAGGATGTCGCCGGATAGGGAATTGGAACTTACCTTAGACCTAAAACCGATGACTGAACCAATAGCTAGAACACCTTATTGGATGTCGACCCTGGAGTTACAGGAGCTAAGAATGAAACTTAAGGATTTGTTGGACTTGGTATTTATATGTCTGCATGTGTTACCGTGGGGTGCACCTGTTATTTTCATACGAAATAAGGATGGGTCATGGAGACTCTCCACTGACTACCATCAATTGAACAAGGCAATGATCAAGAATTAGTATTAGTTTCCAAGGATTGATGATCTGTTCAATCAGATGAAGGGTGCGACGGTGGTTTCCATGATCGATTTGTGATCAGGGTATCACCAGTTACGGATCAAGGAGGATGAATTCCCTAAGACCACCTTTATGAAGAGGTTCGGTCATTATGAGTTAATTGCTCTACCATTCGGACAAACACACCCTCTAGGGGTATTTATGAGTTTGATGAATGAGGTGTTCCACGAGTATTTGGACAAGATCGTCCAAGTATTCATTGACGATATTTGATTTACTCTCAGACGACGGAGGAGCATGATGAGCACTTGTGCTTGGTACTACTGTGTCTGCGAGAGCACATATTGTATGGGAAGTTGTCCAAATGCTTGTTTTATTAATCAAAGATTGACTACTTAGGGCATGTCATCTTCGACGAAGGTATCATTGTGGATCCAACAAAGGTCGAGGCTATTATAGAATGGCTTGTGACGACGAATGTCTTGAAAGTGTGGAGCTTCATGGGTTTAGAAGGATACTATCAACGGTTCATTGAAGGACTTTCGAAGATAGCAAATCCAATCACAAAATTGCAGAAAAAGAACAAGAAGTTTGTTTGGACCGAGAAATACATGAAAGCATTTTGGAGGCTCAAGGAGTTGTTGACAAAAAAACTGATACTAAAGGTCCCTGACATGGATGCAGACTTCTTGGTATGCATTGACACATCCAAGGAAGGCTTAGGTGAAGTATTATGCAAGACGGTGAGTAATCACTTACATCTTGAGGAAATTGAGAAGGCATGAGGAGAACTATTCGATGCACGATTTGGAGTAGTTAGCCATTGTTTATGCCTTGAGAGTTTGGAGACACAACCTTATTAGATGAAATTTTGAACTAAAAATAGACCACTGTGACTACAACACATCTTTACGTAAGCAACCTAAATGCATGACAATGGTGTTGGTCGGTATTTCTTAACGAGTATGACTTCGAGATTACTTACATAAATGAACCGTGAACCGAGTGGCAGATGCATTGAGTCAAAGACCACGCATCTTTTTATTGTTTCCTCTTCAGACAAATATACGCGAAAAAATTCTAACTTTACAGCACGACATTGACTGGTACAAGGAGGTCAAGGATTTTATTGGACAAAACAAAATAATGGTACCAAGATTTGAAGGATTTATGTTGACGACGATCGATTATTGAGGTTTAAAAATCAGATTTACATACCACCGAATGACTATTTGAGGAGATTGATCCTAAACGAGGCTCATAGAGCAATATACATGGCTCACCCGGGAGTCACAAATATAAGGGAAGATCTTAGATGCTTATTCTTCTAGAAAGCAATGAAGGCAGACATAGTGAACTATGTGGCCATATGTATAGAATGTCAGCAGGTAAATGTTGAACATAGACATCTGGTAGGATTATTACAGCCACACGCTATTCCAAAATCGAAATGGGAGGTCATTTACATGGATTTCATTGTTTGATTGCCACTAAAGGTAAGGAGACACAACTCGATTTTTGTGGTAGTCGACACTCTGATGAAGAGTGTTCATTCTATTCTAGTGCGTACAATGCATCAAGCACCTAACAGAGCTAGAGTTTTCATCAGTGAGATTGTGAGGATGCATGGCGTGCCTAAGAGGATTATATCTTATCAAGGATCGATGTTTACTCGATAATTTTGGACTAGTTTCCAGGAGGCCTTGGTAACCCAACTTAAATTTAGTACTGCGCATCACCCAAAGACTGACTGGAAGACCAAACAAACGAACCAGACCTTGAAGGACATGTTTTTCATGTACGTTATGGACCAACAAAGGAGTTGGGAAGAATTCTTGCCACTGGTAGAATTTTCTTATAACAACAGTTACCAAAGCACCATTAAGATGGCGTCTTTCGAGTTCTTTATGGGTGACCATGTCGGAGGCATTTGAGTTGAGATTGACTTGAGGATAGCATCCTGGTGGGACCAGAAGCGATCCAAGAATTGGAAGATTAAATGAAAATTATAAGACAAAGGATCAAGGAAGCGCAAGGTCGGAAAATTATTTATGTCAATGCATGTCGTGTCGACCGTAGTTACAATGTGGTGATCGATTATTTTTGCAGCAGAAACTGCATAAGAGTTTGATCAAGTTCAGAAAAGGGGATAAACTATCTCTTAGGTTTGTGGGATCCTACAACATTGTGGAAAAGAGAGGCCCGTGGCCTAATGACTAGCCTTTCCTGATTCTTGAGGCGTATGCATGATGTATTTCATGTCTTTGTTTGAGACTTTATGATTAGTAATCCTACACATGTTTTGACTTGAGCACCTTGTGGGTGTCGGATGAGGCTACACGCACGGCTAAGCCGATCCGCATCCTGGATCATCGCATTCGACAGCTACGACGTCGAACATTAGATCAGTACAAGGTCGAGTGGGACAACTATAGTCCACACTCGGTGACCTAGGAGGACGCATATGATATGTGCCAACAGTTTCCATTTTTGTTTGATAGATAGACTTATGTTACTATGGTACACATTATTTCGGCACTTATATACTGTGAAAATTTAGGACGAAGTTTAGACCAAGAGGGGTTGTATGTAACATCCCGTTCTTGCACGCACTGAGTGAACTTATTCTTTGAGGACACTTGCTTGCAAGTGATCCAGATTATTATACTATTGGGCATTTGATTATGATTATGAGGCCTTATCGATAGATGGCTTCTTATTTTTATGTATTGACATAGACATGTGCTATTGACTCAGTTTTCCTGAGTGTTCAGGATTTTGGACCTCGAGGATGCAGACGCATCAATGAAATCCATTAGACTCTAGATCAAGTCAAGGCGTGGAGTCTGGACTATTGGGGTTTGATTGTTTTATATATGACATTTGTGCATCTCATTAGATGATATGATTATGGATATTATTTCTGACATGGTTCCTCGTCCTTTCCTTTTGTGCCCTTCTCGCTTATGTAATATCTTAGCATGTTAGAGTCTTAAGAGTGCAACAGGGATTGGTTGAGCTTCTTTCCCTGTGAGCTTAACTTTGACCCGATCCGCCAATGATGAAACAAACCCTATTTCTTATTATTCAAGGGGAAGGTTCTTTCTGAAACACCTTTTACTATCGATCAGGACTCTGGCTGCACACATCATATGGCTAAGGATGCTTCTCTCTTTTTGGCATTATATTAGGCAAAAAAAAAAATGCCTTTTTTTTTGTTGATGATGCAGGCTGACGATAGCTTGTCGACCAGACTCACATGTGGATTAGAGCGGTGACGCACGACTACTAGAGACATTGAGGGAGAGGTTTAGACAACAACTCTGCCACAACCTACTACCACTCCCCCCATGGCTCAAACTGTAGGTTAATGATTACCTAGTTCGAGAAGAGCCATGATACCATGAGGGCAAACTGCGACAGTCACTCTCGATCATTCTAAGGGGTGCGCAATAAGGTAGGGGCCTTATTCCTTAGAGGCCCTCAGTCTCCCACGAGATCACCTAGCGGAGTATTGACTCCATGGGTTTTGATGTCTACCAACTCATTCAAGAGGCGAGTGGCACCCTTGGATCATGTACTTCGTCCTGAAGGGAACGTCGCGCAAGAAAAACAAAAAGAGGCGAGTTGCACCCTTGGAGCACGTAGTGCGTCCTGAAGGAAAGTTTTTGCAAGGGAAACAGAATGGGGCGAGTGGCACCCGTGGAGCACCTAGTGTGTCATAAAGGGCATGTCACGTTGCTAATTAATAAATGAATGAACCTATATGGTCTTAGAATGAATAATGTGATAAGAAAGATTTAAGGCAATTTTCACTAATAAAATGTTGCCGAGCCGAGGAAAATAAAGTCTAGGTTTAAGTGATACTTGTGATATATATATATATATATATATATATATATATATATATATATATAATGATAATCATCATTAATCATGTGCCAAGAAGGGGGTAAGTAATTCATTTAATTTATAAAAATCTTTTGGGGGATAATATTTAAAAGGGGGAAAAGGAGAAATAATTGTTTTATCACATATGCTAATTAAAAATTTATTAATTAAAAAGGAAAAGAGGAAAAAGATAATTTTCTACACCTCTCAATTTGAGTTTTAAATAAAAAGGGAAAGATAGAAATTTAAAAGAATTCAGAGACTAGGAAAAAGAAGGAAACATAAAAAGAAAGGAGAAACACACACACAAAAAAAGAGACTAACTTAGTAAGGTATCTATCATTTAAGAAATTTCTAAATTAAACTCAATTAGTAAATTAGTAAGGGGGTAAGTCATTAAAATGTGTAAGGGAATATTGAGACACCTAGGAGCGATTCTAGGAATGCTTTTAGGTGGGTGAGGAAAATAGGAGTAATTAAATAATTAATGAAATTAATTTATGGTGCAATGAAGGGAATGGCTGACATATGTATGAGGAGGATTTTTATGAATTAAATTATTGAACATTAAATTAAATGATATTTTGGGAAAGTAAATGACCTAGAAACTCTATATAAATGAGGGAGGAGGAGGAGGATGGATCTCTTATGTTATGCGTAACGTTACGCTGGAGAATTTATGACTTGACTGACTTAGCTTGTGGGAGTTGGGATACCCAGATCGGTGAGGAGTGGTAGCTCGGCCTTGCGAGTCGAGCTAGGAGCTAGTTGATTTCTCGTTCAGTGTGCATAGCCCCTTTGCGGCTCGGGGGGATAAGAGGGAAGAAGAGTACCCCTAATGTTGGCTGGGAGGTACCGGTGAAGTCTCATCGGTTGACAAGAGGGAGCAGCATGGAGCGCGTGGGAAAACAACTCAGAGTGGACAACTTGGGCTATGGTACGCTTGGTTTCATTCTGCATGGTAGATTATCATTTACCTTACGCTTTGATTTCTGTATTTTTAACTGTGTAAAGAAGGTGTTGAACTTAGCGGTTTTATCGAGAACTTAAATTTCCTTAGCCTTAAGTTCGTTGCTTGACTTGATTCCCTTGGCAATAAATCCCTGAATGTTGTGACCCTCCTATGGTTTTATTAATTTTTTGATGAGTTTGTGCTTCTTACTTCGCTCTCGTCCGTAGCTCATCAGTCCTCATCTGAGCAGTCGCCCAGGAGCCAGATCGATGGTCGTCACTTTGGTGTTAACAGACCTATCGATCCTAACGCCCTTCTTTTCTATGCGCAGATGATGAGCGAAGGATGCTTCTGCCCAGTTGTCTGCCCTGTTGATTGTTCTTTGTTGATTGATGGTCTTTGCGTGTTATTGTGATTGAGAAATTTTGTGTATTGTTTATCTTTCCCTATCCGAACAACTTAATACCCTTTGTGTTTTTATATCACCTCTCTGTTTTGGCTGGCATTCATTCTTGATGATTTTAATGACAGATCCCAGCGCTTGATTGGTAAAACCTCAACGTTATTGATATGTGAATGACAGTGTTTAATTTATATATGGGCTGCGTTTTTTACAGTAGCCTTAATTAACTGTAAGAGTGTGTCGAATTTGCTGCTATGTACACAATGATTAATTATATCTGCATATAGACAACACTTTAATTTTTTATTGTGAAATCACCCATTTTGAGCGCGATTTTCTTTTTGCCTATGCCTTCGAATTCCTTACTGCGATTTCACTTATATCGAGTGACTGTTATTGTTATTATTATTCCTCGTTAAAACATTGGTAGTGCGATTTCGATTATACTGCTACTTCTTTAGTATAGTGTTATGGATATCTGTGGTTAAAAGTCATGCATAGTGAATCGATAGGCATAGTGTTTATGCCCACCTATATAGAGTGTTATTGTTATTTCCTTAATATATACACAGCTATATATTTATTTAATATAGTGTTATTGATAATTCTCTAATATATGCACCGCGATATATAATACTATTGTTAATTCGTGTTAGATTGATTCTCTTACAAAGAAGGATGGGTTAGATACTCTATTGTAGAAGGGAGGGCGATATAAGATATTCGATTTAATGGCATAATGAATTCGCCGGAGCTTGCAACATGAACTGAGCCCCGACAGACTCTAGTTGATACTCAAATTCCTGAAATCTGTCTACCACCAATGACCTGCAAGTTTATTTCATCTTTTAAAGCTAAAAAAACTGAACTCTTACGCCCCAAACTCCTTCCACCCAGCCTTGAAGAATCTCCATCCCCACACGCGTGCTTAAGTATAACCTCTTTCCACCTTACAAGTTTAACGCGTGGATCACTCTTGCTGCCCAGCAGGCTCCTCCTTTTGCGTTGGCGCTTGGTCTACTTAACTTGATCGCTCGTGGACTTGTCTGGATACCCTGGAGATTTCTTGGTTAATATATTCCTTACATAATCTACATATATTCTTTACATAATCTGGTTAATATATTCCTTATATATCTAGTTAATATACTCTTTAAAGCTCTTAATTCTGTTGTTCCAGTATTTGCATCACCACAAAGAATATCCGGACAAAATTTCTGTATAATCCGTAGGACAAATCGCAGGAAATCTTTACTTAATCTGTGTTGACAATCGTTGTGTTTTCTTATAAATATTATTTTTATATTCTGTATAAAATTTGGAAGTAGTTATTCTTTATTTATTCAAATTTGGTCGATGGAAATATTCTGTATAAAATTTGGAAGTAGTTATTCTTTATTTATTCAAATTTGGTCGATGGAATTGAGAAAGTCTTTACAACTCCAGTCACTCATCCTTCCATTAATCATATACAAGTGGAGACTTGAATAACAGCCCTTAACAAGTTCTTACACATTCACCGTAAAAATAAAATCCCGGTTTACTTGGAAAAGCTAATATTACATTCCAATTCTGATCCTGGAAATTGTAATTCAAATTCCTCAAAGACATCCTTCAATTTATTAATTAGTTAAGTCAATCTTTATATGCGGAAGGCCGAAATGGTAACAAATTCTAAAGTGGTTTAGGAGGTGAGAGAGTAAATTCTGAACAATTAAAATAGAAAGTTTACAATGTGGACCGTTTATACAATAGTAACTCCAAATTCTCAGCCAATGCTAAATGGATTTAGAAATACCATGATCTCTGAAAATCGAAAGGCTTTAAAAGGATAATTTTGAAGGATTAATTATTGATACCCAAAATTTATTTGGAAAATCTGTTTTATATATATATATAATAATAATAAAGATAAAAGTAAAAATAAAAAATAAAAATTCTTCATCCCTCAGGCTCGACATGGAAGACCCAAGACCCAATCGCTTAGAATCGAAAATAACAAAGTTATGATAAGTAGTTGAAGTGAAATAAATACCCCTCATATTCGACATGGAAGACCTAATCGCTTAGAACGAAAATACTTAAGTTATGATAAGTCGTTGAAGTGAAATAAATAAGTTTGGTGATTATAACCTCTTCATTGACCAGTTTTATATATTGAACACAAGCTTGGAATCTGTTTGCTCCAAAAGATTTATGAAATACTGTATCGTTAGCATAATTTA
>ML786084.1:28199-40207 GCA_009831015.1 Picea engelmannii | reverse complement strand
AATCATTTGTGGGGGGGGGTGCAGGATGCAAGGAATTTCCCACTCTAATGGCCCTAGTAATGGTCTCTTGGGTGCCATTCCATATTTCCACCGCAAATTTTTAGTTTACCTTTGAGAGATGAGACTTTATGCCATCTTGCATAGCAGGGAGGGGGTCAAGGGCTAAGCCAACTTTCAAGGGGTTGGACACTCTTAAATGGCCCTTAGAGATATGCACATATAGTTTAGGAGATTCTAAAGCGGGAGATGAAGGCTTCGAGAGAGAAGGAAGCACATGAGGGACATGGACTTTCGAGGGGATAGAGGAAAGAGGAGGAGAAGAATACAGGGGACTGATAAGATTAGGGGATAGTGAGGATGGAATCTCGACAAGGGAAGGAGCAGGAGAAAGGGAGGGGGGTGATAAAAGTGGGAGGGAACGGGGGACAAGGGAGTCACAGGGGATAGAGGATAAGGAGAGGGGAAATGGTCCTCCCATTACCCATGAGGAGCATACATATCCAATTAAGAAGAAGAAACATGATGAAGAAAATGAATACCAGAATTGACCACCTTAAGAGCAAGGTCTCCCAAGGCTAAGCTAGAATATTTTTCTCAGCTGAGTTCCAATACTACAACTTCATTTTTCCCATCAATTGAAAGAGTTGCCACTGTCATTTGTTGACCAACAGTGGATTTCCTTATCCAAAATGTTTTTAGTGACTGGCCCCATGGCGCAACCTTTTGTCATTTAGAATTTAAGTGGTTCATTTCATGGCACCTGTAGCACGAGAAATGGATTTTCCAATAATCCACTTTTTGATTCCAAGTGATATCCCCATAAACAATGTCAAGGCTCCCAACTAAGTCTTTCCCAACATTTACTTCTATATTAATCCAATCCCAGCGCGAATAAATTTTATCGCCCAATTGGGCTCGAGACCCACAAAAGCACCAAGTTTATTTTTTATAGTGTCCAGAGCCTCCCTTGTCCAGAAAGCTAGGGGTAGACCTAGAAAATGGCCCATACTTTCATGACTGAAACTAACTCTCTTGTTGGATCAAAATCGACCAACTAGAGTTTTAAAAACAAACCTCATGGACCTCAAGACCATATTTTTTGGAGGACTTCCACGCAATAATTTTCATCCTTCAAAATAAAAGAAACCTAACCCCTTGTCATGACTCGTGACATGAATTTCAGGCAAGTAATGCAACATAGGAGTCCATTCCTGGTCAATCCAAGATTGGAGAGTCAAAATGCCAAGGGATTTATCATTGAATCTTTCGACCAATATTTTACCCTCAAAGTGAGTGATTTCCTCTATCGGGATATCCTCTCCGACCACCATTCTCACATGACCCCCTTTTTCACGAATACAATTTGAATACATTTTCCTCAGATATGTGTTATGCCTCTTCGCACGACCTTGACTACAAACTTATGGATCCATCTTCTTTTCCTCGCCTCGCAGACTACCAACATTCCCTGCCTTGAGCTTCGTGGGAGAGGGATAAACAAAAAAAAGAGGGTATGTTTGTTGGAAGTTACCATTCCTTTACCTGTCCATAAACTTACCACCAAATTAAAATCCTCCAATCCGTGTCCATCCTTTGAGAGTGTTGCATTAACTCTTTCTCCCTCATACTGATGGTCTAGCTTCCACCGAGAGTGGTAAGGGGAAGAGGTTGTGCACTCCAAAAACTATGTTTGTGAGAAGAAAGCATGCTCATGTGATGGGATGCTGCCATAATCCACCTTATCACCATATAGGGATTCCATTTGTCCTTCAGGATATCCTGTCACATGTGGCCATAGGATTGAAAAGGGGGAAACACCATGGGTAGGGAGAAAACCTATCTCATATTTTTTTATACAAACTCAACCTAAACTTCTCTTTCTTATCCCATTATAATATTATAAATTAATAATATATATATATATTATAATTATAATTATTAATATATACTAATAAGTATATAATATATTATTAATATTAATTATAAAATATAATAATTAGGATATATAACATATTATAATAAAATTATTATATATATTATAATAACAATAATATATAATAAGCTATTTTATATATAAATTACATTATTTATTATTATATATAAATTAATATAATAATAAGTTACTCAAAACTTTAAATATTATTAATAATAATATAAAATTACATATAAATATATTATAATATAATATTATATTATAAATTAATAATGACTATTCCTCCTAATCTCTATTCCCCATCCGTTGTTAATTATATTTAAGTTTTGTTTTTCCAACATTTTATTCAACTTGATGGAGAACTTGTAGCAATTGATCTAAATATAGGAAGCTCAAACTTGTGAGCACCATCTATGTTTTTAGATTTTTATTATACTTCTTCCCAATGAAGACCTTTCCATTACTTTAACCATTTAAGTTCTATTCACTTGTAAATTGAAATATAATTATTTTTTTAACTTTTTATCCTTAAAAGTTAAATAATTATATGCCATTCCAAATGAAATTAAGAGATGTATGAAACCTTTGTTGATTATGGTCAATTTACTTTCAATTGAAATCTATTTTGACGGTTGTATATAACACTAATAAATTTAGATGGTCTTGGAAGTGCAAACATGTATGTTCAAGCGATCACTCCATCGTTGTTCTTCATATTTTCTTTAATGGTGTATTTCCAATGGCTAATGAAATCATAAAATATGAAGCCTCCACTATCAAATTCTCACTATCAAATAAGAAAACATTTACAATTGTCATTGGTCCAACACCAATAAATTTAGATGGTGTTTAATCTTGTAGGAAATTACTAGAATATGAACTTATCACTATAAAATATGCAAACGTTTACAATAGTCATTGATCCAGTATGAATTACAAACTAACATCAATAAATTTAGATGGTGTTTAATACTGCTACAAATTTTTTAAATTTTGATCCATTTTCTCAGGTATTCAGTATGAATTACAAACTAACATCAATAAATTTAGATGGTGTTTAATACTGCTGCAAATTTTTTAAATTTTGATCAATTTTCTCAGGTATTCAATTGATTTAAAATTGAGCAAATATACTAATAGAACATTGATTCATTTTCTCAGGTATTCAATTCATTTAAAATTAAGTAAATATACTAATAGAACATTCCTCCTTTACTGTGTATGAAAGTTATATCATTTCTACACCATACACGGATCCATGAAGTTCTATGTATGAAAGTTATATCATTTCTAAATCATCCAGCGATCCATGAAGTTATTCTGGATAACATTTCTAAAAAAATCACTCTTCTCCGATGTCAGTTCAGGTCATAAATCTAGAGATAATGCTACTAATTGAAATCCAAGCAATATGCACACATATATAGTTTCTCAAAAACACATACGTTCAAAGTCGAGGATAAATATAGTCCCTGGAGCAAATATGGATTCTGCCAATATGATGACTCCATAATCAAGAAGTTAAACTTCTTTCCACTGAATTCCATTTTTTCTCAACAAAGTTTAGACTTATAATTTTTTTATGTTAAACTTCTTTCTAGTGAATTCCATTTTTTCTCAACAAAGATACTGACTACAATTTTTCTTTGGTGATTAGATTTTTGTTAAATTAGAAATGAAGTTGGATGAAAGGTTTAGTGATTAGATTTTTGTTAAATTAAAAATGAAGTTGGATGAAAGGTTTACATACTTATAATTTTTCTTTAGAGATTAGATTTTTGTTAAATTAGAAATGAAGTTGAATGAAAAGTAAAAGGTAATGGATATATATAATGTTTTTGTATTAGTTATTTTATTTAGAAATAGTTTCGATTTTGTTAATAGTGTTGCACCTATGATTTTATGATTTTCTTTTAAAGGTTATGAGTAACATCTTTATATAAATGTTCGTGGAGGAAAACACTCACAAAACACGCACCTATAGTAAAATGAATGCATTCATTGGTATGATTTAATATGGTGCTATGGTTCTCAATGTATTCTTTAGTTTCTAAAAAAATAAACCTCCTCATATACAATGATAGTGCCATCCCATTCTAATCAAATTATTATGAAGAGGCAATATATGCAGCTTTGTTTCTCTTATTTGTTAAAGACTCATCTGAAGTATATGCAGCTTCGCTTCCCTTATTTGTTAAAGACTCATAAATTGTGTAGGCTCGCAAATTATTTAACTAAGTAAAAGCTATGCCTTCAAATAAACAAATTACATAAACATACTGTGATGTCTTCGTATGAGCACATTGTTATATTTGTAAATGCAGAAACGAAAATATCACTTAATTCAAGCATGGAATTAAAACATAGATATTTAACGTGGTTCACCCAAACGTTGGACTACAGCCACCAAGCAGAGGTATCAGTTGTCTTATTATTTGAATCAAGGAGATTACAACAGGCTTACTCACACTCTTCTCACTCATGCTCAGCCTCTATGGGCATACATCAATTTATAGCAATGTACATTAGAAACTGATTATTGAATGCGTTGATAACTAAATTCTAACTTGGTATTATTGGTTACAACCAACACTGGATTATAGGATCTGAAATCCTAATCCTGGGAATTTGTTGGCATTGTTTAACAATCTCCACCTTCAAAACAATTAACCTAATACCTTGTTCTTTCTTTGTTCATCACCTTTTCTGCAAACCAAGACAAGCCAAGAACCATCGTAGCTTCTCTAGCAGTATTGTTTTTTTTAACATGTCTGCGCAATTCTCTTTTTTATGCACTTTCTCAAGAGAGACTCCACCTTCATCAATAACCTATCTTAAAAAATGGTACTTGATAGGTATATGTTTTGTTTTATTGTGGTAAGATGGATTCTTAGCCAAGTGAATAGCACTTTGACTATCACAAAGTGAATTTACTTTGTCCTGCACCCTTCCAAACTCACCAAACAAACCTTTCAACCAAATTCCCTCTTTGCAAGCATGTGAAGAAGCTACATATTATGCTTCTGTAGTGGATAAAGAAACAATGTTCTGTAGCTTTGACATCCAACTGATAGATCCACCTGCAAGAGTAAAGACATACCCCAAAGCCGACCTTCTCTTGTCCATATCACATGCAAAATCAGAATCAACATATCCACAGACTGTTTCACAACCACTGTTATAGGTGATACAATAATCACTTGTGCCTCTTTGATACCGAAGAACCCATTTCACTGCTTCCCAATGCTCTTTACCTGGATTTTCCATATATCTGCTGACAACCCCAACTGCATGTGAAATGTATGGCCTTGTACTAACCATCACATACATTAGACTTCCTACTTCCTTAGCATATGATATTCGAGACATATATTCTTTTTCTTCATTTGTACTAGGACATAAACTTGAAGAAATCTTAAAATGGGAAGCCAAAGGGACTGAAAGTGGTTTCACATCGTTCATACCAAACCTCAAAAGTATCTTCTCAACATATTTTTTTTGTGACAAACAAAGCTTACCATTCCATGTCTCTAAATATCTCCATGCCCAAAATCTTCCTTGCTACTCCTAGATCTTTCATATTGAACGTCCTAGCCATCTAAGCCTTTAACCCGTTGATCTCAATTATGTTTTTTCTTGCTAAAATCATATCATTAACATACAATGCTAAGATAATGAATATGTCATTATTCAATTTATTAAAGTAGACACAATGATCATACTCACTCCTTTTATTATTCTGGATCACCATGAAAGAGTCAAATTTCTTATACCATTGTCTAGGCGACTGCCTCGGACCATACAATGATTTTTTGAGCCTACAAGCAAATTTCTTGTTGTGATTATGAACGAACCCTTCCGGTTGTTCCATGTAAATTTCCTCATCCAAATCTCCGTGTAAGAAAGTAGTCTTAACATCCAGTTGCTCCAACTCCAAATCAAGTAAGGAAACTAATGCTAACACAATTCGAATTGAAACAGACTTAACAACTGGTGAAAAAATCTCATGAAAGTCAATACCTTCTTTCTAAGGATATCCTTTCGCAACCAACCTTGCTTTGTACCTGTCCACCTTATCATCAACACCCTTCTTCAGCTTATAGACCCACTTGCAACCTACAATTTTTCTATCTCTTGAAATTTCTACTAGGTCCCATGTGGCGTTCCTCTCTAATGCCTTCATTTCATCCTTCATTGCTTCTTTGCATTTATCACTTTTAGAACCCTTCTCAGCTTCCTGATAGCACGAATGTTCATCATCATTAGTACTTAAAGAAACTGATGAAACAAAATCATCATACCTTCTTGGAGGATTTCTGACCCATTAGACCTCCTTAGGGAATTTTGTGGCTCATCCGCAATCTATTGATTGTCATCATCAACCATGTCTTCCTCTTCTACAGGAGACTCTTCATGAACATCTTATGAAACCTGTTTGTGTTCTCCTTCATTGGTTTCAAACTAAATTTATTGATACTTTGCTGCCTCTTCCTGTTTCATTTGAACATCTATATTTGATTTGATGAGAGATGATTCATCAAATATTACATCTCTGTTAATGGTGATTTTGTGGGTAGTAGGATCCCACAACCTGTACCCCTTAATACCATCACCATATCCAACAAAGATAAACCTTTTTTATTTTGGATCTAATTTAGAGCACTGATGTTTCAGAATTAGAGAATATGAGACGAACACAGTTCGCTCACACAAGAATTATCCAAAATATTTGGAATATAGTAGTCAAATCCATATGGACAAATATATATATGTAATAAGAATGAATAATAAGATATAAGATAAAAGATGATTTACAATTGAGAATGAGGGCTCCTTTATATACCCACGGAGGGGTGCCCTTTACCAATAGTCATGTCCTTTGAGACATGACCTTTCATTATTAATAATTATTATTTATTAATTATTATGTTACGAATATCTATGGTATATGTATATTTATGTTCATAACATTGCCTTCCCCTTAAAAATGTTTTGTCCTCAAAGCATACTTTATGGAAGACTTATCTCTTGCGCTAGCTTGTAATTATTGTCGCATGATTCTTCATTATCGAGTTAGTAATCGTTGAGGACCTGAGACGATAGGATCTTTTAAGTGCTGAGAAAAACTGTCACATTGTAAAGGAGTGTGCCCATCCAAATTCGATATTCTGCATGGGGAGTTTATAGGGTTCTTGGAAAGAACTTGATGTATTTTGACTCCCATGATAACTTCTATTTTGAGCATCACTTGTAGCTGAAGTAATATTCTTCGACATACTGGTCATTTGTTTCTATTGATACAAGGATTGGCTAAAGTATCGATTTTTGTGATTAGGATGTTGATAAGGCATCCTTGCAACTTAATCCTTACTTTGTATACTTATAGTTTTTTGTTGTTTAACTTTTGGAATTGAATTTTCTTCATGGCCCTCGATTGTTTCTTCTTTGTATATATGTAATAAGAATGAATAGCGGTCGTGCAAATAGTACTGTTGATATTATTTCCTTGAATAATCCCATTAACATTTAATAAGGGATCCACATATTTTTTATAAGTAGAAGGAAATCTTCCTTGTTTTTTACTACAAAATTCCATTTCGCTCATTTTTGAATTGTTCTTTTATCTTAATCAATGTAATTGACTTTTTTTTTTCTTTAGAATTGACTTTTTTTTTTAAAAACTTTCCCATATATATATATATATATGATTTTTTTTTCTTTTGTTAACCCCTTTTTATACTTTATAAAAATTCAACCTTTATATATATATATTAATTTGTTTGGAAACCTTGCTACTTTTTCCTTCTTAATATAAAATATAAAGTACTTTCCCTTTAGTTGGTTTGTGACTATAAATTAAGCCTTATCTCCTTTATATAAAATAAAAAATAATTCCAATACCCTTTTGAAACTTAATTTATGACTCACTTTTATAAAGTATATGTCAACTTTTCTCTTTTAAAAAGAATACTTTACATTTTCCTTATTACCTTCACGAATTCCTCTTTACTTATTTGACTTTAACTTACTTTTTACTTAACTTAAGGTATTAAAAGTGGAAAAGTTAATTAGTTTGGAGGGTGTGAAAGTTGACTAAAAATTAAATCGAATTAACGAGATATTGAGAGGGCACTATTTTAGGAAAGGTCACGATAGAAATTTTAAAAAATTGATGGTGGGGATGAAAAGTATGGTGTATGAATCAAGGGAGAGGAGGGGAAGCCAGAACATATGGAGGACAGGGAGAAGGTACGATGGTGAATAGGAGTGACAAAGATCGGGTTTTATTTTGACAGGGCCACAGGATTGGGGGGTTACGGAATTGAATAGGGATTGGGATCGGGAAACGAAATTACAGGAAGGGGGTGTTAGGGGAGGATCTGAGAGGTCTGGAGGGATGTCTAGGGGGAGTGTGTGGGGGCGTGGATTGTATAGGGTCACGGGGAACGGGGAGTGCGGGGGGTCGGTAGTGAGCATAAAGGTCTGCGGGGGAGGTCGGTAGCTGGGACGGTCTGCGGGAGACACGGTGTAGGCTGTGGGTGGTGTTGGGGCGTGAGAGTTGGGGGCGGAATTTACGGGTAGTGTGAGGGCACAGACTCGTAGGGCGTGGGATTTAGAGTGGTGGGTTACGGGTTTTAGGGGGGGGTACGGGACTGTGGGGGGTTATTTGTGCAGTCACGGGATTGGGAGGGATTGTGGTAGGTCGTGAGCTAGTGTGGGAGAAGAGGGGAGATAGGTTACGGTGGGGTTTTCTTTTTTGGGGGGGGGATGTATCAAATAAATTTTTTTTTTTTAAATAATTTTTTTTTTTCAACTAATTATGCCTAGTAAGTTTTGGACAGTGGAGTGGATAATTTATGCAAAACTTGTTTGAATTTTTTTTTTGGCAGCGGACTAGTTATTTTTCAACAGATTTCTTGAATTGTGAATGGCCAAAGGCCGATTTTTGGTCAAAGACCTTGGAATTGCAGAAGCTCTGAAATGAAGAGGTTGGCTAAAAGCCAACTCAAATAAGGTTTGAATAAAGTGCAATCAAGGGCCAGATCAGAACTTGCTCTGATACCAAATGAGACGAACAAAGTTCACTCACACAAGAATTATCCAAAATATTTGGAATAGAGTAGTCAAATCCATATGGACAAATATATATGTAATAAGAATGAATAATAAGATATAAGATAAAAGATGATTTACAATTGAGAATGAGGGCTCCTTTATATACCCAGGGTGTCCTTTACCAATAGTCATGTCCTTTGAGACATGACCTTTCATTATTAATAATTATTATTTATTAATTATTATGTTATGAATATCTATGGTATATGTATATTTATGTTCATAACAGCATAGGCATCACAACCAAAAACTTTAAGAATAGAATAATTACAAGGGTGACCTTTCCATACCTCTTCAGGAATTTTGCACGCTATTGTTGTTGATGGTGATTGATTCACCAGATAACAAGTTGTAGATATAGTTTCTGCCCATAGTTCCTGTTGCAAGTTGGCATTACTCAACTTCCTCCTTGCTCTCTCTCGAAGAGTCATGTTCATGCATTCAACAACTCCATTTTGTTGAGGAGTATAGGCAGTGGTTTTATGCCTATCGATCCAAAATTCCTTGCAATAATTCTCAAACTCCATTGACGGAAATTCATCACCGTTATTAGTTCTTAAACATTTAATGGATCTACGAGTGCTCTTTTCTACTAAAGATCTAAACTGCTTGAAATTTGTAAATACATTAGCCTTACTTTTCATCATATAGATCCACACCTTCCTAGAGAAATCATCTATAAAAGTTACAAAATATGATGATCCTCCATATGAAATAGTAGGGGATGGTCCCCAAACATCAGAATGGATATAGTCAAGAATTCCCTTACTAGTATGTCTTTCGGTTTTAAATTTTTGCCTATTATGTTTTCCATAAATATAGTGTTTGCAGAAATCCAACTTTAAAGAATTTAGAGTAGGAAGTGACTTGCGATGACTTAATACCTTTAATCCTTGTTCGCTCATATGGCCCAACCGTTGATGCCACAGTCGAACAGAATCATTTTCATTCTTAGATACCACTATCGAATGATCTGATTCTGTCCTCCCTTCTAAGAGAAACAAGTTACCAACCTTCTTCGGCTTAATGACTTGCAGGATTCCTTTGTAAACCTTCATAGCTCCACCTTGAACAATACTTTTGTATCCTCCAGTGTCTAAGGCTCCCAAAGAGATTAGGTTCTTCCTAAGCTCAGGTACATGTCTTACATCAGTTAATATTTTAACAGTTTCATCAAACATGTTAATTCGAATGCTACCAATTCCCACAACTTTACATGATATATCATTTCCCATATAAACTTTTCCATCATTTATAGACTGATAAGTAATAAACCAGTGTCTATGAAGACACATGTGGTTTGAAACACCAAAATCTAATAACCATTGTTAATCATAACATGAACCAATACTAATTGATAAAACTTCATCAGTGATACCTGAACCTCCTGCTGAACCTATTTCGGTTGCATTTGCTTCATTCGTTTCCTTTGGAGGGTCTTCTTTGGAGGCTTGTTGTTGCTTCCAACAATCCTTCTTCAGGTGTCTAGGTTTTCCACAAAACCAACACTTAAGCTTTCTCTTTCTTCCCTTCGACTTTGACTGAGAGAAATCCCTCTGACCGTGTCCTCTTTCTTTAGGTCTTCCTCTGATCACCATCACCTCAGATGTAGAGGTTTCTAGATTCGATTTCTTCCTTGTTTCCTCAAACAGTAAAGCTCCAACAATGTCATCAAACTCAATACTTTCTGTTGAACTGAAACTAATAGTGGTAACAAAATGATCCCATGATGCAGGTAAAGAACATAATAATGCAATCGTCTTATTTTCATATTCGAATTTCACTCCCATCCTAGTCAACTAAACTAAGAGAGTATTAAAGGTATTTAAATGATCAACTATACTCGCACCTTCCTTCATCTGCAAACTGTACAATTGTCTTTTCAGGAAGATCATATTCGTCAAAGATTTCGTCATGTACAGGCTTTCCAGCTTTGACCACAAACCGATTGTTGTCTTCTCTGTAACAATATTGAACAATACATTATCGGCCAAACACAGACGTATGGCACCCAGTGCTCTTGCATCCATCTCATCCTAGTCTTCATCTGTTATAGATGTGGGTTGCTTTGCTTTTCCCAAAAGTGCCTTCACAATGCCTTGTTGCACGAGCAGATCGTGCATCTTAACCTTCCAGATCTCGAAATTGTTCTTGCCATTGAATTTCTCAATTTCAAACTTAACACTCTGCATCTTTGGCATTAGAGGAAACATAAAAAACGAACATTAGTACTTGTAATATCCAAGACCCTTTCAAAAAATATGTGGAAAAATAATGATTTAATCTTTATAAGGTTTAATAGAAAATAAAAAGTTAATAAAAAAATCTCCTTTACTATAATCCCTTCCACCTTTTACTTATTATAATTAATTCCAAATATAATAAGCCTATTAAAAAACATCCTCCACTCTTATATATTGTATGCCATTCGCCTTCCTTTATACATATGACATTCGCACCCTTAAAAAATATTCCTGCTTAATTTAGAACACCTTAGCTTAAAAACCATACGGGAATATTTTTTTAAGGAGCCACCGCACGTGATGCCTTGACTGCGGGGATTTGGAAAGAGCCGTTGCACCTCCCGTTACGCTCGCCTACGGAAATTTTAAAAAATTACTCACGCGCCACCGCACCTCTCGGTTATTGCTGGCCTGCGGAAATTTGGAAAATTTAGAGATCTACGCACTTCCAAAAATAATGGGCCGTCGCGACCTTCGAGAGGAGAGATTTGCGGAAATTTGGAGATCTACGCACCTCCAAAAATTTGACGCCCTCGACTCGCTTCTCCTCCAACTTTCTCTGATATTCACGGATCTTCAATTAGAAACACTCCCATACCACTGTTATATTTGTAAATGCGGAAACAGAAATATCATAATTCAAGCACAAAAAAAAAACATAGATATTTAACGTGGTTTACCCAAACATTGGACTCTGTTCACCAAGCAGAGGTATC
>ML786084.1:0-28099 GCA_009831015.1 Picea engelmannii | reverse complement strand
GGGGGGGTGTATCAAATAATTTTTTTTTTTAATTTTTTCAATTAAATTATGCCTAGTGAGTTTTGGACAGTGGAGTGGATAATTTATGCGAAACTTCTTTGAATTTTTTTTTTGGCAGCAGACTAGTTATTTTTCAACAGATTTCTTGAATTGTGAATGGCCAAAGGCTGATTTTTGGTCAAAGACCTTGGAATTGGAGAAGCTTTGAAATGAAGAGGTTGGCTAAAAGCCAATTCAAATAAGGTTTGAATAAAGTGCAGCCAAGGGCCGGATCAGAACTTGCTCTGATACCAAATGAGACGAACAAAGTTCGCTCACACAAGAATTATCCAAAATATTTGGAATAGAGTAGTCAAATCCATATGGACAAATATATATGTAATAAGAATGAATAATAATATATAAGATAAAAGATGATTTACAATTGAGAATGAGGTCTCCTTTATATACCCACGCAGGGGTGCCCTTTACCAATAGTCATGTCCTTTGAGACATGACCTTTCATTATTAATAATTATTATTTATTAATTATTATGTTATGAATATATATGGTATATGTATATTTATGTTCATATCAACATAGGCATCACAACACAAAACTTTAAGAATAGAATATTTACAAGGGTGACCTTTCCATACCTCTTCAGGAATTTTGCATGCTATTGTTGTTGATGGTGATTGATTCACCAGATAACAAGTTGTAGATACAGTTTCTGCCCATAGTTCCTGTTGCAAGTTGGCGTTACTCAACTTACTCCTTGCTCTCTCTATAAGAGTCATGTTCATGCGTTCAACAACTCCATTTTGTTGAGGAGTATAGTCAGTGGTTTTATGCCTATCGATCCAAAATTCCTTGCAATAATTCTCAAACTCCATTGACAGAAATTCACCACCATTATTAGTTCTTAAACATTTAATGGATCTACCAGTGCTCTTTTCCACTAAAGATCTAAACTGCTTGAAAATTGTAAATACATTAGCCTTACTTTTCATCATATAGATCCACACCTTCCTAGAGAAATCATCTATAAAAGTTACAAAATATGATGATCCTCCATATGAAATAGTAGGGGATGGTCCCCAAACATCATAATGGATATAGTCAAGAATTCCCTTACTAGTATGTCTTTCGGTTTTAAATTTCTGCCTATTATGTTTTCCATAAATATAGTGTTTGCAGAAATCTAACTTTAAAGAATTTAGAGTAGGAAGTGACTTGCGATGACTTAATACCTTTAATCCTTGTTCGCTCATATGGCCCAACCGTTGATGCCACAGTTGAACAAAATCATTTTCATTCTCAGATACCACTATCGAATGATCTGATTCAGTCCTCCCTTCTAAGAGAAACAAGTTACCAACCTTCTTCGGCTTCATGACTTGTAGGATTCCTTTGTAAGCCTTCATAGCTCCACCTTGAACAATACTTTTCATCCTCCAGTGTCTAAGGCTCCCAAAGAGATTAGGTTCTTCCTAAGCTCAGGTACATGTCTTACATCAGTTAATATTTTAACAGTTTCATCAAACATCTTAATTCGAATGCTACCAATTCCCACAACTTTACATGATATATCATTTCCCATATAAACTTTTCCATCATTTATAGACTGATAAGTAATAAACCAGTGTCTATGAAGACACATGTGGTTTGAAACACCAGAATCTAATAACCATTGTTAATCATAACGTGAACCAATACTAATTGATAAAACTTCATCAGTGATACCTGAACCTCCTGCTGAACCTGTTTCGGTTGCATTTGCTTCCTTCGTTTCCTTTGGAGGGTCTTCTTTGGAGGCTTGTTGTTGCTTCCAACAATCCTTCTTCAGGTGTCCAGGTTTTCCACAAAACCAACACTTAAGATTTCTCTTTCTTCCCTTTGACTTTGACTGAGAGAAATCCCTCTGACCGTGTCCTCTTTCTTCAGGTCTTCCTCTGATCACCATCGCCTCAGATGTAGAGGTTTCTAGATTGGATTTTTTCCTTGTTTCCTCAAACAGTAAAGCTCCAACAATGTCATCAAACTCAATACTTTCTGTTGAGCTGAAACTAATAGTGGTAACAAAATGATCCCATGATGCGGGTAAAGAACATAATAATGCAATCGTCTTATCTTCATATTCGAATTTCACTCCCATCCTAGTCAACTAAACTAAGAGAGTATTAAAGGTATTTAAATGATCAACTATACTCGCACCTTCCTTCATCTGCAAACTGTACAATTGTCTTTTCAGGAAGATCCTATTCGTCAAAGATTTCGTCATGTACAGGCTTTCCAGCTTTGACCACAAACCGATTGTTGTCTTCTCTGTAACAATGTTGAACAATACATTATCGGCCAAACACAGGCGTATGGCACCCAGTGCTCTGGCATCCATCTCATCCTAGTCTTCATCTGTTATAGATGTGGGTTGCTTTGCTTTTCCCAAAAGTGCCTTCATAATGCCTTGTTGCATGAGCAGATCGTGCATCTTAACCTTCCAGATCTCGAAATTGTTCTTGCCATTGAATTTCTCAATTTCGAACTTAGCACTCTGCATCTTTGGCATTAGAGGAAACATAAAAAACGAACATCAGTACTTGTAATATCCAAGACCCTTTCAAAAAATATGTGGAGAAATAATGATTTAATCTTTATAAGGTTTAATAAAAAATAAAAAATTAATAAAAAAAACCTTTTAATAAAAAAATCTCCTTTACTATAATCCCTTCCACCTTTTACTTATTATAATTAATTCCAAATATAATAAGCCTATTAAAAAACATCCTCCACTCTTCTATATTGTATGCCATTCACCTTCCTTTATTACGCCGAAAGGCGTATACCTATTGGAGATGGGCACAATTAATGATCTTTTAATCTTAAATTATAATCTAATGGTTATGCATTGAAGATGCTGGTATATTCTTAGTTGTCCTCCAAAATCAATGGATCAGATTTATTGTTGATAACTTCTTTGCATTTATAAATGCATCCGTTACCGTGTTTACTTTTTAACATTTACCTAATCATATTAAGAAATTACTGTAACATCATATGATTGCCACGTTTAAATAATTAACTTTTGAAATTCTTCAGCGTTTAATTATCTGGCTCAATTAGAATTTCATTATCTCACTGGGTTTTATTAGGTTTTATTTTAAAATGGAATCCAGCCGCCAGTTAGCTGCTGTGCTATTACATATGAAATTCACACCCTTAAAAAATATTCCTGCTTAATTTAAAACACCTTAGCTTAAAAACCATACGGGAATATTTTTTTAAGGAGCCACCGCACGTGATGCCTTGACTGCGGGGATTTGGAAAGAGCCGTTGCACCTCCCGTTACGCTGGCCTACGGAAATTTTGAAAAATTACTCACGCGCCACCGCACCTCTAGTTATTGCTGGCCTGCGGAAATTTGGAAAATTTAGAGATCTACGCACTTCCAAAAATAATGGGCCGTCGCGCCCTTCGAGAGGAGAGATTTGCGGAAATTTGGAGATCTACGCACCTCCAAAAATTTGACGCCCTCGACTCCCTTCTTCTCCAACCTTCTCTGATATTCACGGATTTTCAATTAGAAACATTCTCATACCACTGTTATATTTGTAAATGCGGAAACAGAAATATCATAATTCAAGTACAAAAAAAAAACACAGATATTTAACGTGGTTCACCCAAACATTCGACTATGTTCACCAAGCAGAGGTACCGGTTGTCTTATTATTCGAATCAAGGAGATTACAGTAGGCTCACTCACACTTAGCCTCTACGGACATGCATCAATTTATAGCAATGTACATTAAAAACTGATTATTAAATGTGCTCATAACTAAATTCTAACTTAATATTATTGGTTACAACCAACTCTCAATTATAAAATCTGAATTCCTAATCTTGAGAATTTGTTGACAACCTTTAACACACATTACATAAACATACTTTAAAATGCTAGATAAATGAACATTTGCCACATAAGAGCATTATATAAATATATATAAAAAAGGCCTTAGGGTAAAAGATAAGATGCTCTTGGAAAAATTGTAAACATTTTTGAAAAATTTAAACATGTGTGAAAACCTTCCATTAAAAACATGAAAAGACATTGATTTCCGTGTAGAACTGAAAACATGGCATACCGATTACAAGAGTACCTGCTGCCTTCTGGCAGGGAGTAAAACATATTCAAATTCCTCCATATGACAGGAACTTGAAAACATATTCAAATTCCACGTTGACGTATCAATTACAAATTCCAGAAAACTAAAAACATGTATATGGTGATTAATGAATATATGTTTTAGACTTAGAAATGCAAATCGAGCAAGTTTTTTTTGTGTGTTGGCTTTAAGCAACACAGAAGATAAAGGGCCAAATCAATTTCCTTTATTTCTAGTTGCTCTTCACCCCCGAGGGCCAAATCAAGCAAATTATTATTAATTGCTGGATGGAATTTTTATTAATTCCATTTTTGGATAGAAGGCAAATTTTAAATTACACATTCAAAATTACACACTGGTTGAAATTACAATTGCAGCGCCATATAATTTGTAAATGGTGCCTCACATAGTTACCTAATTCCAATTCGAAAATTTTAATTTTATTGCCTAAAAATTAATACATGAAAAAGTTAGTATACATCTTACAAATATTTAAATATATAAATTTTTCAAATTTTTATAAAATTTCTTAAATTAAAATGTACAATCATTATATTCAAAACTTCAAATATTCTTAAAAAATTATTTTTATATTCAAAATTTCAGATATTTTTAAAAAATTATTTTTTTAATCCTAATATATACAAGACAAATAAAATTATAAATCTATTAACTTTTCTTTTCAGAAGCCATACATATCACTCAGCATCTCTTTAACTTAAAATATGAAGAGGTGAATAATAGAACACTACCATAACCATCATAAATAAAGAGAGTCATAAATTTGTACACTGATATTATTTACCTGTAGTGGTGAGTATCACATAACTTTCCAATTCATTGTAGAGAGTGCACATCATAACATAACCTTAATTCTGCACCGGTGTTGGTTTTAGGATTTTCATAATAAATTACATAACTTATTTGAATTTTTAAATTTCTTAATTGTCCTGTGGTGGTTTCTTCCATCTATCACTGCTAAATAAATTGGTTATGCGATGGGTAGAGATAAAATATAAATATTATAACTAACTGGTAAATCAAGGTGAGAATAGAATTTGAAATCTAATTTTTACATTTTCTTCCATTTACACAACACTTGTTAATGCTTCTATACTTATGAGAACAACACTTAAATTATAATTTTCATCTATTATATTTAATAAATTTTTAAAAATATATATGTAATTTAAATTGTTATAATATTAACAAGTTATCAAAGACACTTAAATTACAATTTTCATCTATTGTATTTAATTAATTTTTAAAAATAAATATGTAATTTAAATTATTATAATATTAACAAGTTATCAAGATATTGGCTAAAAATATTTAATCCTTAATGGTTAAATTTAAATTGATATATGTTTTTTTAAATTGATTTGTAAATTATATTTTAAGAAAGGATTAAACCTTTCAAAGGGCTAAGGAAAATTCAATTAAGCCTTTTGAAACGGCTACGGAAAATATAATTTTGATAGCTAAACCCGAAACCGTGTTGAAGAATGCAGAACATGTTACATTATTAAGTAGAATAAATGGAAGTATATGAACAATGCTGGACAGAAGCATTACCTGTCAGTTGCAAGACAGTTAAGCAAAGCCCAGATTTTACAATATTATTGTCTGTAGCTTTAGAAAAAAGGAGGTATCTATGAATGGCCCATGTCAAAGTGGAATGATGAAAGGTGAAGCTTGATATGAAATATTGTTTCGTTTTATCTATAATTTTAGGATATGTTATGATTTAATTTAAATGATCTTAATCAAAAAAATTCATAATATGTTATAATAAATTATATTTTTAAATCGTTGAAAAAATCTAAATTTCAACAAAATCTGGATTACAAATGTTTAGACTTCTTCAACAATAATAAAATAGAATATCATATTAATTTGAAGGACTTTTTGGCAATATACACTGCCTTTGCGGGCAGTATAAAAAGTACAGATAATGAATATAAAACACAGTGCGGCAACTTGAATTTAAAAGAGATGGACGGTTGATATCACCGCAGATTATATATATATATATATATATATATATATATTTAAATTTGTAATTCACCGCACATTAAATATATATATATACATATATTTTTTAATTTGATTTCAAATTGTTAGAATCTTAAATTTTAATTATTAATTATTAGTTTTTAGCATGTTAAAATTTATTTTCACTTAAAAATACAAATCCAAAAATTGGAATTCCAAGAATTCTTATATAACCCGATTCCAAAAAAATTCCTATATAACCAAATTCCAATAAAATGATAAAAGACTTCATCGTTTTCCGCCACTGCCTCGATTTACAGTGCAAAATCCAAACCTATCGCCACTTAAACGCTTTGATCTTCGTAACGGTCATATTTGTCCTTTGTGTGCAGTTTGTCCATTCTATTTGGCTAATGGTTAGTTAAACATTATCAAGCATAATGTAGAGTATTTACTATAGGTAAATGCAGACATTAGATCTTGTGTGAAAAAATTTAATGCCTTATATATTACACCAAGCCACATTAAATGCTTTAGAGCTTCATGCTTATTCAGTATCAGTTTGCTTGATCTTCATACCGTTTGGTCTCTACCTGATCTATTCATATGACTTGGCCGCACGTGGAGTGGGGAGGATGTAAAAATCATAAAACAATTTTTAATACATAAAATAATGATAACTTAGTTTGTTTTTTTCTTTGTTGAAGGTGGTAAAGGTATCGGGTCTTAATCTATTTCTTTACAAAGGTGAATTCTTAATTAATAAGAAGAAAGTTTACGTCTTAGACTAAAAAMCAATTTCAACCTAGATAATATACACKAAAAACCTAATCTCTTTTAGGGTCATCACCTAGTTCTCCAATATCATCATGTAGTTTTTAGAAGTGTTTACCCTTAATCCTATACATGATACTAGATACTACTTGTAAGGTTTTCCACAACACCCATCGAGTGCGTGCTTTCCTTGGACAGATTCAATCACGAAATGAACGAACAACACAAGGAAGAAACAATTGGTTGGGTGAATGGAGATATTTGGTTGTGAGCAAAAGCAAGGGGGCACACACCTTACTTTCCTTAGAACGATGAGACTTGGGTTGTGTTTGGGCAAGTGCAGGGCAACTTGGGAGCAAACCCAAGGAGTGGATTCATCTTCCCTCATATGGGCACATCGGGTCCACAGAAGGTCGCGATGAGTCAGTTGAGTATGGGTTCATGAAGGGGCCTGACACACCCAAGAGACATGACATTTCACACAAGTGACCCTTGGAGTTCTTATAAGAGAAAGGGCACACAACCAAAGGAAGGCATGATAGAAGCATTTGGGCAAGGGATTTGGAGAACAAGTCTGAGGCAATTTTGATGCAACGAACTGAGGAAGAGTTGTCAAGATGGAAGACAAGTAGTCAAGAATGGGGCATTTTGGGAGGTTTTGGTGAAGTCCGAAAAGGTAGGTGTGTGGGAGGCATGTGTGAGGCATAATTGAAATTTGTGTTAGCTTGATGAAAGTCTGCGGTAATGAAGGGACAACACGATTGTGATAGTGGGCACGTCTGAGGTGCACTAAAATTCGTTGCGGAGATGGTTGTGACTGAAAGTATTGGTGTGATGGATCTGTTCATGAGTGTCTTGGTGAGGTGAAATGAGTCGTGTGACTCTGCCAAAGTTGTAAACTGAGATGATAGTGCCCATATTGTAACTGTTTGACAATAACAAATACTTAGTCGGGTGTTAGGCATAGTTTGTGTCACCCTCACTATTTTTGTGTTTGTGTTTGTGTTTTTTTATTCCACAGTTGTTCTCTTGGTTTCTTGTGTTCAAGGAATGTATGCTTATATAAGACTGTGTTAAACTATGTTAAGAATTGTCTACGTATACAAGAGTTGCACTAGAGTAGGAGTGTGACTCGATAGTAGCCTAGATTGGACTATGGGTATGCTCTTGGTGAAGAGGCATAGTCTGGATGAAGTATTCTTGGTGTGTCAAGAAACCAAGTAAGAACCATCGTGGTGTTGCATGCCCTCACGAGGTGAACGATCACAAGATCTGATCAGGTGTCCTAGGGGGTCATGAAAGGTGGTATCAAAGTAAACTTTGAGAAACAGTTTGGTGCTCTTCACCACCACTGCAATTAAAACAATTGTGGGAAGGGGCACATTTGTTGGTGAAACAGTCTCGACATAGGCTTGGTGAAGGGTTCAACAGATTGACCCATCATAGAGGCAACCTGAGTGTAGACTTGGTGGTTTGTGACAGAAGTGAAGGGATGAGTTGCAGACGAAGTCATGACTGGTGTACAGACCTGGTGCACCCCTTGAGGAGACCAATAACATAGTGTTTAGGGTGAACCGATCACTTGGGAAAGGCGGGAGACTGCAGGATTTTTGCAAACCCGATCACATAAGTAACCGCAAAGTTGATTAAAGAAATATGTCTTGAGACGAACTCTTGGGTACCTTGGACAAACCCTTTTGCAATTAAAGTGAAGATCCATGGTTGGGTTGCATGTAGATGGCACTGACGCCAAGAGGGAGCCTAGGACCAAGAAAATGAAGGAATGACTCGTTATTTTGGAGAGGACTCTCGAGCAAATGACAGACACAATGTGTCAACTTGGTGAAAAGCTTGACCGGATGGAGGCTGAGATGGGAAATATGAAGCATGGGTTTAATGAAGTCGTTCGAGAGTGTCATTCAATTGCTAACGTGATGACCGACACCTTGACCAACGACATTCGGGATAGACTCAAGGCAATGGAGGATGCACTTTCTATAGTCACATAGAGGCTGAAAGACCAATATGACACCATTCCATTGTTGAACGATCTTTGGCTAACAAACAAAGCTCTATTTTCATGCCGATGAGGATCAAGATAAAAGAACCCAAACCGTATTATGGTACTCACAATGCTAAGTTGTTGGGAAACTTTTGGTGGGACATTGAGAAGCACTTGGAGCATTTGAATGAAAGTTTGGATGGAGCCAAGGAGAACATTGTAGCAATGTTCTTGGTAGGAATCGTTAAGCTATGGTGGAGGAACCAGGTGGAATACTTAACAGCTGGGAAAATTGTTGAGCAGATAGAAAATTTGGTAGAGATGAAGGTAGCCTTGAAGGCATAGTTTGGTATGAGGAACCAAGCATGGATCACAAGGAATCGGTTATTGGATATCAACCCTATAACCAAGCATATCAAGGATTTCACTTGGCTCATTTTGGAGATCAAAGACATGTCGAAATAAGACAAACTTTTTCACTTCATGAATGGTTTGCAACTGTGGGTGCAAAGTGAGCTGCGATGACAAAACATTCAGAAACTTGCAACCACAATCACCACAATGGAAAAATTGTTGGACTTTCTGGGTGAACCCAAGATCGCTTCTAGGAATAATGAGGACACCCAAGGTGAGAAGAAAAAACAAGTGAAATTAAAGAGGAAGGAAAAAGGAAAGATGAAGACACCCAAGGGAAGTGAAGAGTATGGATTTGTGCCAAGGAGCACTATGTGAAGAACTGTCCCTTGAAATAGAAGTTGAATTCTTTAGAGAAGGAAGACAACCCATATATTGGAGTCTTTCAAATATTGAATATTGTCATGGAGGGTTAATCCACGAAGAGCCAAAAACAAGATGAGATGAAACTTTGCTATGTGCCGGCCAAAATCAATGTGAAGTCAATATTGTTAGCCATGGTGAATAGTGGGGAGAATCATAATTTATTGAGGGGAGACATGGTGCAAAGGCTTGGGTTGCAGTCTAGACCCACAAAGACAATCTTCAAGACAGTCAATGCAGGCATGGAGAGAGTCGTTTTGTTGTTTTGTTGACTTTAGCAAAGCTTTTGACATGGTTCATAGGAAAAACCTTTGGAATAGGTTGGAAGATATAAACATGCCTCCAGAGTTGCGGCTTGTTGCAATAAGGATGTATGAGAATGTTATTGATAAGTTTAAAAACACTGAGGGATGGTAAAAAGATATTAACTGCAATATCATAGTCAAAGAAGGTTTCCCCTTGTCCCCTACCCTTTTTGGCATATACATTAACAAGTTAGAAGATTTCCTAGAAAAAGTAGGTTGTGTCGGCCCTACTCTCACTGGTATAGTCATTAATCTTCTTCTTTATGCCGATTATATCGTTCTTATGGCAAGGATTCCCCATGATCTTGAAAACCAACTAAGAATCCTCAAGGATTTTTGCTCCAATATGGATATGATTGTTAATATTGATAAGACTAAGGTCATGATTATTAAATCCATTAAGATACCTTATGATAACTTCGTATATGACAAAAACAACTTGGAGGAAGTGACTTCATACAAATATCTTGAAATTGATATTCACCACAAGCTCAATTGTAATTATAGAATTAAGAAAAGGACTATTGGGGAATGGAAATCTTATTATCATCTTGAAAAAAACTGTAAATTAATTGATCTTTGGAGTTGTGATAAGAAAACAATCCTCTTTGAGACTCTTTTTACACCTATTATTCTTTAGGGATGTGAAGTCTGGGGTTGTAGTATCTCTCGTGAATCCTGGATAAAGATAGAGCAAATACAAAAGAATTTTATAACATATAATCTCAAATTTAAAGGAAATACGCCCTATCCCATCCTCCTCTTAGAAACAATCATCTCTCCCATTGAGAGCATGGCTATGACTAGATACCTAATGTATAAGAACAAGTTAAACAACATGGAATACAAGAGGCTTCCTAAAATTGAATCAAAATAAAGTCATAACCACCATGAACTCAAGTGAAGATGGCTTAAATATGCCTGGTCTTGGCTAAACTATTGGGGAATCATGGAAGACACCATTTTGCAAATTAAAGATACTATAAAAAAAAACCTCAAATAAAAATTTATGGAGAAAATGTGGTGTGGTAAAGAGTTAGAGGAAAAAATTAAATTAAGGTATTATAAGGATGTAATCAACCCTGATCTAGAAGATCAAAATTATCTATATTTTTTGCCAAGTGTAAAGAAAAAAATAAGCATTGCGAAGATAAGAACAAATTCTCACGAACTCCATAGTGAAAATGAGAGTCGGTAAATTCCTAAAACGCCATGGGATGAAAGAGTGTTTCACCTTTGTGACACCTTGAATGTTGAAGATGAAAAGCACTTTCTCTTAGATTGTCTAGCCTATACCCATATTAGATCTCATTTTCAAAATATTTGTCACACTACCAGCCCTCCTAACCTCTTAACTCAACAAAAGTATGGTGATCATGGAAATCTTATCTTAATGCTTTTCGAGCACAGAAACAAAATTCTAAAGAATCAGAAGTAATCACTTACCTGTTGATTAATTTGGTTGATTGTCGTTGATGTCAACCCTTGAATAAAGTTCGGTAGCGAATTCTGGTAGAAAAAGGGTTTGGGTAATGGACCCAAGTTTTTTTAATGTATAATGGTATGAGTTTTGATATGTTTGCACATAATACTATTCTAGTTGGATATTGCATGTCATGACATTTCCAGCGGTATGTGGAACGTAAAATAACTCCTCACGGTTTGAGAGTTATGGACTTAAGAAGTTGAAGGACCCCGATATGATTGGCTTGAAGCCCCAAAAGGTCAAAGAAGTCAAATTTCTTGCAAAGAAGAAATTATTTAAATAATAAAGTGAAGTGACAAAGTCAACCAAGATTATTTAAATAATAACATGAAGTGACAATGTCAAAGAGGATTATTTAAATAGTAAAGTGAAGCGGCAAAGTCAAAGAGGATTATTTAAATAATAAAATGAAGTGGCAAAATCAAAGAGGATGATTTAAATAATAAAGTGAAGTGACAAAGTCAAGGAGGATTATTTAAATAATAAAGTAAATGGATAAATTTCTAATTATGGAAAGTGGTTATGAGAAGATTAACCCTAAAATGAGGAAAATGGGTTAAGTGGTCAAGTGACTATTGGATACATGGAAAAGTGGAAAATTGGGCAAAGTTGGATGTAGGTGACTATGTGGACAAAGTGGCCTATAAGATGCTTCTAAGGAAGATACTTGGAGAGTATAAATAAGAGGGAACACTCTCTCATTTTAATCACACTTGAGCATATTGAATATCTACATGTGACTGAGGTAACTAAAGGATATCTAAGCCGAATTTCAGAGGGAAAGTGAAGTAAATAAGGTCGAAATTCAAGGGAGGATAAATTCTTTCTAAGGTATGTTATTTACAGGTCATCTCACCAGTTTCTCAATAAAAAAAATTCTAGAATGATTTATACCGTGAAATTGGGAGGCCATTGAGGAATCATATCCAAGTAGTTGTGGTATGAATTTCAGCTCATGGGACATTGTATTTTTTGAGCTACACTTCGTGGAAAATAGGGTTTTCGGTTAGTCTTAAAACTAGTCTAAACCAAGTGTTTTGGGTAAAAATGTCATAACTTCTTCATCACAGATCAAAATTCAGTAATACTAATGTAATATACCTCAAAAAATGTCTGAAAATAAAAATAAAAAAATTGTTTGTATAAATATCCTTGAATAGTTCGAGATTCAAGCAAGTAAGCTTTCAGTTATAAAGCTTGAATCTAAAAGTTTGCAAGAGTCCTTACCGTCGTCGACTGTCATTACCATTCAACTTAAAGTTTTATGATCGACGATAAGTGTTTACTCCTCATTTCAATGTTTATTTCAATTCTTGTAATTATAATTACTTTCCTATCTGTTTGTACCTATCACCATTACCACTGTATTAACAACACAAATGACTTTGGGACTTTATGACCTAGGCCTCATCCATTAGTCCATACACATAATCACATGATGAAAATGACCAAACGAACTTAGGTAAAAGTAGAGTATTAGTCTATACTCCTCTGCGAAAAGTTTAAATATAAACAAACCCCTATAGTTTTTTTTTTCTAAATATTCGGATACAAGATAGTGGTTAGGTAAGGCCTTTAAGTTAAACTTAGAGTATGAATATTTCATAATCCTCCGATCATATTCAAATTCACCTGCACCGTTGGATTACAAGTACTGGGTATCGCGCTTATTCCATATGCCCACTGGCTATGACCACGGGCCTAATCAAAATGCCTTTCACATTTCGGCATTTTTGCATTTCGGCAAGTCACAATCCCCGAAATGGAGCCAGATCAACGGTTCACAAAACTCCATAATATGATCCCTTCTTTTCTTAATCGAACGAATGACGGGATTTCGACGTTTTTCCCTTCGAGTCATCGTGACTCCAACATTATAAAATTCATGATCAAAAAATCTCCGAAGTGATCGAACGGTTCACATAACCCACTGAGGTGGACGGTTGATGGGATTTCAGAGTTTTTCATTTCGGGTTTTCGAGACTCACAATAGTCCCTTCTGGCATTTCAGAGTTCGAGACTTCATGATGGTGGACTTTCTGCTTGCTATGTAAAACCCCAAAATAGAAATTTTTGATGTGACATAAATCTGCAGACGTCACACGTGGATTGACATGTGTCGAATAGCTGCCACGTGTCACTCTGATTCGTGACTTACATGTGCCTGAAATGTTGAATCAGCTTGACACTTTCCATTGCCTAATTGTGCCACATGTCCTTAGATGAAGTGGTTTGTTGATGTGTCTGTTTCGAGATTTTGAGGTTCGCTACTTCAAAGGTTAAAGTTCCTTTGATCTTTGATTTCCCAGTCTGCGAAACTCCGAAATGAAGTCTTGGACATGCTCTGATATTTCACATTTCACGATTTCATCACTCTTGTCGTGAGTGTCCTTGACACCTCCAACTCCCGGTATCTGAAACTAGGAAATGGGGATTAAGTCGTGGTTTCGGAACCGTTGATTAAGGGTAACCCATTTTGTGATGGCAAATTCTATCGTTGGAAGTAAAACATCGTATGGGATGTTCATTTGTTTCAATTCCGAATGAGATATGTAATATTATTTTTAAAAGAATTAGAGGGTTTCCCTTCCGCCTACTTGTAATGGTATACTGGTTATTTTATTGGTTTAATATACTACTGCCATATTGGCTACTTCCTTGAAAGGATTTTGAAAAAGGAAAAAAATACTCGGCTGTATGTGTATCTTGTTTATAGTTGACTCTAGATCACATGATGGTATATGAATTCAATTTGGACTTACTGTACTTGTGTTAAAGACTTTCATTTTGGACTTTTAGGTGATTGTTTTGTTATTTACACAGTTAGGAATTTACTCAGGGCTATGTTTTAAGTTTTGGGATATCCCTTCTTCTTTCGGCCTTCGCGCATTTCATGATTAGTTCTGGTAATTAAACTGTGTTAATTCGATTCACTCCAATAATTTTTCAACATTTCAACCTATAACTTTTCATTAAACACCGTTTGATATAAATATGTGTAAATGTTGTAGATGGTCTATAATATTTCTTGGTATTCACAAGGTCACTTCTGTACTTTAAATATACATATATATATCTTAGACACTTGCAATTAGGGCTATCTCCAAAAAAAAAATCATGACTGTTCAACTGGTACATGGATGAAATCTTAGTTAATTACTCTACTGCGGTGTGTGCCTTTATATATCAGAAATGTCCATACACACACACACACACAGATATATATATATATATATATATATATATATATATATATATATATATATGTATGTATGTATGTATGTATGTATGCAGGTATGTATGTATGTATGTATGTATGTATGTATGTATGTACACTATGCAGTTTTCCATTTGCATTCGATATGTAGGTAAACTCAAATCTGCATCAGATTTTACTTGTGGGGTTTTCAACTACGACTCTTTATCTTACTACAGTAGTAATCCAAACCACAGCACAAATCTTCTTTAAGAATTGACTAGTCATATCCTTCCATCTAGTATACTTTCGGGAACTAGTATTCATAACAGTAATGAGATGCAACAAAGATAATCCATTCCAAACTAGTAGAGAGACATTCTAGCAATTCCTAAGTTTGGAATAGGATGCATTCAATCTTTCATCCTTAATATTATTTCTAACAGATACATTCTATCAAGTATGTAACCATTTAACATTCAATTAGAGAAGGGATAGAAATAACATATCTGAAATAATATGCTGAAAGACAAACGGAATAGCCATGTTCCTCCCACACGTAGAACAAGGCAACCAAACTACTTGCCCAATTCACCCCCTAGCCTTACCATGAATCCATGAGGGCAAACTTCGAAAATCTTCTCTTCATATATGTCCTACAACTCCAATAGTTTTTCCCTTGCCTCACACTCAAGCAGCGTTCATAATAGCAAGTAAATCAAAAGTCTCCTTTCCCAGCATACTTGGCAGCGTCCTGCCTCCTCTCATATGCTATTTATCATTTGCCCAGGTTTTTTCCCTACCTTGGGAATTTTCGCAGCTTTCTAAATCCCTGATTTTAAGGGGCTTCCAATGGCCAAATCACTGATTTTCCGCTTGTAATAATCAACCCAGAGGTAGTTCCAACATGTTCCCCACTCATGGAGTCATGGTCAGCTAAATTTAACATGGTTGTTCCATTTGTCCTCCTGCAATCAATATAAAATATTCTATTTCCATACAAGTGTCATAGTCAAAAAGTTAGTTGGGTCAAATAAGGTCTCTGCCCAATAGTCAAAATAATTAATTACAATTACCAAATTCGAAATTCAGAATTCCCATAAATGGAAAAAAAATTCCAAATTTGAATATACTAAAAATGGAATAAATTTCCAGCAATTTTAAATTTCAAAAATATTTTATTTTTGGGGATGTCACATCCGTTCCCCCTTCAGTAAAACACTGTCCTCGGTGTTCGTTCCTTTCCTGGAATAGGATTGGATGAGATTTCCGCAAATCTCCCTCCAACTCCCAAGTGGCCTACTCAGGACTAAACTGCTTCCATTGCACCTTTACCCGAGGGACGACTCTGTTCCGAAGTGTTATTTATATCTGGTCCAGAATGCGCAGTGGTTCCATCTTGAACTCACCTTCGGGTTCCACCTGCACCAAGTTCCAATCAATCCTATGAGTAGGGTCATGAATATACTTTTTCAGCAATGAAACATGAAATACATTATGAATTCTTAGATTAGTTGGAAGTGCAAGTTGATATGCTACGAGTCCAATTCGAGCTAGTATCTTGAAGGCCCACAAAACCTGGGTGCCATCTTGGCACAATTCCCTAACTTCAATGAGCTCTTTCGGGCTTTGACCTTCAAATAAACATGTTCTCCTACTTGAAAATCCAAGTGTCTTCTTTTCTGATCTAACAACTCTTCTGTCTCTCCTGTGCTTATTTCAAGTTCTATTGTACCTTTCTTACCATGTTCTCCATTTCTTGGAGAATATCTGGTCCAGCCATGAGTCTTTCATCCGTGCTATCCTAGCTAATTGGAGTCATACACTTTCTACCATACAGTATTTCGAAAGGGCTCAACTTAGCCGAAGTTTGGTACCCATTGTTATATGAAAATTCTACCAAGTGTAGGTAGTCTTCCCCCTTGCTTGGTTTTGTTCTTACATATATGTGAAGCATATCCTCTATGATTTGGTTTGTCCTTTCAGTCTGCCCATCCATTTGTGGATGATATCTTGTACTAAAATTCAAGTTAGTGTTTAGCCCTGCAAACAATTCCTTCCAAAAAGCGGATGTAAATTTTATGTCTCTATCTGAAATCACCATTTTAGGAATACCATGCAGTCTAAAAATTTCTTTCATGAATATTTTAGCAATGTTTATAGCTTTAAAAGTAGACTTTACAAGAATGAAGTGTGAAGACTTACTGAGTTTATCGATTACAACCATGATAGAATCATTATGTTTCTGAGTTTTAGGCAAACCTGTTATAAAGTCCAGTCATATGGTCTCCCATTTCCATTCTGGTACTGGTAATGGCTGTAATAGGCTAGATGGATGCTGGTGCTCGACCTTAGCTTGCTAACAATCTTGGCACCTAGACAAGTACTCTTCTTTTTCGCCCTTCATATTAGACCAATAAAATAGTTTTCTAAGCGTTGTTATTGTTTTTTGGTAACCTGGATGGCCATAATACAGTTTCTTATGCACTTCGTCCAAAACTGTTAATTTTAACTCTGCTAAATCTGGTATGTAAAATCTGTTTTTAAATCATAATAGTCCCTTCTTGTCGATACTTAGATCTGGTTTACCTTAGTTTGTGGTACTATTTTGTAATTTTGCCATCATCTTATTGTAATTTCCATCGTTAATACCCATCGTCCTTACCCTTTGTTCAAGATCACTTTCTGCCCTGCTGATATTTATCTCAAATAACCCATGGACTCTTTTGCTTAAAGCGTCTACTACTTTATTTTCCTTACCCTTGATATGTCTGACCTCAAAGTCGAATTCTCTCAAGAATGCTAGCCACCTTGCTTTCTTGCATTAAGATCTGGTTGGTTAAACAGATATTTCACTCCGGTATTATCCGTCAATAGTAGGAATTTTCTTCCCATTATATAGTGTCTCCACATTTTTAAAGCATGTATTACTGCTGCCAATTCTAAGTCATGAGTGACATAATTTCTCTTGTGTTCTTTTAATTTTCGGGACTCGTAACAAATCATGTGCCCTTCCTGAGTTAGGACACAACCTAGTCCCTCTTTACTTACATCAACACAAACTGTGAAGTCTTTATCTAGGTCTGTTACCTTCAAAATGGATGTCGTTGTCAATAATTCTTTCATCTTGTTAAAGCCATCTTGACACTTTTGCGACCAGTTAAACTTGGTTCCTTTCTTTTGTAGTGACGTGATAGGGTAGGCTATCTTGGAAAACCCTTCTATAAACCCACAGTAATATCTGGTGATTCCCATGAATGACCGTATATCCGCTACATCCTTAGGTACCGGCCATTCCATAATTTCTTTTGTCTTTTTCGGGTCTACGACAATGCCTTCTGCTGAAATTACATGTCCTAGATATTGTATTTCTTTCTGATAAAAGTCACACTTGTCAAATTTGGTGTACAGTTTGTGTTTCCTCAATGTTTACAGAACTATCCTTAAGTGTTCATTATGTTCTTCTTTCATTCTTGAATAGACTAGAATGTCATCGATAAATTCTACCACGAACTTGTCCAAGTATTGACTGAAAATACTGTTCCTCAGGCACATAATCGTGGTTGGTGCGTTGGTGAGTCCGAAAGGTATGTCTACAAATTCGTAGTGTCCATAACTTGTCTGAAAAGTTGTTTTTCTTATGTCATCGTCCTTTATCCTAACTTGGTGATAACCAGATCGTAAATCCAACTTTGAAAAGATCTTGGCCCCACCTACTTGATCGAATAGATCATTTATCCTTGGTAAGGGGTATTTGTTCTTAATAGTAAATTTGTTCAGTTGTCTATAATTGATACATAGTCTTAGAGTATCGTCTTTCTTTTTCACAAAGAGGACTGGTGCTCCCCATGGTGAAACACTCGGTCTGATATATTCATTGTCCAACAATTCCCGTAATTGGATTTTTAATTCTGTCAGTTCTAGTAAACTCATTTGGTAAGGTGCTTTTGAGATAGGGGCTAAGCCGGGTAGTAGGTCTATGGAGAATTCTATTTCCCTTCTAGGAGGTAATTTTGGTATCTCATCCACAAACATGTCTCTGAATTCACATAGCACAACAAAGTCTTCTAACATTGGCTTATCTTATTTTTCTAATAGATTCGTCACTTGGATGGCATAAACTTGACATCCCTTTCTAGCACATTTCTTGAGTTACATCATTGAAAATTGTCTGACTGATACAGGTTTTGGTATGCCTTGGGCTGTTCTAACAGTTCCAAAATCATATTTATAGCTAAGTATCTTTGTATAACAGTCTAGTACTACTTTGTGTTGTTCCAACCAATCCATCTCGATAATCATATCATAAGATCCTAGTGGTAAGATGTTTATATTGGTCCTTATCTTTTGACCACCTAAGTTGAACTCAAAATCAGAAATAAAGTCAACTACTTTCCTTTTAGTACCTGTTGCTAGTTGTACCAAACATGATTTTGCATGCTTCAGTTTCTTAACTTTATTCGACTCTACTATATTAGGAGTAATATAACTTAATGTAGCTCCAGGGTCAATTAAAACAAAAATTCGAGTGTCATTGATTTTACCTTCAATTTCTACCACCAAGGACTGGTGGTGAGCTTGTCAACCATCTATGGTTGCATTTATCTGATGCAGGCTTCTGCCCACGTCTCCCACTATCGAGGCTTCCTGCAGATTATGAACAAAAATTCTACTTCCTGACGTTAAACGTGGATAGTTCCTCCTTAGATGAGTGTAACACCCTGTTTCCCCCAGTTTGTAAAAATAAGTATACTAGCCAAGAGCTATGGCGAATTCAGAAATGTGAATGTATGATGTGAATAGACCTTATGAAAAAGGTCGATGAATGTAAATAATATTATGAATATATATATTGTAGGACTGCTCAGAGGGGATATGATGAAAAAGAGACCACAATGGCTAGATAAAGGTGGTGGAAGACACCTGGAATGGTGGCGTTAACTTCCACCGAAAACCAATACCGTATTTGGTCTTCACTTTCCCGGAGAACCAAGAGCATCTCGTTGGCACGAAATTAATTACTCGTAGGTTGGTATGTGGATGGCTCGTCATGCATAATGAGGGGATGGGGGTAAACCACCCATTTGTGGACCGTCCTGACACCTGACCACCACGAGGGGGATTGCGCCACACAGAACCTCGCAAGGGGAAAATGGGTGAGGAAGGAGCGAAAGGGGGACACGAGTGAAAAAAAGAGAGCTCTGGAGATATGTAGAGAGAGTGATAGCGGAGAAGGGGGAGAGTATCCATCGTTCTTTGTCACTGGCAAACTGAGACATAGTCTCGCAACATCGTGGTCTCATCTCGGGGGTGGCTAGTGCCAAGTCCGTTGGGAGTTGTTGAGCCTATGGTTGGGTGGAAACGAGCACCCCTCTTAGCAATTACACTCATTTCTGGTGTTATTTCTGATATGTGTTTTACATATTGCACCTTGAAATTCATATGCTGACATATATGCTCATAGTCTGTGAAGTTTTATAAACGGTCTGAGTATAAGATTGCCTGTGTAGTGTTTTCATTCTGAAATGGTGGTTGCATGCTTATAATGGAAGGGCCACGTATGGCTTATGTCTATAAATAGATTTATATGTATATCCACACATTGAATCAATTTAGAATTCAAGTTGTTTCTCGAGAAACCTATACCCTTATCCATCTCAAGTGATACCCTAGATAAATCTCCCCGTAGAGATGCCTTTTCTTTTGAGAAGCTCAGAAGAGGTAGCACTTTGTGTGCAAATACTCTGCAGAGGCGCAGAAGTCACATAATCCCTTAGGGATTCGAACAACAAGTATGGATCAACAGATGAAATCCTATCGAGAGATCTGCGGTCATTCATGATCGTTAGATTGAAGGAATAAATGAGGGTGTTAAATGCCTTAACCCTTTTTTCCTTTATCTTTGCAAGTAGTGAAGAAATCAGGACAGTAGATTCCCAAGGTGTTATTGGATAAATCCGTAAGTGCGGACACAAACCGATCTCCCTAGATCCACCTGGATCTAGAACAAAGAAAGACAGAATATGACTCTTTCCCTAGATTCTAACCATTGAATTAAATAAGAGGCAAGAACAAGGAACATATCTTATTATCTCTTCCTTTGGTCTTTGTTGCTCCCGCTTTGCTCCAATGCTCTCATGCAGTAAAGACCAAGACAACACAAAGCAAGTGGAGTGAAGAAAGCACAATCTATTCAACAGTCAATCTATGTATATGATCAAGGAGTTATACAATAAAGTGGAATTAGCTTTATGGGAAAGGGACATATTACTATATCATATTAATGGAAAGTAAAGATTACAACCTGATCCTTGATGTTGTAAACTTCCTTTCAATGGCCCTTGGCTCCGACACACACATTTGCTCACTTGCAAGAAGAAGATCAACCACCTTTGATAAACTTGTTGGAGTTTCCAAGCTGCTGTAGCATCAATCCTTCACACAATCTTTCACCAATTCTCCAATGAATCTTGCTTCTAACTTTGCTTTCTTAACCTTTTCCATGAGAATTCACTCAATATATAAGAGTGAATCAATTAGTTACTTGGATAGGAATGATCCCAAAATATCAGGGAATTCAGTACTAGGATAACCATTTGAATGCCATCTCATCCTTCTAGAAGATTCCCTTCTAAAAGCTTCGAGAATTCATTTTTTTCCTTGATTTAGAAAGAGTTCGCACCCTAGAAGTTCAACACAGTGAGAAATTCTCGCATCCTAGCTTAAGGAAGCCTACAAGAATCATGCATTCTCGCTGGAAAATATACTAGCAGCCTGCGAACCGTCCTAAAAAATGTGATTTCTGGAAAGAGATGAAGGTAACTTTTCTCAGGAGAAAGTTGTAATGAAGATCCTGAGTACACCATCAACAATACATCATCATGACGGCCAAAATCATGGGTAACACAAGGTCTGTGAAAGAATCTGGACCATGAATTCGTGTCCAGGCAACTTAGGAATGGCGCAATGGAGAGACAGGTATGAGCCGTCAAATCTTGGTCTAAATAGTCGACAACCGTTGGATTTGTCGAGAATTACATGAGGTTTAAACCTCATGCGAAGAGTAGCAGAGAAAGAGTCCCGAGAAGGAGATTGTATCAGGATATCGGCGTTCGGGAGCTCAGGGATTCGGAGGATGAGAGTCTGAGTACTCGACCTCAAAAATCGTGACAAGGTGAAATAGATCTGAGATGCCCATCTATAGGAGGACACGTGTCCCGAGATCCTCCCTATCGGGGATTTGGATATCAAGAGTTAGAAGAGGAAGTCTCTTGACCTTGCAAATGGCAAAGTTGTGAGAGGATCCTAGGCCGTAGATCCCAAGGACCCATCGAATCCCTATAAGCCATTGATCTAATCCTTTACTTAGGCAGAAGAGTGAACACGACTACATCCCAAAAGTCCCGAAGACATCGGAACCGTCCATGTTGGAGGACAGGTGGCGGAGATCTGTCCATTTCACATATCAGGGATTCGTAAGTTTGAAGGTGGAAGACCTGACTCTTGGAGTCACGAAGTCCCGAGTCATGAGATCACGATGTGATCTAGGTCATTAATCAAAGAGGATAGGTGGCGGAGATCTATCCATTTCGCATATCGGGGATTCGCAGGATAAGAGCCTGAGAGCTCAACACTTGGACTTACAAAGTCCCGAGTAGCGAGAACGCGAGAAGGATAATAAATATCGCTTCTCGGGTATTCGTGAAGGAGAGGTGCCAATATTTGACACTACAACTCATGAAGTGGTGAGTTGCGAGAAGCGTCAAAGAGAAGTCTCGAAGGAATATGGACCGTCCATCAAGAGAGACGCGTGGTGAGCGGTCAGAGCTCAGGGAAAGTTCTGAAATCCTATTGACCACTGGATCCACACTATGAAGGATCGTTGATATCCTTCATGGATACCCATACCGGAATTCAGAGAATTTCATGGCATGGGTTTTTGGGATCATTGCATCTCGAACTCCCGGGCACCGAAATCCTGAAAGGATCAAAACCGTCCGATCAGGGGAGGCTTACAGCCATTGATCTCCTTTGGAGGGAAACTTGGGAGACTTTGTGGATTTTGAGGATTTGAATGGGAAAGGAAGAGGTCATGCATCGTGATTTCTTGAATCGTTAAGGGCCGGTAAGTTCCTTGCCGATTTAAGTGCAAGGTCACAAAATGTGGTCACGAAGACAAGACCTAAACAGGAATCTTGGACTCGCTAGCCCTTTCAGGGTTCGGTGTTTCACTGTGTTGGGGTTTGCAGAGTTGAAAGACTCGACACTCTGGTAGTTTTGAGCCGTGAAGAGAGAAAGGACTCCATGTTTGTTTGGCATGTGGTCCTAACCCATGACCATAGGGAGGTGAATAGGGAAGAACTAGCCTGTGCTAGGCCCCCGTAGGACTTCAGGGATTCTGTCCCTTGAGGAAAAGAAAAAAATTTAGTATGCCATAGTGGGTGTGTGAAAAATTGGTATCAGAGCATGGTTACAACACTTGGCTTTCTTGGACCCATGAACGAGTTGCGTAGAACCTCCATTCAGAACACTCTTAAAAAGAGTAAACCCCCCTGTCTTAACCTTCCTAATCAAAAGACGAAGTTAAGAATGAAAAACCCCTATTGTGTGTGTACATGTGAAAATATGAATTATGTATTGGTTGTAAATAAATATAAATATTAACTAACAGCCATCGTTTCTCCTTTTGCACACAAGCGGAAGATCAACCGTGGGAAATTATCAATGCATAGTATGGTGAGTCAGTAACAAGTAGGAGAAGGTTCCCACAATAGAGACGAAGAGTCTAATGAATGAATGGTAGTAGAGACCCCTCCAGATCTAGCCGAGACTTTGAAGAGTCTCATGGTCGAATTACAAAGCTGCAAGGATGACAATGAAAGGATGATGAAAAAACAAGAAAAGAAAACAGAAATTAATGCAGTTTTACTGCAGAGTTTATCCGATCTACAAAGACAAATGCAGCATGAACCTAAAACTTAGAAACATGGTCAAATCAGTGGCCACACTGAGAGGAGAACCTCGAAAAAGGTCCACCCTAGAGGTAAAGGACCGGTGTTGAGTGATTCCTCTAAGAAGGAAGTTGACGATTCATAAGTCTCTTCTAGCAGCAGGGCCAGTTCCTATTCCCGAAAGAAACAGAAGAAGCAAAAGCCTTCCAAAGGTCAAAAATTTGAAGAATTCAGAAAGGACAAACCACCCTCCTTCGATGGTGAAATAAAGAAGGGAGAGGAAGCAGAGGCCTGTCTACTTGGATTAAAGAAGTATTTCAGAGTCCATGAATTTTCAGAAAATATGAAGGCCCGAGTGGCCACCTTCAACTTGAATGGAAAGGCTTCCATTTGGTGGGAAGACCTTAAGAATATGAAAGGGGTTCGAGAAGAGGACCTGTCTTGGGAACAGTTTGAGAAATACTTCCAGAAGAAGTATTTCTCGGAAAAATATTTTGACGAGAAGACAAAAGAGTTTTATGAACTCAAACTGGGGCAACTCACTATAGAGGAATATGTCAACAAATTCCTCGACTTGCTGAGATATGTGCCTTATATAAAAGTAGAAAAGGCAATGTTGTTGTGCTTCATCAGTGGGCTACCCAAGGACTACCGGAACAGAACTGAATTTGATGAGACAAAGACTCTAGAAGACACTATCCTAAAGGAAACCTATTATCGTGAACAATTTGGGCATCGAGAAGAACCTCGTGAAGGATGGAAACAGAAGAATAGTTCAAGATTTCAAAAATGGGGAATTAAACCCCCAGGGTTTAAGAACTACAGGAAGAACCCAAGAATGAACTTTCCAGCCTGGAGTATGCACCAACAGAATTTTCCCTCCTTGATCGGAAATAAAACTTCTGGACCTATACCAGTAAAGACTGATAACCCAAAGAGAGAACCTTTGAAATGTTGGGGTTGTGGAGAAGAACATCTCTTGAGAGACTGTCCACACAGACAATAGAATATTCGGAGGATTTATAATGTCTAGGAAGCTACTACAGTCAATGATGTGGCCAGGAGTGTGCTGCAGATTTATGTAGCCTTGGATAATAACCAAGTTGACCATCAAGCTTCAGTGGTGGAGATAAAAGGTATGATCTCCAACCATCTAGTGTCTATTTTGATTGAACCTGGTTCAAACTTGAGTTATATAGCCCCTAAAGCTGTTGAGAAGTGTAAACTACAGCCAGAAAAACAAACCAAGCCATGGTTGGTACAGTTAGCCACTGGCACCAAAAGAAGGGTAGCAAAGGTCATACCAACCTACCAATTGATGTTGGGTGAATTTCCCACCCAAGCAAACCTTAACATATTACCCCTCAGATCGTACGATTTGTTGATTGGTATGGACTAGCTAGCCACCCATAAAGCCAGATTGGACTGTTACCATAAAACCTTAGAATGTGTGAGCAAAGAAGGAAAAAGGATGACCCTTCAAGGGATTTGAAAACCTGTCTCGGTGAGACAAATATCAGCTCTACAAATGAGAAAGTATTGTCAAAAGGGATGTCCCCTATATGCAATACAGTGTCAAAAACCATAGAAGGTGACAAACCCAGCCTAAAAGATCATCCTATCCTGAGGGAATATAGAGATGTGTTTTTGGAAGAGGTCTCAGGTCTACCTCCAAGAAGAGACATAGACTTCTCGATAGAACTCGCATCGGGAGCGGTGCCGGTGTCTAGGGAACCCTACCGGATGAGCATACCCGAGTTAGTTGAACTCAAATTACAATTAAAAGAAATGATTGATAAGGGTTATATTCGACCCAGCGTGTCTCCATGGGGAGCGCCAATCCTGTTTTTGAAAAAGAAGGATGACACCCTTAGACTGTGTATAGATTATAGACAACTCAATAAGGTAACCATAAAGAACAAGTACCCCTTGCCCAGGATCGATGACTTGTTCGATCAATTAGGGGGTGCATCTATTTTCTCAAAGATTGATTTAAGGTCAGGATACCATCAAGTCCAATTCAAGGGTGAAGACATCCATAAAACTGCCTTTCAAATGAGGTATGGTCATTATGAGTTTGTGGTGGTGCCATTTGGGTTGACCAATGCCCCTGCCACTTTTATGTGCTTGATGAACAATGTACTCAGCAAATTCCTAGACAAATTTGTACTTGTTTTTATTGACGATATATTAATCTACTCCAAGAATAGAAAAGAGCATGAAGAGCATCTTAGACTTGTACTCCAAGTTCTAAGAGAACATCATCTCTATGCTAAATTCAGCAAACGTGAATTCTTCCAGAAAGAAATACATTACTTAGGCCATGTTCTCTCCGAAGAAGGAGTAGCGGTAGACCCTGAAAAAATCAGGTCTATCATGGAATGACCTACCCCAAAGGATGTTTCAGACATCATATCCTTTATGGGATTAGTAGGATACTATAGGAGATTTATAAAATAATTCTCCAAGATTGGTTGTCCAATCACTGCCCTCCATAAGAAGGGGACAAAATTCTTGTGGATGCAGAAATGTGAAGAAATATTTCAAACCCTAAAACATATACTAACCCATGCACCCGTGCTGAAGATCGCTGATCCCGAAGCTGATTTCCTCATGTGCACAAATTCCTATAGGGAAAGACTTGGAGGAGTCCTTATGCAAGAAGGAAGCGTAATCTGCTATGAATCCTGAAAATTGAATGAGCATGAAGTCAACTATGTGACCCATGATCTAGAACTGACTGTCATAGTGCATGCCTTAAAAATGTGGATGCATTACCTCCTGGGAAGAAAATTTGTACTTATGACAGATCACTGTGGATCGCGATACCTATTTGATCAACCAAAGCTCAATGCTAGACAAGCTAGGTGGATGGCCTTCCTTAGCGAGTTTGATCCAGATTATTTTTGGCATGAAATGAGATCGGAGATATAATAAAGAAATGCACAGAGATATTGCAAGAGAGACAACAATATAACAAGGATATAGAGGAAATCTAAAAAGAGTCACAGATATACAGTAATACACGATTTCTATTAATGAAATAAATGTACAGAGACTGTAAAATACAGAGTGAAAGACTCGCTAGAATGGGGGTAGCTTATCTCTGAGAAGAGATGTGACCACTACTCGCATCTGTGAGAAGATGATTACAATGAGGCTCTGAAGACCTTTTTACAATAAGCAGGAATGCCAAAATCCCTAGAAATCCAAAAACCTAACCCTAGGAGATGAAGCGCCAAAAGTCATGTGGGCCCCGTTTGGGTAAGTTGGTGCATCAACTTCCCGGGGTCGTAACTTTTGCATACGATCTCCGTTTTAGGTGTATGATAGCTCGTTGGAAAGAACTATCCGAGAAATGAAACTTTTGGGTGAGAAACATCATCATAGATCCCTATTGCTCCCTATTTTCTCAAAAAACATCATTTAGGGCCTCAAAATGGCCCCAGAAGTTAAAAACTGCTAAAAATAGTAAATTACCAAAATTGCCAGAAACATGTTTTGGGCCAGTTGGAGAAGGTGGGTGGCCATCGATATCCACCTGGATCAATCCTCCCTCTTTAGGAAGCAATGTTCTCCATTGCGTTGAGTTTCCGGGGGAGAGGGGAAAGCGATTGCTGAATCTGAATCTTCGTGAGTTGCTTGCCTTGTTGGAACCGTCACACTGCTTGATTTGTTGAAGGTAATCACGAACCTGTGGCTGGAAGGGTTGGACCTTTTTAACCAGTCTGGCTACATGAGATGACTGTGTGTAGAAGGAATCTGTGTGCTTTGTTGCAACCTTGTCGACCTGCTTCTGGTGGATAAAAGGTGCTTGGGTCGAGGCTGTAGTGGTTGCAGTATCCTTTTGTTCCCTTTTTGAACAGATTGCGGAGAAGATGAATTTTGTAGTATGAGATACTACCTTACAACACTGTTTAGGTGGGGCAGTAGTTGGAACTACCTTTTGTATCCTATAGATATGACCCCCCAGAGTAATAATGACACTACGGAGTCGAGACTCATAGATAGCATGGAGTTTCCACATATATGGCTGGCCCAAGAGAACATCATAGACATCCAGTGGGGAAACATCACATAATACCTCATCCTTGAAGGGTTGGATGTTGTATGACAATCGACACTGCTGGATGACACGAAGATCTCGTCCTTGGCGAAGCCACCCGATGTTGTATGGTTGTGGGTGTGGTGTTGTCGACAATCCCAACTGTTTGATGACCTCTACTGAGATGAGGTTCTTTTGGCTTCCACTATCAACAATAAAATGCAGTGGGGTCCCCTTCACCCACATCTGGGAATGAAAAAGGCGCTCCCCCTCTTCTGGATCTGTTGGTTCTTCTGGTTGAATTGTTGTTGTCGCGACAATAGCAGTGGGGTCTGCGTCAATGATCTGTCTTTTACCAGTAATTTCATAATCAGATTTTGAATCACGGTTCGGCTCCTTATCTTTGATCTCGGCCACCAATGACT
>ML786083.1:523997-578706 GCA_009831015.1 Picea engelmannii | reverse complement strand
ATGGCTTCTCTCACAATGTTTTGTTTTCCGTCGCCCACAAGATTAGACAATTCAACGACAGAACTTTTTCTCTTGAAGCGAGAGTAAAACAAATCTCCGACCAACGCTATCACACAAGATGATGGGGAAATCCCTGGACTTCGCGAAGACCCTAATGGACCACGTGTTAGCAATCGGTTCTATGGATTTTGCTGTTTAGTAAATTATATGATGTCTATGTCAGAAGCCCATCTGATCGTTGCCATCGACGATTCGGCCGGTCCATCTTGCTATTTGCGGCTGTGCGAGTGAGGGGAAACAATCTTTAAGTTACAACTTGCGCACGGGCGAGTAAGCACTTTTCCATAACGCACTCAGGGATTCCACGAACTTGTCAAGTGGCCGGGCTTCAATATTCATCGCTTCTCCCGCGATGTTTTGTTTTCCGTTGCTCACACGATGAGACAGTGCGATGACAAACTCATCCTCTCGAAGAGAGGGCAAAATGAAGTGCCTGCCCGTGCTGATCACAGACGATTATGGTGTACATCCCTCGAGTTTGGGAAGAACCTAATGAAAAACGTGTTGGCAATCTATTGTTCAGTTTCGCTGTTTCATAAATTATATGACGTCTAAAGCCCATGTGTCTTTATGACTATTTGCTTTTCCCGTGCATATTTCGAGTCGGGTACGCCTCGAATTTGATGTCCAACTAATGGGGGATGCCTGGAGTTTGACCTCGATTTAAATCAAAACTAGATTGTCGTTAGATGCTTTCATTTATTTTATTTTATATTTTATGCGAATGATTATCTAACAAAAATTCGATGACGGTTTGCATGTTTCCATATATTTTATTTTTCTTAAATTAGTAAGTATTAATTTCTTTTGGATGACTATATTCAAATTTTTCTCATACTTATTTATAAAATTGATGAAGAACGCCCTCTCTCTAAAGCGCCAAAGGTTTTTTTAGGTCCTAATAGTGGGGATAAGGGATAACGGGAGGGAGAAGAGGGAAGTTCGAGTCGCTCACCCGAGAAAGAAGGGCAAGTGGGGATGGAACCGACCCTCTGATTCTCTCTCTGTCCTACGAGCTGTTTCGAATGGCCCAATCAAACGTCACTAAACCAACGCTAACTATTGGTTGCTCGACTCTGCTCTCTTTAGTTTACGAACTAGATGGTTGGTCATTTCCATAAATGCCTTTTGTGTTGGAAATAGTAATTACAAGTCTGTGAGCTTTACATCTCCGCCGATTTGTTTGTCACTGAGTTAGTCAGTCCGTTAGTCCGTAAATATAAATTCGCAAGTTTACTCAAACTCAGTTTTTTGTTAGTGGGCAAGGGGAGTTATTTAATGAAGACGATCATTATGTTTCTTGAGTCCAATTAAGTAGATAGAGATCACTCGAATTTATTGTTGTATTAATTGTTGAGTCGATTTTTATTTCTATAAGAAGTCTTAGTCTTATCTATATATGTCTGAGTCTTTAGTTAGTCGATAAAGCAAAGAGAAAGACACAAAATGCAGAGAAGCAACAACAGTTGAAGGCAGTCTAAGAATTTTGAGAAAACAAGCTCTATGTGTGTGGTTGGAAGCAACAACAGTTGAAGGCAGTCTAAGAATTTTGAGAAAACAAGCTCTATGTGTGTGGTTGTAAGTTGCAGAAACCCCAAAAGTCATTGGAGCTGAAGCTCAACTCAGTATTGTATTTTTTTGTTAGTGTGCAGCGCTGAAGTTATTAATATCAAGTATTTTTTGTGTTGACAAGTTCTATTGTATTTCTGAGTTTATATGTTAAGTATAGAACTATGTTGTTTATGTGTCACGAAATCGTTAATTAAGTGTTTTATCTCAGCACGCAGTAAATCGTGCAATATGTGCACTACGCAGTAAGTCCTGAGAGTTCAGTCACAAAGTGTTGTGGCACGCAGTATTTGTAACTACGCTACACATAGTTTGTCTGCATGCTATAGATCCGAGATTTGGTATCAGAGCAGGTTTTATCAAAGGAAGGTTTATCAAAGTAAGTTTCAAGAGTAGCAACTCTATCATAAAGAAAAAATATGGATTCTACCTCAAGTCTGCAACCTCCAACCTTTACAGGGAAAAACTATCAGTTATGGTCCTTGACCATGAAGGCATTATTTCAGAGTCAATATGTATGGGAGATAGTCGAAAATGGATATGTGGAACCAATATACCAGGGAGCGTATAATGCCCTCACACAAGCTGAGAAGGATGCCTTGAAAGATCAAAGGAAGAAGGATGGAAAGACAATGTTTTACATACATGAAGCCATGCATGAGAGCATACTCCCAAGAGTTGCATCAACAAAGCAAGCCAAGGAAGCATGGAACATATTACAAACTTCTTATCAAGGTATGGACAAAGTCAAGACTTCAAAATTACAAATTCTTAGAAGAGATTTTGAAACTCTGTTAATGAAAGATACAGATTTAGTAGATTCATTTTACACCCATGTTGTTGACAAGATAAATCAAATTAAGTCTCATGGAGAAACCATAGAGGATATAAATGTTGTTGAGAAGGTTCTTAGGAGTCTTCCTCCTAAATTTGATACCCTTGTTGTGACTTTAGAAGAGAACAAAGATCTGATTCAGTGCAGCCTAGATGAACTGCAAGCTTCCCTCATTAATCATGAACACAGATTGAATAGGTCAAATATGTCATTAGATAATGCATTTTATGTGTAGTCATCTATAAGTCGCGGAAGAGGAAGGGGGATAACTAACTCAAGAGGAAGATGAAGAAGTTATGTTAGAGGTGGACGTAGTAGTAGTCCTGGAAACACTGGTGGAAGAGGAAAAAACCCAAATACCAGTGAGCCATGTGGTCAGAGAACTGATAAATCAAAGATTCGATGCCATTACTATAAAAAGTATGGACACTATGCATATGAGTGAAGAAAGATATAGTATAATTAGAATAAGAGAGGATGAGATCAGTCAAACAATGAAAATAGTCCCTTTAGTCCTATGCTTATGGCACGTGCCTAGGAAATTCCTATAGTCTCACCAGTTGAATGCAATGTTGCTAAAGAATGTCCATGTAACATATGGGATTTAGATTCATGTTGTAGTAATCACATGACATGAAACATAGAGTTGTTTTTTTAGTTTGGATAAGTCAGTCCAAACAAAAGTTACACTTGGAACAAATATCCAAGTCATTGTCCTAGGCAAAGGCAATATAAAATTTTTAACTAAACAAGGAGAACAAAAAGTTATGCCCGATGTATATTATGTTTTTGGTCTAAAGTATAATTTGATGAGAACATGATCGTTGTTATAGAAATGATACATAATCTATATGGAAGATAATCACCGTGTCATCATGGACATATATCCAAGCAATCAACGCATTGCAAGAATCTAGATGACAAGTAACAAAATGTTCCCATTCACTTTAAAGCCATCCAAGAAGAAAAATACAACAGAAAGTGTGCGGAGCTCCAATAAAAAAATAGTGTGCGCAATATCAAGAAAAAAGAAAGTGGCGCAGAAATGCAAACAACATTCCAATCTGAAGTATACGATGATTATTGGCTATGGGATTTCATATTTGAACATTTGAACTTTAGAGGTATGAAGTTGTTACATACAAAGAATATGTTAAAAGGTTTTTCATTGATTAAAAAACCAGAAAGAATCTGTGAAGCCTTTTTTTTGAAAAGCAGTATAGAGAATCATTTCTAGTTGGAAATTCATATAGAGAAAAAGCTCCACTTCAAATAGTACATTCATATATTTGTGGATCAATGCAAACACCATTTATAGGAGGAAGTACATATTTTCTAACATTTATGGATGATTTCTAAAAAAAAACATGGATTTATTTTCCAAAACATAAATCTGATGCATTGGGTTGTTTTCAGTAGTTTAAATCACTTGTGGAGAAGCAGAGTGGTTATTACATCAAGTGTCTAAGAACTGATAGAAGAGAAAAATATATGTCAAGATAATTTCAGAACTTTTTTAAATTTCATGGCATCTACAAGAAATTTACTCTGCGTTATACACTACATCAGAATGGTCTAGCAGAAAGAAAAAATCGAACCATCATGGAAATGGAACGCAGTATGTTGGAAGTCAAACAATTATCAATTGAATATTGGGTTGAGGTTGTATCAACTGCAGTGTACATCTTGAACAGATGTCAGACAAAGAGTGTGAGAAACAAAGTTCCTCAAGAAGCCTGAACAAGTATGAATCATAATGTGGCACACTTAAAAGTGTTTGGTTGTGTCGCATATGCACATGTTCTAGATGATCTGAGAAAGAAGCTAGACATAAAATGATAGAAATGTATATTTGTTTGCTATTCTGAAGATCCAAAGGATACAAGATGTATGACAGTGTCACAAGAAAAGTTATAATCAACCGCGATGTTCAGTTCGTGGAGAATGAATCATGGGATTGAAGCATAACAAAGATAGTCCAAATTATTGATGCAATGGAGCATGATGACACAGAAGAAGAAATGGTTCAAACACCATGTACAATTCAGTGCGCAGTTCCTTCTACAAATGCTATGCAAATTCAGCCACAATCTACTCCAGTAAGATCAATATGTGTGTAGTCTACACCTAGAGCGCAACAAAATCCAGCAAGCAGTCCAAGTAGTTCTACATCTCCAGATCCAAAATTAGCAAGTTTTTACAAAGAATGAAAATAAGTTTGTGCGACATCTATAATGATGACACAACAAATTCATTTTTTGCTATTTTTTTACAGATAGAAGATCCATTAACATTTGAAGAAGATGTCAAAGATGATGTATGGGCACAAGCCATGGATGAAGAAATCAAAAGAATAAACAACAATTAGACATGGAAATTGGTAGATGTAGCTGAAGACAAAGATGCAGAAGGAAATGTGCAAAAGCACAAGGAAAGACTAGATGCAAGAGGTTTTACACAACAACCTGGAATTGATTTGGATGAAACATTTGCACCAGTTTCCCACATGGACATAGTCATAACTGTGTTATCCATTGTTGCATAGAACAAATGGCATTTTATCAAATGGATGTAAAGTTTTTTTTTTTTTTGAATGGACATTTAGAAGAATAAGTGTATATGGAACAACCACAAGACTATGAGGCTCCAGGGAAAGAAGACAAATTATACATATTGAAGAAGACATTATATGGATAGAGAAAGCTCCCAGAGCTTGGTACAGTCACATAGATTCCTACCTCACATAGAATGGATTTCAGAGAAGTGAATGTGAACCAACATTGTACATAAAAGAACATCAAGAAGGTAATATGTTAATTATTTGTGTATATGTGTATGATTTGATTTTTACAAGTGATTTTGGTATAAAAGAATTTAAGTCAGTCATGAAGGATGAATTTGAAATGATTGATTAAGGGATTATGAGATTTTTTGGGGGATTGCAGTTCACCAGTCGAAAGATCTTGGCAAGCAGGGGAGTTATTTAATCAAACCGGTCTTTATCTTTCTTGAGTCCAAGTAAGTAGATAAAAGTTAGTTGAATTTATTGTTGTATTAATTGTAGGCAAGCATGGGAGTTATTTAATGAAACTAATCTTTATATTTCTTGAGTCCAAGTAAGTAGATAGAAGTCAGTCGAATTTATTGTTGTATTAATTGTTGAGTCATTTTTTATTTCTACATGAAGTCTCATTCTTATCTATATATGTCTGAGTGTTTAGTTAGATGAGAGATAGACACAAAATGCACAGAAACAACAATAACTGAAGGTAGTCTAAGAAATGAGAGCACAAGTTGTGTGTGTGGTTGTAAGTTGCAGAATCCCAAGAAGTCACTAGAGCCGAAGCTCGGCTTAGTATTGTATTTTTGTATTAGCTCGCAACACCATTAATATCAAGTATTTTGTGTGTTGACAAGTTTTGTTGTATTTCTAAGTTTATATGCTAAGTATAGCATTGTGTTGTTTTTGTGTCACAAAATCATTCATTAAGTGTTTTATCTCAGTGTGCAGTATGCTAAGTATAGAACTGTGTTTTTTCTATGTCACTAAATCATTCATTAAGTGTTTTATATCATCACACTAGGTCCCGAGAGTTCAATATTTGTAACTGCGCTGCCCAGTGTTGCGAGCTCTGAGATTTTGAGCACAAAGAAAATATCTCATTTGCACTTCTAAGTTGCTTTTTTTTTCCATAAGAGCATCCTACAAAGACATTTGGAGAGGGCATGCATTAATGAAGGCCTAAGTGAAGGCGTAAGTTAAAAATATACACCCATCCATTTAATCTATCTATTAAGCAACTAAGACCTAGATGCATACATTGAGTCATATGATGCAGTCACTCTACATAAGAGTACCTAAGAAATAAAAATAGCTCAGCAAGGCATATTTGGATTTTCTTTGCATAGGAATGGTGGTTAGAGTTGAAGAAGCATTGGGGATATGAAAGAAAGGAACACACATTATTCCTATATTCTACCGAAGCAATTCGTAGGAGGCCTTCCCTCAAACTGCATATTCAATTTCGAAACCAAAATCTTCTAGGATGGAAGATTAATATAAGACTACTAAATTTAAAATCGAAATCTTTAAGAAGGAAAGATTAATATCAGACAAATTTAGATGACATCTCCAGAAACATGGTCGAAGCATACATGGCCGACCGACAGAATTCACAGCTTGCCCGTTGCCCATGATGGATAATAAATAAACCCCAATTGGGCACAAAATCACCATTTCTTCAGCATTTTATGCATCTGTTGTTCAATACATTCATATGCTCTACAAAAAGTACAGAAGATAAGATATGGCTGGAATCTTTCGCCCTAGATTTCGATTACCAACTCTTCTCCAGGACATTTCAATAACGTAGTCGTGATTTGAATAACTTGTCGACTGGACAAATTTCAATATTCATGGCTTCTCTCGCGATGTTTTGTTTTCCGTCAGCCACAAGATTAGACAATTCAACGACAAAACTTATTCTCTCGAAGCGAGAGTAAAACAAACTCCTACCAACGCTATCACACAAGATTATGGGGAAATCCTCGACTTCGCGAAGACCCTAATCGACCACGTGTTTGCAATCGGTTCTATGGATTTTGTTGTTTAATAAATTATATGAAGTTTATGTCAGAAGCCCATCTACGTTATGAGTTAGTCAGTCTATTAGTTAGTCTACAAATATAAATTCTCAAGTTTACTCAAACTCAGTTTTTTATTAGTGGGCAAGCAGGGAAGTTATTTAATGAAGACGATACTTATCTTTCTTGAGTCCAATTAAGTACATAGAGATCACTCAATTTTATTGTTGTATTAATTGTTGAGTCAATTTTTATTTCTATAGGAAGTCTTAGTCTTATCTATATATGTCTGAGTCTTTAGTTAGTCGATAAAGGAAAGGGATATACACAAAATGAAGAGAAGCAACAACAACTGAAGGTAGTTTAAGAATTTTGAGAACACAAGCTCTGTGTATGTGGTTGTAAGTTGCAGAATCCCAAGAAGTCATTGGAGTCGAAGCTCAACTCAATATTATATTTTTGTATTAGTGTGCAATGCTGAAGTTATTAATATCAACTATTTTGTGTGTTGACAAGTTCTGTTGTATTTATGAGTTTATATGCTAAGTATAGAACTATGTTTTTTCTGTGTCACGAAATCGTTAATTAAGTGTTTTATCTCAGCACACAGTAAATCGTGCAGTCTGTGCACTACGCAGTAATTCCCGAGAGTTCAGTCACGAAGTGTTGTGGCACGCAGTATTTGTAACTACGCTACGCATAGTTTGTTTGCGCGCTATAGATTCGAGATTTGGTATCAGAGAAGGTTTTATTAGAGAAAGGTTTATGAAAGTAATTTTCAAGAGAAACAACTCTGTCATAAAGAGAAAATGTGCATTCTATCTCAAGTCTGCAACCTCCAACCTTTACAAGAAAAAATTATGAGTTATGGTCCTTAACCATGAAGGCGTTATTTCAGGGTCAAGATGTATGGGATATAGTCGAGAATGGATATGTGGAACAAGTAGATCAGGCAGTGTATAATTCCCTCACACAAGCTGAGAAGGATTCCTTGAAAGATCAAAGGAGGAAGGATGGAAAGACAATATTTTACATACATCAAGCCATGCATGAATTGGTCAAATATGCCATTAGAGAATGCATTTTATGTGCAGTCATCTATAAGTCATGGAAGAGGAAGGAGGAGAACTAACTCTAGTGGAAGATTAATAAGTTATGTTAGAGGTGGACGCAGTAGTAGTCCTGGAAACATTAGTGGAAGAGGACAAAACCCAAATACGAGTGAGCCAAGTGGTTAGAGAACTGATAAATCAGATATTTAGTGCCATTACTATAAAAAGCATGGACACTATGCATATGAGTGTAAAAAGAGATAGTATAATTAGAATAGGCAAGGACAAGATCAATCAAACAACGCAAATAGTCCCTTTAGTCCTACGTTTATGGCATGTGCCAAGGAAATTCCTATAGTCTCACCAATTGAATGCAAGGTTGCTCAAGAAAGTCCATGTGACATTTGGTATTTAGATTCATGTTGTAGTAATCACATTACAAAAAACATAGAGTTGTTTTCTAGTTTGGATAAGTCATTCCAAACAAAAGTTACACTTGGAACAAATATCCAAGTCATTGTCTTAGGCAAAGGAAGTATAAACATTTTAACCAAACAAGGAGAATTTTTTTTTATGCCCGATGTATATTATGTTTGTGGTCTAAAGTATAATTTGATGAGAACATGACAGTTGTTACAGAAATGATACATAATCTATATGGAATATAATCATTGTGTGATCATGGAAAAATATCCAAGTAATCAACTTCTTGCAAGAATCCAGATGACAAGTAACAAAATGTTCCCATTCACATTAAATCCATCCAAGAAGAAAAATGCAATGCAATTCATTGGTAAAGAAGAAGATGCGCAGTTAGACACTCCATTTACAACAGAAACTGTGTGCAGTTCCAATAAAAAAATAGTGCGTGCAATATCAAGAAAGGAGAAAGTGGCGCAAAAATGCACGCAACATTCCAATCTAAAGTATAGAATGGTTCTTGGCTATGTGATTTCATATTTAGACATTTGAACTTTGGAGGTCTGAAGTTTTTACATACAACAGATATGATAAAATGTTTGTCATTGATTGAAAAACTAGAAAGAATATGTGAAGCCTTTATTTTTGGAAAGCAGCATAGAGAATCATTTCCAGTTGGAAAGTCATATAGAGAAAAATTTCCACTAGAAATAGCACATTCAGATATTTGTGGATCAATGCAAACACCATCAGATATTTTCTAACATTTATTAATGATCTCTCAAGAAAAACGTGGATTTATTTCCTAAAACATAAATATGATGGATTGCGCCGTCTTCAGCAGTTTAAATCACTTGTGGAGAAGCAAAGTGGTTATTACATTAAGTGTCTAAGAACTGACAGAGGAGGAAAATATATTTCAAGAGAATTTCAAAACTTTTGTAAAGTTCAAGGCATCTATAAGCAATTTACTATGCGGTATACACCACATCAGAATGGTGTCGCAGAAAGAAAAAAATGAATCGTCATGGAAACAACGCATAGTATGTTGAAAGTCAAACATGTATCAAATGAATATTGGGCTGAGGTTGTATCAACTGCAATATACATCTTGAAAAGATGTCAGACAAAGAGTGTGAGAAAAAAGTTCCTCAAGAAGCCTCGATAGGTATTAAGCATAATGTGGCGCACTTAAAAGTGTTTGGTTGTGTCCCATACACACATGTTCCAGATGAGTTGAGCAAAAAGTTGGACATAAAAGGACATAAATGTATACTTGTTGGGTATTCTGAAGATACAAAAGAATCCAAAATGTATGACACTGTTGCAAGAAAAGTTATAATGAGCCGCAATGTTCAGTTCATGGAGAATAAATCATGGGATTGAAGCATAACAAAGAGAGTCAAAATTATTGATGTAATGGAGAATGATGACACAGAGGAAGAAATGGTTCAAACACCATGTACAATTCAGTGCGTAGTTCCTTCTACAAATGCGATGCAAATCCCAACACAATCTAATCTAATAAGATCAATACTTGTGCAGTCTACACCTAGAGCACAACAAACTCCAACAAGCAGTCCAAGTAGTTCTACATCTCCAGATCCAACATTAGCAAGTTCTTACCAAGAAATAAAATAAGTCTGCGTGACATATATAATGATAACACAACAAATTCATTTTCAGTTTTTGCAATGTTTTTACAGATAGATGATCCATTAATGTTTGAAGAAGTTGTCAAAGATGATGTATGGGCACAACACATGGATGAAGAATTCAAAAGAATTAAGAACAATTAGACATGGAAATTGGTAGATGTAGCTGAAAACAAAGATGCAAAAGGAAAAGTGAAGAAGCACAAGACAACACTAGTCGCAAGAGGTTTTACACAACAACCTCGAATTGATTTGAATGAAGCATTTGCATGAGTTGCCCACATGGACATAGTCATAATTGTGTTAGCCATTGTTGCATAGGACAAATGGTCAGTTTATCAAATGGTTGCAAAGTCTTATTTTTTTTGGAATAGACATTTAGAAGAATAAGTGTATGCAGAACAACCACAAGACTATGAGGCTCCAGGGAAAGAAGACAAAGTATACAGATTGAAGAAGACACTGTATGGATTAGAGAAAGCTGCCAGAGCCTGGTACAATCACATAGATTCCTACCTCACACATAATGGATTTCAGAGAAGTGAATGTGAGCCAACACTATACATCAAAGAAAATCAACAAGGTAATATGTTAATTATTTGGTTATATGTGGATGATTTGATTTTTAGAGGTGATTTTGGCATAGAAGAATTTAAGTCAATCATGAAGGATGAATTTGAAATGATTGATTTAGGGCTTACGAGATATTGTTTTGGGGATTGAAGTTCACCACTTGAAAGATGGTATATTTATCTCATAATCTAAGTATGCATATAGAATATTGAAAAGATTTAAGATGATAAATTCCTAAGCAGCCCCAACACCTGTCATAATAAGATTGAAGTTAATCAAGGAAGATGAAGAGTCCAAGGTGGATCCGAAACTATTTAAAATACTTGTAGGAAGTCTTATGTATGTGACAGCGACAAGACCTGAAATTATGTATGGGGTGAGCTAAATTTCAAGGTTCATGGAAACTCCAAAAGAATCACATTTGAAGGCAGAAAAGAGAATTTTGAGATATGTGAATGGAACAAAATATTTTGGCATTAAGTATTCTACTTTATAAGATTTCAAACCTATTGAATACACTGACAGTGATTGTGGAGGCAACATAGATGACAGAAAAAATACCTCTGGGTACAGATTTTATTTTGGAATGGGAATGGTATTATGGGAATCAAGGAAGGATCCTATAGTGGTTATTTCTTCAACATAAGCAAAATACGTTGCACTTACAAGAACAACTTGTCAAGCAGTTTGGATAAGAAGAATGTTAAAATATTTGTTGCAAGAACAACACGAACCTACTGCAATATTTTGTGACAACAATTCAACCATAATATTATCAAAGAATCATGTGTTTCACAAGAAAACCAAACATATTGATACAAGGTATCATTTTATCAGAGAATTGGTGAATAAAAAATAGATCTGTTTAGAATTTTGCAGGTTTAAAGAACAAGTCGACAAAATCTTTAGCAAGAGATGCATTTCAACATCTGCACACTAGTATGAGAGTTTGCGTAGTAACAAATGTTTGATAGTATATGTCAATTCAAATTTTGATGTAAATTTTTGTAATCTCACATACTTATAATTAAGGGAGAGTGTTGGAAATAGTAATTACAAGTTGATGAGCTTTGTGTCTCCATCAATTTGTCACTAAGTCAGTTAGTCAATCTACAAATACAAATACGCAAGTTTACTCAAACTCAGTTTCTTGTCAGTCGCTCAAACTCAGTTTCTTGTCACTCTGCAAGTAGGGGAGTTATTTAATGAAGGGGAGTTATTTAATGAAGTTGATCTTTATCTTTTTCGAGTCCAGTTAAGTAGATAGAAGTTACTTGAATTTATTGTTATATTAATTGTTGAGTCAATTTTTATGTCTACAAGAAGTCGAGTCTTATATGTGTTTAGTCACTTGAGAGAGAAGAGACATAGACACAAAATGCAGAGAAGCAACAACAATTGAAGGTAGTCTAAGAAATATGAGAGCACAAGCTGTGTGTGTGTGGTTGTAAGTTGCACAAGTTCAAGAAGTCATTGAAGCCAAAGCTCCACTCACTATTGTATTTTTGTATTAGTGCGCAACACCATTAATATCAAGTATTTTGTGTGTTAACAAGTTCTGTTGTATTTTTGAGTTTATATGGTAAGTATAACACTGTGTTGTTTCTGTGTCACTAAATCATTCATTAAGTGTGTGTAACTAAATCATTCATTAAGTGTTTTATCATAGCTCGCAGTAAATCGTGCAGTCGTATATGCTAAGTATAACACTGTGTTTTTTCTATGTCACGAAATCATTCATTAAGTGTTTTATCTCAGCGCGCGGTATAAATCGTGCAGTTTATGCACTGCGTCATGAGAGTTCAGTCACAAAGTTTTGTGGCACGCAGTATTTCTAACTGCACTGCGCAGTGTTTCTCTGCAAGCTCCGAGATTTTGAGCACTAAGAAAAGATCTCATCTGCACTTCTGAGTTGCCTTTTTTTTTTCAATCTAAGAACGTCCTACTAAGACATTTGGAGAAGGCATGCATTAATGAAGGCGTAAGTGAAAACTATACGCCCATCTGTTTAATCTATCTATTAAGCAACTAAGACCTGGATGCATATATCGGGTCATATGATGCAGTCGTTCTACAGAAGAGTACCTAAGAAATAAAAATAGCTCAGCAAGGCATATTTGTCTTTTCTTCGCATAGAGATGGTCGTTAGAGTTGAAGAAGCATTGGGGATATGAAAGAAAGGAACGCACATTCTTCCTATATTCTACCGAAGCGATTCGCAGGAGGCCTTCCCTCAAACCGCATATTCAATTTCGAAACCAAAATCCTCTAGGATGGAAGATTAATATAAGACGAATAAATTTAAAATCGAAATCTTTAAGCATGCAAGATTAATATCAGACGAATTTAGATGATATCTCCAGAAACATGGTCGAAGCATACATGGCCGACCGGCAGAATTCACAGCTTGCCCGTTGCCCATGATGGATAATAAATCAGCCCCAACTTGRYACCATGCAAAATCGACATTTCTTCAACATTTTATGCATCCCTTGTTTAGTACATTCATGTACTCTACAGCAAGTAGAGAAGATAAGTTGCGCGTGGAAGCTTTCGCCCTAGATTTCGATTACCTACTCTTATCAAGGACTTTTCGATAACGTAGTTGCGATTTGAATAACTTGTCGACTGGACAAATTTCAATATTCATGGCTTCTCTCGTGATGTTTTGTTTTCTGTGGGCCACATGATTAGACAATTCAACGACAAAAGTTATTCTCTCGAAGCGAGAGTAAAACGAATTCCTGCCAACGCTATCACACAAGATTATGGGGGGAAACCTCGACTTCGCGACGACCCTAATCGACTACGTGTTGGCAATCGGTTCTATGGATTTTGCTGTTTAATAAATTATATGACTTCTATGTCAGAAGCCCATCTACGTTATGATTGTTGCCATCGGCCTGTCCATCTTCCTATTTGCGGCTGTGCGAGTGAGGTGAAACAACCCTTTAAGTTAACACTTCTGACGGGCGAGTAAGCAATTTTCCATAACGCACTTAGCGATTCCACGAACTTGTCGAGTGGTCAGGCTTCAATATTCATGGCTTCTCCCACCATGTGTTGTTTTCCGTTGTTCACACGATGAGACAGTGCGATAACAAAGTTACAAACTCATCCTCTCGAAGAAAGGGCAAAACGAAGTGCCTGCCCGTGCTGATCACAGAAGATTATGGCGTAAATCCCTCGAGTTTGGGAAGAACTTAATTGACCACGTGTTGGCAATCTATTGTTCGGGTTTCTTTGCTTCATAAATTATATGACGTCTACAGCCCATAAACTTTATGATTATTTCCTTCTCCCAGTGCATTTTTCGAGTCGGGGAACTCCTGGAATTTGGTGTCCAATTAATGGGAAGGCCTGGAATTTGACGTCCAGAAAATTGGTTGACGGTCGGTTGTTTTCATTTATTTTATATTTTATGCAAATGATCAAGTCCTGAAAATTAGATGACGGTTGCAAGTTTCCGTATGTTTTATTTTACTTAAATGATTAAGTATTAATTTATATTAATTTCTCTCAGATGATTATGGGCAAATTTTCCTCATACTTATTGATAAAAAAATTATAAAGAGAAATCAAAATACCTTTAAAAATTAATTATATTTTAATTTTAATATTTTCAAATTAAAACATAAAATATAAAAGTTAAAAAAATAAAATAAACTTAACTTAATATTTAAGTAAATCTAAATAAGTTTTTAATAATATATAATGTTTTATTAATTAAAATAAGATATTTAAACTTTAATTAGTTGTTTCCATACCAATTTGAAATCACTTACTAATTGATTTATAGGTTTTTTCCAGTCACCTAAAAATAAAATTGTAAACTAGCTACAATTATGAACATGAGCTTAATGCTTCTTTGCTGGTTCTATCAACCGAGAAGTTAGGACTACTCTTAATCATTGGATAGAAAATGAATTCAAATAAAATTGTTCTTAATCATGGGATAGAAAATGAATTCAAATAAAATTGTAAACTAGTTAAAGGTATAGACATGAACTTAATGCTTCTTTGCTTGCTCTATCAACTCATAAATTAGGACTACTCTTACTCATTATATAGAAAATGAATTCACTTTTCTTAGCTTACAAATAAAGTATCAATTCTCCCTTGAGACATCCATAGCTCCTTTGACTAACTCTAAATTTGAATTTAGGTTTGGACGTTTATGAAGTGCAATGATAGCTAACTTAATTAATTAAAGTTACATATAAAGTAAGAATTATCTCTTCAAACTTTAGTAGCTTCTTTGACTAACTCTAAATTTGAATTCAGATTGAAATAAAGTAAGAATTCTCCCTTCAGATTTTCGTAGCTCCTTTGACTAACTATAAATTTGAATTTAGATTGCACTTTTATTAAATGCAAATTGTCCACTATTTTACCATAACCTAGAATTGAACTGCTATATCTATATTCCAAATTCGAATTAATCACTTCCTGTCCAATTAAAATTTGCAAACTAATTCAGTGATCCTACAATCTTTCTCTACTCACATCTATAAACTGAGTATTCATATGAAAAGGAACCAAACACTTCTTTGGTTGTCTTTGCTCCATGTCATTTCATTTTGATGGACGGAATCTAATCGAGTTAAGTTTTAATTACTCCAACAACTCACAAGCTAGAGTTATTCTTAATCACTCAATAGAAAATGAATTCACCTTTACCAAGGTGACAAATAAACTACGAATTTGCCCTTCCACAATTCGTTGATTGAATAATGGTTAAGTACACTACCAACTGTGCACCAAGGACGTTACACGATCATTAGGTCATTGTAACTTATACCCAAAGACGATAAAAATGGCCTCCCCATTGGACTTAAATGATTTCAATTCTAAACTTAGAACTTATAACTCCAGTATCCTCGCTAGATTAGAAGGAAACAACATGGTTCAACCTTTGAGGAATGGACGATTGAAATGGTATGAACAATTCAATGACAAACATTCCTTAGAAGCCTTGTGCGAAATCTCATCAACAAGTGAACAATGTATCACATTTGATTTTTAAGGTGATAGTTAATTTCGTTAATCCTCAATATACGTGATATTCGTTTAGGGAGTCAAGAAAAGGTTTAAATCTAATACTGAAATCAGTTCATTTTCGAAAATCCTATGAATTGAGTAAATATTTAACTAATAAAATCTTAAGTTATTTTTAATTTTTAGGAATGGATAGATACATCACCAAAAAAACCGGCAACTATTAAATCAATAACCCAATGAAAACTAAAGAACATACCAACAAAATCTTAACCATTTTACAATCTTTCCATAACTCATGATTTTATATTCTTTTCCTAACACTTTCAATGTAGGTGGTACCGTGGTAATAATTAGAAATTGATAGAGTAGCCATTGCACAATTAACTCACACAAAATAATAGTTTGTATTCTCTTAACAAATCAAGAATACATATATATAGTTGGAGTGAGATCCAACTAACTCCAAATATGGAGATGTAGGTTGAGAGAATATCTCAACAATCTCCTACAAAAACTCAAACCAAATCCCTAGACTTAGTACACAACATTAATGAAAGCAATATCTCTAACACCCCCCTTTAATGCTTACATTCAATCAACTTACAATACTGAAAATCACAATTACAAAATTTGTCATTTTTCTTTGTATGACTGGTTCTCATACGTACTTACAGCCATCTCTGAACTTCATAGACACGCTCTTTTTCTCCCATCATCTTCAAGCTACTACTTCATACAACACATATAAAACTGCTTCCGACTATCTTTGACTTTCTTTGTACAATCAACGCTTCTCGACTTCTCGAAGGACAATCTTGATACTGAACCATCCTATGGATACACTTCCATCTATCCAATTCCCCCGAAGAGAAAATTTCAACAATTATATAGGAGAATGATCTATATATTGAATGTATTCAGTAGTCATTTTCACAACTTGACCTCATAAAAATAACATGTAACTAATGCTCCCGAAGCACGACGGGTCACATCAACATATAACAAACTTGGACGTAATTAATTAATGATTTGTTCTCACACATTGGAGAACCACCAATTTAAAATTATGCTAGTCTATCCTATAATTGGTTCTTTATATAATTTCACAAACATCACAAATTGTTCAAAGTTCTCACACTTTGCAAACCAAAAAACCAATAGATTTTCGAGCACTATAGGAAGAAAACATCAACACCGATTTCCTTCAGATTCCAACAGTGACACGCTTCCATTTTCAGCGAGCAACTAATCTGATATTATTATTTCATTTTTTTAAAAAATTTCCGACCCTACAACAAGGTTATCCATAGATCCACCATTTATAATTCATGAGAAACTGAAATGTCATGTTCTCGCCTTTCACAAAAATATCCATGTGATATAGTGTCTGCTTCTTTCTCAAACAAAAAACATTGAGGCCACTATTATTTCAAACGAAAATCGCTTTGCAAAACTTTATGCAAGCATTAATAACACTCATGAATTCTCTGCGAAGATACAGGAAGACCTCAGGAGCTTCAATCGTAGGTTGATTTGATCTGATAAAATCCACCACCAATTAAATTATTGTTTGCACATATTCAACACCTCTGACAACCGTCCTCTTATACACTCAGACAATCATTCTCTCCTACGGAAACCTATGTACATATGAATAGAATATCACTGCTCTCACATATTCCTGCACACTCCAATGAGGGATTAATCCCAACCAGGTTCTGATACCAAATTAGAAATTGATAGAGAAACCATTTCACAATGAACTCACACAAAATAATAGTTTGTATTCCCTTAACACATCAAGATACAATACGTATATATAGTTGGAGGGAGATCCAACTAACTCCAAATATGGAGATGTAGGTTGAGAGAATATCTCAACAATCTCCTACAAAACCTCAAACCAAATCCCCAGACTTAGTACACAACATTAATGAAAGCATTATCTCTAACAGTAATTTAAGAGATATAATAGAGGTTAAACTTTGCAACCAACTTTAATGTTATCGTTTGCCCAAGCAAATTACTTTAATTGCCATTATGTTTACTTTTATCTCTCAATGAATGCTGGAGAGTAACGATACTTATATAGAATGGATCAGGGATGATTTTAGTGGCTAAATTTAGCTCATGGGCTAATTTTCCATGGTTTTTCCAAAAACGAGATTCGCTATTTTAAAAATGATTCACCCAAATTCTATAGGATAAAATTATTTTACCTTAAAAATCCCCAAAATTTTATAGAAACTATATAAAATCCTTAGAAATTTGAATATTTTTACAAAAATATTGCCAAACATTTATAGTTGGCATACGAAGGATTAGTAAGATTCACCTAGGTTTCTACATTTTAAAATAAATTTCAATCCTTAAAATCATCCCTAGAATGGATTTTTGTATGGAATGTCATATTCACTAAATGGGTAGTTTTCACAGGGCTGGGGATCTCGATTGAATTGCCATGCACCACCGACGCCTTTTTTTTAGCGGCAAGGCCAAATTGAAGTACTTGACCCAGGCTACACCTACACTTATTCTCGTTTCCTCACTTAAGTTATGTGTGTGAGTCTTTATACTTATTTATCTTCAACAACTGCAAAAGAAAGAATTCATACAAGTGCAAAACAAAACTTTGTTCATGGGCAGTCAAACTGGCCTAACACCCAAAATCTGATATAAAATAGAAGTGCGTCGAGCTTAACTCATTCCACGCAAAGAAATTTCGCAATGGTGATCTTTCGTTCAATTACAAATAACCTGTTACGAAAACACCAAACTCTTCCTTATCAAGTTAACCCATGTGCACCCTTCCTTCATTGCCTCAACTACAAGAATGGATGAAACTCTCATCATTGTGCTTCATAACCAAAAAGATTATATTTTTTCTTAGACCACCCAACTAGCCAAGGTCCACACAACTAGCCAAATCTCACATTCCCTTGCTTCTTCGAACTTCCTCTTGTTTCCTTTTCCAAGTGCACCTACCTTTGGTTAAATAGGTGCCCAAAGGATGCCCCCATTCACCCTCTTAGGACAGAAAATTTCACTTAGCATGATCTAACAAGTTTGCACCCCTTCGGTGGATGTTCTTCACTCTCCATACGATTTCATCTTTTGCACATTTGAACCTTTGTGATGGGCGCGAAAGCCCCTTGGTCTTCCACAAAATGTTCTCCACCCATCCTAGCCGACTTTGTCTTTTTCCTTGGGTGGCCAAGTCAAGCATGCATGCCCATCACCAATCCATTTCTTGGCTTGATGTCTACAACTCATTTTATTCATGTTCGGTCAACTCCCCTTGACACGTGTCCAAGGTGGGAGCATCTCCAACTTTGGTTTCTCGACTCCCCCTTGGTGCATCCAAGGTGCCCAAGCTACCCCAACCTTCATTCGCACATCCGATCGGCTGGGTGCTCTTGTTGCTGACACACTCATTCATCCAACCATTCGTCTTTGGTGAGGGAACCCACTTCATCATTCCATCGGTTTATTCAGTGAGAGTGCCCATGTTCACCATGCGGTGACCACTTTCTCACATCCTTCATCAAGTGTCTGCAAAATAACTCCTTTTTGAATTCATGGTAGTGAGAATTCATCTTTGGCACACCATCGTGCCCAAAGAATCCAGATTCATCTATAAAGTGGTCGAGCACCCTCCGACTCACCTAGTTCCTTTGTCTCGTATCGTGAAAGGAGCGTGTGCACTCAGGTCAAGTCCTGAGGTGTGACATACTTCCCCACTCAAAGTGTTTTTCGTCCTCAAAAATCCTAATGTACTTCATGTGTCATGACTGTTGATGATGCTCTCCTATACCCCAAACTGTCATCTACATCCACACATCATGTTTCACATTGATCTAGGAAAAGATGCACCTTTGGCCTCAATGTGACATGTTGATGCTACATGTTGCGAGGACTACAAAATTTTACTAAGTATTGAACTTCTCATGACCATCGTTGTATCCAGAATCCAACCCAAGTCCATGTTTCCACACATAGCTAGCTCCCACATCTCAGACTAGTCAGGTGATTAGTCTGACTCTTATGTCCAATAGGTGAGTATGTACTTCTCCACGTTCTTGAATTGTTTATCTATGCATATTGTGTCTCTTGATCCAATCCTCAAGCTTAAGGACAATTTCTTCACTCTTGCCCAAATTTTCGCTAAGTCTTCAACTCAACTTCAAAATTGTTGTCTGCACCCTCATGTACTGAATTTTGTCTTTTCACAATCAAACAATTGTTTTCTTCATTTAAATTTTTTCTATGGAACCTCTTCATCAAGGCACCAAACTTGCATTGCCAACTTCCTAGAAGTGCACCTATCTTCCAAGCTCAACAGACAATGTATTCTCGGGAGCCACCACTAAGGATCCGAGAAAATGATGTATTTGATCTACGTTCCATCCACAAGTACCTTGGGACCAATCTGACTTCCTTTGAAGAGCAACCCAACTTCTTAAGTCATTTTGCACTAAGCTCAAAATCATAGATCCCCATCGCTCATTTACAATATTTCACGATCGTTGTGGGGTCTTTGTCTTCCATGCCCCCTTATTTCACAACCTCCAAGTCTGGTTGAGTGAGTGCCTTTATGAACTCCTTCATCTCAATAGTTAGAGTTTATGGTGCAAGTGACATGCTTGACCAATCCTGCTCAAACCTATCACAAACCTATTGGCAGGAAGGTGATTCTATATTCATTTCCTATGTGGTGAATTTTGCAAGTGTTGCAATGGATGAATTCGACTCATCCTCCCTAATTTTTTTTCGGTCATGCGGGCTCCGCAACCGATCCATCTTCTCCAAGACAAACTTTGATGAGATCTCCAATGTTGTCAACCTTTGTGTACTTCATTCTCTCTATTTCATGACACCCAAAGAACACTTAGATGGAGTCACTTCTTGTTGCTACTTCATGTCATAAGGTCTTTCCAAACTTTCACAGACTCCCTCAACCAACCTGATCACAGTGATTCTGAGCTTCTGTCTAAGCTTGCTCTTTGACGTCATGGGCACACTTGGAATTTTGGCTTCGTCGAAGAACACCAAGTAACCCTCATGTAGTACAGGAACTACCTTGGCATGCTTGATAAAGTATTTCCCTAATATCATCTCATGATCATACAATGGAGGCACCATCACATCCCAAGTGCGAAACCAACTCTTGAATCTCAATGGTGTTGAACGAACTACCCCTACCATCAGATTCATTACTGAGTTAACTGCTTTGAACATAGCCATACTTCCCTAAGTCTTACAATGGAAATATGTAGAAGTCTTCTCACCAACGAAATTGTGAGCTGATCTGGTGTCAAGCAATGCTGCCACCTTCACCCCACTAGTTGTCATAACCAAAAAAGAAAAATCTTCCTTTTCTGTCTTGCGAGCGTTTTCCATGGTCCTTTATTTTGAATTCTTCTAGATGCTTCGTCAATTCATCAACCTCTTCCATTATTTCCTTTGTTGGTTTAAAAAATGTTTTGCTCACTTCACCTAAGACAACGAGCTTCTTCATTGTAGACTACTCTTGGTTTTCGACCATCCGTTCCAACGTTTCCTTCAATGGAAAAATTCATGTGAAATGGTTAAGGTTGCATAAGAAACAACAAATTGGCTTACCTCTGTGATCAAGTAATTCAACTTGCTTCTTTTCCTTGACTCTACATTTGTAATGAGAATCCCCCTTCGTGAGTGACTCCACCTTTGCTGAGTTCAACAATTTGGTTCCACCATCCATTGGGTCTTCGCTACACAATTAGTTCCATTTTCTAGCTTGCTTCATCTCTGGGAAATACCTTGCGAAATGGTGACATGAACCTTCTTGACAAATGATAGAATAGATTTCTTCAAACAAAATCTACTGTTCCATGACATCAACGATGTTGGAAATGACTTCCCTTTCCTTGGGAAAGTCTATCACAGAGACCTGGAAACCTTCGTCGGCTAAGAGAGATTTCCCTCTTTCATCCCATGCATCCCACCATGAGGTGACCAACCTCATCTTCTATAAACTTTGGTTTCCTGCTTCCATGCACCTCTACACATATTCGTCAAGTTTTGGCTTCATTCTGTCATATTTTTCTATTTCCATCATGCGTTCGTCACTCTTTTCACATATGTTTCCTTTTTGTGGTTGTTGTTGCAACTCTGCGTTCTTGCACCCTTCCTTCAAGGTATAAATGCTTTTGCAACCACCTTCTCTTTCAATGAGTGCACCCCCTCCATCACAACTTTTATAACTATAGTAACGAGAATGGGATGAGCCTTCTCTCATACCATCTGTCATGGGAGTGACAGTGGTGAGGATCTCACCAGGTTGTCCGCTTGAACCACTTCCATGGTATTTCTATGATATTGATTTGATACCATATGTCATGGGACTAGGGATCTCAGTTGAGTTGTGGACTCTCAACATCCTCATCGTTGTGTGGAACTAGAGCTTTTTGTTTAGCGGCAAGGTCAAACTGAAATACTTGACCCTGGCTACACCTACACTTAGTCTCATTTCCTTACTTAAGTTATGTGTGTGAGAATTTATACTTATTTATCTTACACAACAATAAAATAAAGAATCCATACAAGTACAAAATGAAATTTTGTTCATGGGCAACCAAACTGGCCTAATACCAAAAATATGATATAAAACAAAAGTGTGTTGAGCTAAACTCATGCCACACAAAGAACGTCCACAATGGGGAGCTTTCGTTCACTTACAAATAACATGTTATGAAAACACCAAACTCTTCCTCATTGAGTTAACTCATGCATGCCTGCCCTTCATATCCTCGGCTAGAAGATTGAACAAAAGTCTCATCACCGTGCTTCATAACCAAAAAGCTTCTATATTTCCTGAAACTATCCAACCTGCAATCTGCACGACTAACCGAATCTCATATTCCCTTCATTGTCCAAACTTCCTCGTGTTGCCTTTGCCAAGTGCATCTGCCTTTGGTTAAATAGGCACCTAACGGGTGCGTCCATTCACCCTCTTGGGACACAACCTTTCACTTACCATGAGTCGACGAACCCATGTCCCTTGGGTGCACATTCTTTGCTCTTCGTCTGATTTCGTCTTGTGCATGTTTTAACCTTACTCATGGGTGCATGCCCCTTGGTCTTCCACACAACGTGCTCAATCCATCCTCACTAACTTCGTCTTTTTCCTTGGTTTCCCAAGTCAAGTGGAAGTCCACATCTTCGATCTGTTTCTTGGCTCGACGATGTCCACAACTCATTTTCTTCATGTTCGGTCAACTCTCCTTGATGTGCGTCTGAGGTGGGAGCATCTCCAACTTAGTTTGGTCAACTCCCCCTTGGTGCGGCCAAGGCACCCAAGCTGCTCCAACACTTTCTCGCACGTCTGATTGACTGGGCTATCTTACTTCTGACGCGCCTATTCGTCCAACCATTCATCTTTGGTGAGGGTCACAACTTCTTCTTTCCTTCGGTGAGAGTGCCCACTTTCACCATGGGGCGCCCACTTGCTCACATGCTTCATCAAGTCTCTACACATAACTCCTTTCACAGGTCATGGCAGTGTGAAGTTATCTTTGGCACGCCAGTGTGCCCAAAGACTCCAACTTTGTCTATAAAGTTGTCGAGCACCCTTTAGCTCGCCCAGTTCGTTCGTCTTGTCTCATGGAAGGAGTGTGTGTGCTCAGGTCCAATCCTGAGGTGTAACAGTATCCCGTTCCTAGACTCATGACTTGTCATTCACTTGGGATGGAAATTATAATAGAACTATATAGGAATCACCAGATCACCCTACTCATTTAATTTCTATACTAAATTTCAATAATCCTATTAAATGGTGACACTAAACTTTGGTCACTGCATATGCACCTTGATCGTAGATATTAACGTGACTTAATGGTTTAATGGTTATCGGGTTATCCGTGGGAGCGTGAAGCTTGATAGTGTGGATCCATTCCGAATTTTCATTCTTATAACTCACTTTGAAGTTGTACAATTCACCTATGATTCTTTCTTAATGACTAGTAATGCCTTTTCCATGTCGAAAGATCCTTACAGTTGTGGATAGATATATGCACCGAATGAAGAAACACATTGATAAATGATAGTATTCTTTAAAGGTGAGTTGATATCTCTCCTCGAAGCACATCCCTCCATCTTAAAGCTCACAACTCACTTACCCATTGTCCAGCCAACTTAACCCACATCCACTACACTCAAATTTTCCAACCATTTTTCATTACTTTAAGCTCACAAATCACTTACCCATTATCCAACCAACTTAACCTGCATCCATTGCACTCAACTTTTCCAACCATTTTTCATTACTTTAGGGCCACTCAAGTAACTCTTCCATCTATTTCTCAATTTCCCCTTTTTAATTATATATTTTCTCTTCTAAGGGTTGGCTACCTAATTCAATCTTTTAATATTATTTATTCTTTCATTCTTTATTAACTTGCTTAATTTAATCGTACTCCCCTCTTTTTCTTTTCATGTTTTTAATCATTGTTAATATCATTTTTTTAATCATACTCTCTTTTTACCTTTTTTTTTATCAATTGTTTTTGTTCCTTATCATTTCGACTATTTCTATCATATTTTCAAGTGTCATTTGAAATCAAAATTTTAACTCTTTTTTATAATTGTTATTATTTATCTTTGTTCAATACTTTATCAAGTAGACAACCCTTTTATATTGTCATTTTTATCTTTATATTTCAATGTAAATTTCTTACACAATTTATTTAAAAAAAAATCAATATTAAATTTAATATTACTTTAATTTTATTTTTAAAAACTTATTATATAAAATTCATATATGATAATGTTAATATATATGATAATGTTAATATTATAAGTGAATAAAAAAAATTAATCTTTTTAATAAATTAGTTTGTACTATTAAATTGTAAAAAACATTTAATTAACAATAATTATATTTAATTTACACCACTAAGTTATAAAATATACTTAGTTAAAAATAATTATCATTTTTAAAACAACAAATGAAACAACACGACAGTATTTAAAACTTTCAACTCTATACCGAACTTCATTCTTCCATTTTGTTTCCTAAAATACGCGACCTCATTTTTCTTTGTTTCATTCTTCCATTTGTTTATAGATGTGCATTTTTTTTAAAGCATGAACTTAATAGACAATATTAGAGTACATCCAATACCAAAATTCCAAGGTTTTTTAGGTTATTCTACTTCAAGGATGATATTAAGGATGTAAATTTATTTTAAAATGTAGAAATCTTTCTAAATGAACAAATTAGACAATAACTTTCATAAGTGCCTAGTAAGCTCTATAGAGAAGTATTTGTCTCCATCTTTAAACTCCAACAACATCTAGTACTATGTAAATAAGTATTTGTCTCAATCCTTAAACTCCAACAACATCTAGTGATCTAGCACATCTCAAGGAAAACATTTGAATGAATATGGTCATAAACATACATATTTAGGCTTATCAATTTTCACATCTCAAGGGAAACATTGGAATGGATTTTCACATTTCAAGGAAAACATTGGAATGAATAGGCTTAGAATCATATATATTTCATCTATCAATTTTCATTGTTTTAGTTGCATTCTTTGTTTTTTGGTTAATTTATATTCATTTTTTCTTTGTTATATGCATCACTTAACTGAGTGTAGATCCATTTAACTATGGATCTATCATGTGTTGAGATACATGAAATCTTTTGAGATGCAAACGTTTAATGTAAAAATATTTGCATCTATAAGAATTCGATGCCTATAAAAGATAAATCCAGAATTAAAATGGATCTATGTTGATTCTCTATGTTGATTCTTTATATATATATATAAAGTTGATATTGAAATATTTACTTGTTATTAATATTAAGCATTGAAGGAATTACACATCTCCCTCATATGGAGAAGTAGAAAAGAAGAATAAGTATTTTTTACTTTCAATTACTTTATATATAAAGTTGATATAAAATTATTTTACTAAAGGTGGATGCTAATTTTTTTTTTAAATGCCATGTGTCTAACTTTCAATTGTTTTATATATGATATTAAAATAGGTAGACATAGAAATATTATATTTTATTTAAGGTCCACACTGATTTTTTTTTATTTATATTTTTTAAATGTCACATGTCAACTCCATAATGTTAATCATTAAATGAATAACTCATCTCCCTCATTTGGAAACTAAAAAGCCCCTATTAGCAAAATCTGTTTTTTTTTTTTTTTTGTTAGCTAAATATGCACAACCCCAGAGGTTTAGAACCTTGACTTCAATTAAGAAGTGAATTAAAAGCACACTCCCTCACTCTACACCACTCTCACTAAAACCAATTTTTTTTTTTACTTTCAATTAGTCTATCTCTTTATCAATCATTCATTCAAGCCGTATTTAGGCTATATATTTATAGATGATATGAAGGACATGTAAGTGACAAGCAGGGCCTTCAAAATCTCGAGAATTTAGCGAGACCAATCAAACGATTTAACTTCCAGGCCTTTAACGTATCTCGAATTCCATGAAATAGTTCATTCCATTAAAATAATGTTTCACCGAGTTTTTTGCAWTTAATCTCCAATCCACCAGTTTGCTACGAAATCTATTCACACGTTTACATATTTCTTCATATGTCGGTRTAACAATAAAAACTAAAAAMAAAWTAGAGGGTGAATCTGTTTGTTCTACTGACAAAAAGCATGSACATGCTCTCTAAAATACAATTAGTCTTCACAATCRTTCASATAATGGGGTACTGGAGTGTGCAATCGTTCACATAATGGGGTACTGGAGTGTGTTTCCTCRTTTATGGAAATCTCGGAAGCATATCWCCCAAGAATGTGAGTTGTTATCTCTCTTCAACACCTTCTACACGCCACCCACACCTASAGTGCTAGTTTACAAATTGGGCATCCAATTCAAGAAAATAACAATATTAATTTACAAACAATAATTGGAAACCAATCMWCYTATTASTCATTATTTTCACAAAAAGAACATTAACATAAGTAGATATTATAATTTCTATCACAAACATCACAATTTGTAGAAGATACAATTATGCACATCAACGTCCAACGGTTTGAATGCAAGATGGGAAAACCGGAACCTCTCCTCTTCCCTTAAATGGATAACACGAGGAACACTCTTTCTTTTCTTTTTCTTGTTCTTGTATCCATAATAAGAGGACGAATGAAGCAATGCCATGCCATGCCATACAATAATTTCACGGAGTATATGGTTGTCAAAATGAGCCCCAATCTTTTTTGAACAACCTTTATCATTGTCGCTTTCACGAACGATATGGTTGTCAAAGTGAACAACAATCTTTCTGAATAACCTTTATCATTGTCGCTTCTCCAACGCAGGCCTTTATATTAATGGATTCTCAACTACCAAGAAAGGCCCAATATTACGTTTCGTTTTCTTCCTCAAATTGTTAAATGTTAACTCTAGATTTCATGTTCTCAGAATAGTCATGAAGTATTTTCTCAAACCGAAGAGCGATGATTACGCTTCTTGTCTAGATTTTGTTTCACCATCTATGGCAGGTGCGCTTTGCTTTGAGAAACACTTCATTCAAGTTTTCTATGCGATGCTGCTTTCTTCTATGTCTACCTGAAGAAGATTGACTACTACCAAGTGATCACTTAGATCGTAGATCGTAGGATCTCGTACCAGAATTACCCTCTCGAACTCTGTTTACTCCCATCAGTTTTATGAGAGCTTTGCTATAGGTTTTTTGGTTAAGCTCTTAAGCAATTGGGTATTTAGTTGAGTATGTTACGCATGCTCTTGGATCAACCTCTTATTGTTTGACTTCAAACTCCTCATGCTTTCAATGACATTCAAAGACCCTTATCGACATTTGACTCCGTTGGGTTCTATTTTACCATTCCTAACATCCATAGTTGCATAAGGATTTCAGGTTCTTCAACACTATATGCATTTTTGCAGTCATCCATACTGAAAATTTCTATAATAGCAATTTGTTAAAAAATGATTCAGCCGATCCTAATTTCACATCAATATTGAGCGATTTGGGATTTTTTTTTTAATTAGTGCTCCATTTTTATGGAGATTTCCACTAGCAAAACTAGAACCAATGTAAGCAGTGCTAATGTTTGTTGAATAGATTAAGAAACAAAATTTCATGGAGCAATGCTTCTTTTACTTATTTACTAAAATTTGGTTTTGTTATAAAACAACATTTTTTTATTTATTTACTAAAATCTGGTTTTGTTATAAAAACAACAGTTCATATTACCAAGTGATGCAGGAGCATGCGGAGAAAGACCTATCAGCTTTTGGCAATCTGTACGAGACCTCAACGCTGGCAGTTGCAGCCGATATTTTGAAATCCGCCTTAACTCAGTGTCAGAAAAATATTTTGAGGCACGCTTGAGTGATTGCAGACGAAGTGGGAGTTTCCACTCCTGGTCTAGAATGCGATTGGTTTAGATAGTCATTAGGTTAAGTTTTAGAGTAGAGACATAGCCAGGGGAAACCTTAAGAGCCCTCTGAGATAAATAGAGGTTTCGTACGCCCAAATGAGTTTGGCTGCAGGATAGATGTTAGCTGCAAGTTAGTAGGAGATTTCATTTTTCAGTTGTTTTTATTTTTTTTTCATTTTTAGCCAGTTTCACTTTTGAATAGAACAAAGGAAAATTGATCCAAGGCATAGTGTGTGAACATTGTTTGCAATTCTCTGTTATGGTGTTTTCATAAGTGAATGAATGAATTTCGATACGAGCGAATGGAACTCTGAATGTTAGGATAAGTTTCAATTGGTTCTCTTCTGTTGAAGTAGTGCAAGGTGTGCACACAGAACACAAGGAGTGCGTTAACAAGATCTGTTTCGATTCTGAAGCTTAGAAGAGATAACACAAAACTTTCCCTTTGCAAGGAGTGCAAAGAGACTGGTGCAAGGTGTGCATAGCCATCCGCAAGAACCCAAAACCTTGCATAAATATCTGGTGCAAGGAGTGCACAAATATGAGATTCGACTAAGTGTCAAAGGGACTTTGCAAGAAATCGAAGAACCAGAAAAGAAGAACACCAGGAGGGTGAGAGGAATTTCTATTTGAGAAATCCTTAGGATTTGAGTTATCGCATTCACTGAAATGAAAGGAGTGCGCAGGAAGTCGAACTCTCCACGAGACCAAGCTCAGGAGGAATAATACTTTTCATAAGTGTTAACAAGATCCAAGAAACAGACTCACAGGAAGGACAAAGGTCGAATCCTTTGAATCCTTCAAAAAATCTTGTAAGTCTGAAGAAAGCATAAGCTCAGGGGGGAAGGTTTGGACCATTCGATCAACATATAGACAACGAGGAGAAAGCACAGAGGAGGAAGGACCTCAGCCATTCGGTTTGAGCGCAAGAGAATCGTAGCCATCCAATCAAGGCAAAATGCACTAGCATTAAAGCTTTGAAGGTACGCAGGAGGAACAAGGTCACGAAATTATGAAATCATTAGGACCGTCCACCATCAAGGAGGACACGTGGTGAGAGATCAATGTTTCTCTAACTCACGACTTGAAGGGGCAAAAGTTGAGTCCATAGAACTCGCGAAACGTGAAATCGTGGCTTGATTTGAGCCTTCGATCAAAGAAAGGTCTGCACCGTCGATCTAGGGTCATCGCAATTTCGGATATCGGGGGAACATAGGTACCAGTACTCCCAGATTCATGAAAAATGAAATCGCGATGTGCCTTTCACTCAAGCATGTGCTCACGGCCAATGGTCACAGAGAGAGAAGGGCTAGTATGCACTAGGCCCCTGTTGGGATTTCGGGAATCAGGAGAGTCAGGGAGACTAGCACGCAAAGGCCTGATACGCAAAATCACGAAATGCCTTTTGAGTTAGGCAAGTGGTCATAACCATGGTCATAAGAGGGAAGGGGCTTAGCTAGGGGAGAGATAGTGCCTGGTTAGCGTGAAATTTGATCAACACTTAGAAGAGAACCTGTGGGCCTCATACGACCTCCATCAAGAAGTATCACCAATCTGGTATGTGGATTGAGAAGGGAAGATCTGAATCATCAGTTTAGAGGGCATTGTCAAGATCATGAGATCGATGACCATATCGCATTGCAGGGCCAGGAGTTGCACGAACTTTAAAAAGTCAAGGGTGGGCTGCAATCCATACCCTTGTTTTGTCAGAGAGACACGTGGAGGCTCGGGGGGAATTGCAGGCCCAACAGTAGTTTGACTTCAAACCACTTGTGACCGCGCCTGTAATATCTTGGTCATCATGAAGGTCACATCTGAGAAGGGGCCAAGAGAGGGGGCACTAACAACAACTATGATATTTTTTTGCAGAGCCTGAAGGTGAAGGTTGCAGGTGTTGTAGAGCCTGGACCAGGAGTCGTGAGAACCTGTAGTTGACACAGGACGAGACCAGTGAGGTTTGAGAGAGTCACCGACTCTAGAATCGAAGAACTTGATCGGGAGGTCGCGCAACCCTTAAGAGGGAAGGGGTTCTGTACCAAGTGGTATCAGAGTAGAGGTTTTCCTTGTAGATAATGAGAAAAGGAGAAGAGATAAAGGAACTCATATTTGTACTCTGTGTGTGTGACAAACAGTCAACACAATGTCGCCTAGGAAACGAGTGGAGCCATCTTTGGCCAATCGAACTGTAGAAAGGGAGATGCGAGAACTTCATGAAAGATTAGAGGTGATTAAGGAAGCACAAAGAAGAGCACCTGATGTTGGAGAGGTCAGCGATGCAGACAATGAAGAAGCAGTGGGCAAGAATATTATCGGAGAAGGTGCAGGAGAGGATGTTTCCGAAGAATTCTTCCTGAGAGCAGTTCCTAGATTAGGAGGCAAAGCTAATATAGAGGTCCCAATGTATGAAGGAAATTTAGACACTGAAGAGCTACTGGATTGGGTAATATCCATGGACAAACACTTCAACTATGAAGAGGTCGATGAAGAGAAAAAGGTGAAACATGTTGTCACCAGGCTAAAAGGACATGCAACACTGTGGTGGGATGAACTGCGGGCTGAGAGGAGAAGCAAGGGAAAACAAAAGATAAAGAGTTGGGATAGAATGGTAGCCAACTTGAAGGCTAAGTTCACGCCCAAGGATTATTAGATCAATCTGTTAAGGAAGATGCAGAACCTGAGACAGAAAGGGATGACAATTAAGGAGTACACAGAGGAGTTCTATAGGATGAACATCGGAACTAGACAAAGGGAGAGAGATGAAGAAAAAGTTGCTAGATATATTAATGGCCTGAGATATGAAATCCAAGATGATATCAACATGATGTTAGTAAGGACAATGGAGGATGCTTATCAGTTTTCACTGAAGTCAGAGGAGAAGTTGGCCAGAAAAAAAAGCTAACGAGCGAGAGGTAAAAGCCTAGCCCCCCCAAAAAGTAAGGGAGTTACCCATGACAAAGAACATAAGCCTAAAGACGAGACTGAGAAACCACATAGTCACTCGGAAAGAGGAGTAAGTTCCCGAGGAAGACAGGGTGGTGGAAGAAGTTATTCTAGAGGAGGAGGAAGAAGAGTAGGAGGAGAAGTAAGATTCTATGCCAGGGTGGTGGAAGAAGTTATTCTAGAGGAGGAGGAAGAAGAGTAGGAGGATAAGTAAGATTCTATGCCTATGGAAAGATACGACAAATGTCTTGGTACTCTCCCGAGAAAAATAAAGAAGGAGGAGGTGAAGCTCACATATCAGAAGCACATAGAATATATGTTAAAGAAGAAGGAGAAGAGGATGGAAGATCCCTGATGTTGAGGAAGGTTCTCTTAAAACTAGAGGCAGAAGTTGAAAAGCCAGTACAGAGGAACAACCTCTTCAGAATAGCTTGCAAGACTAAAGATAGAGTATGCAAGGTGATATGGACAGTGGGATCATTGATAACTTAGTATCCATAGATATGGTGGAGAAATTGGATATTGAGACAACTGCACACCCGAATCCATACAAAGTGTCATGGTTGCAGAAAGGACACCAGGTAATGGTTACTAAACAATGCTTGGTTGAATTTATGATAGGAGGATATAGATATGAAATTCTATGTGATGTAATTCCCATTGATGTATGCCATATTTTGTTGGAAATACCATGGCATTTTGACAAGAATTTCATCCATGAGGGGAGGAAAAATAAATGCACCCTGGAGAAGAATGGTAGAATACATAGGTTGTTTCCAATATAGGAGAAGAAAGTGAAAGAGGAAGCTAGCACAAGCATACTTCTCATGAGTGGGAAGGAACTCCTAAAATAAGTCAAGGAAGAACAGAAGATGCAGTTCACTATGGTGAGGAAACCCAAAGTTATCCTTACAAGTACTTCGATGGAGGATTTTCCCGAGGAAGTTCAGGAATTGCTGGAAAATTTCACTGACATAGTGGTGGATGAGCTTCCTAAATCATTTGCACCCATCAGAAGTATCTACCACCATATTGGATTGATACTAGGAGCAAGTCTGCCAAACAAAGCAGCATAAAGATTGACACCTCGAGAGAATGAGGAAGTGAAGAACCAAGTCCAAGAATTGTTAGACAAGGGTTTGGTTAGAGAGAGCTTGAGTCCATGTTCAATACCAACTGTATTGAGTCCAAAGAAATATGGAGGATGGAGAATGTGTACAGAGTCAAGATCCATTAACAAGATTACCATCAGTTATAGATTTCCTTTACCCATAATGGATGATTTAATGGACTGTTTAAGTGGATCAAATTTATTTTCTAAAATAGATTTAAAAAGTGGATATCACCAGATCAGGATGACAGAAGGTGATGATTGGAAAACAACCTTTAAGAAAAGTGAAGGTTTGTATGAGTGGCTTGTTATGCCATTTGGCTTAACAAATGTCTCGGGTACTTTTATGAGGCTGATGAATGAAATACTGAAATATTTCATTGGAAAATTTGTGGTTGTGTATCTAGATGATATACCGATCTTTAGCAAGACTAAAGAAGAGCATTTGAGGCACCTGAAATTAGTGATGAGGAGGATAAAACAGGAGAAGCTATTGATAAATGTGAAGAAGTCCTATTTTATGAAGACATAACTCATTTGCTTGGGTTTTGTGATCTCTTCAAATGAACTGAAGATGTATCATGAGAAGGTGAAAGCAATCAAATAATGGTCGTCACCAAGGGGTATGTTTGAGGTAAGGAGATTCCATGGATTAGCAAGCTTCTATAGGAAGTTTATTAGAGACTTTAGTGGAATTTGTGCACCAATGATGGATACAGTGAAGAAGAACACATGTATTTTAAATGGACAGAGGAGGTCGAGAGGAGCTTCAATATACTGAAGGAGAAAATAACAGAACAACCAATTCTGGTCTTGCCAAATTTTGAAAAGACATTTAAGGTGAGATGTGATGCAAGTGGAGTTGCAATAGGAGAAGTTTTGAGTCAGGATAATAGAACTGTTGCCTATTTTAGTGGGAAGTTGAATGAGAACAAGAGAAAATACTCCACATATGACAAGGAGTTTTATGCTATAATTCCAGCCTTGAAAAAATGAAGACATTATCTTGTCCCACAAGAATTTTTCTTGTATAGCGATAACCAGGTTTTACAATTCATAACCGGGCAGGAAAAATTGAATCAGAGGCATGAAAAATGGGTTGAGTTTATGCAGAATTTTACTTTTGTCATAAAACATATCGCTGGGAATGCTAACAAGGTTGTTGATGCATGAAGCAGGAGATGTTTGATTCTACAGGAATTTTAGGTGAAGACCTTGGGGTTTGAACACCTTAAGGACATGTATTGTGATGATATAGATTTCAAGGAAGCATACGAAGCATGCACGAAACTTTTGCTGAGAGACAAAAGCCAATGGAAAGAGTACATGATTCAAGAGGGATTGTTGTTCAAGGGAAATCAATTATGCATACCAAAATTCTCAATCAGGGATAACCTTTTGAAAGAAAAGCATAGTGGAGGTTTGGATGGACATTTCGGCCATGAAAAAATGTTTGCACAGACGAGAGGTTCATAATATTGGATAGGTATGAGAACGGAAGTGATAAATTTTTGAACAGATGTAGAATCTGCCAGCATGCCAATGCCAGAGAGGCTTTCAGATGTAATAAACATGGATTATGTGTTGGGAATTCTAAGAATGCAAAGAGGATTTGATTCAATATTTGTGGTAGTGGATAGATTTTCAAAGATGGAACATTTTATCCCATGACAGAATACTAGTGATGCAACACATGTTGCAAATCTTTTTTTCAAGGAAGTTGTAAGACTTCACGGTCTACACAGAAGCATTGTCTCGAACAGAGACACACAATTTATTGGTCACTTTTGGAGAACACTATGGAAGAAGTTGGGGATAGATTTGTCCTTCAACTCAGCTTATCATCCTTAAACAGATGGATAGACTAAGGTGGTAAACATAATTTTGGGAAACTTATTGAGGAGTCTGGTCACTGAGCACCATAATTAGTGGGATCAGATTCTGCCACAAGCAGAATTTCCACACAATGACTCACCAAACAGGAGCACTGAAAAGATCCCATTCCAAATATTGTATGGAATGAAACCCAGGGGAGTATGTGAGTTGAGAGAGTTGGAACAGAGTGAGACCATGAGCATTGGAGAAGAAGATTTTGTTGTTGAAATGAAGAAGCTCCATAGCCAAATCAGAGGATATTTGTAGAGTTCTAACCAGGAGTAGAAGCATAGAGCTGATCAAAATTGCTGAGAACTTCAATTTGAAGTAGGAGATCAGGCTCTCGCACATATCAAAAAACAAAGGTTCCCTAAGGGAACATATAACAAGTTAAAGATGAAGAAGATATGACCATGTAAGATCTTTAGGAAGTTTGATGCAAACACATATGAGATTGAGCTGCCAGATGATGTGGGAATATCACCCATATTCAATGTTTCAGATCTCTATCCTTACACGAAATATGACACAGATGGATTAGAATATCAAGCGAAGATTCAATGGGAGAAACAAATGCCTATAGCATAAAAACCACAGATGGAGAACATTGTTGATCAGAGGATTGGCAAAAGGAGCAGAAGGAAGACCTATTTTGAATATCTGGTAAAGTGGAAGGGACACCCAATAGAGGATTCCAGTTGGGAAAACGAAGTTTCTATCCAAAGGCATGGAAAGCTAGTGCAGGATCTCATGAACAAGAGTCCATGAATTTTTGTCATGGGGAGTATGATGTAGGAGCATCGCTAGAAAGCACGTGAAGAAATACCTATCAACGTCTGAGAATCTATACGAGACCTTAACGCTGATATTTGCAACCGATATTTTGAAATCCACCTTAACTCAGCGCTGAAAAAATCTTTTGAGGCATGCTTGAGTGATCATGGGCGAAGTGGGGGTTTCCACTCCTGCTTTGGAATGCGACAGGTCTAGATAGTTGTTAGGTTACGTTTTGGAGTAGACATGTAGTCAGGGGAAACCCTAAGATCCCTCTGAGATAAATAGAGGTTTTGTACACCCAAATGAGGTTGGTTGCAGGATAGATGTTAGCTGCAAGTTAGTAGGAGATTTCAGTTTTTAGTTGTTTTTTTCTTCAGTTGTATCCATTTTCACTTTTGAATATAACAGACGAAAATTGATCCAAGGCATGGAGTGTGAACATTGTTTTGGAATTCTCTGTTATGGTGTTTTAATGAGTGAATGAATGAATTTTGTTACAAGTGAATGGAAGTATGAATGTTAGGATAAGTTTCAATTGTTTCTCTTCTGTTGAAGTAGTGCAAGGTGTTCACACAAAATGCAAGGAGTGTGTTAACATGATCTGTTTCGATTCCAAAGCTCAGAAGAGATAACAAGAAACTTTCCCTTTGCAACGAGTGAAAAGAGATAGGTGCAAGGCGTGCATAGTCATCTGCAAGACCCCAAAACATTGCATAAATATATGGTGCAAGGAGTGTACAAATACAAGAATTGAGTAAGTGTCGAAGGGACTTTGAAAGAAGTCAAAGAACCAGAAAAGGATAATGCCAGGAAGGTGAGTGGAATTTCTCTTCGAGAAATCCTTAGGATATGAGTTATCAAATTACCTGAAATGCAAGGAGTGTGCGAGAAGTGGAAGTATCCATGAGACCAAGCTCAGTAGGAATAAAACTTTTCATAAGTGTTAACGAGATCCAAGAAATGGACTCGTAGGAAGGACAAAGGTTGAAGCCTTTGAATCCTTCAAAAAATATTCTAAGTTTGAAGAAAGAATAAGCTCAGGGGAAAGATCTGGACCATCCGATCAACGTCTAGAAAACAAGGAGCAGGCGTAGAGGACAAAGGACCTCAGCCTTTCGGTATGAGCGCAAGAGATTTGTAGCCGTCCAATGAAGGTAAAATGCACTAGCATTAAAGATTTGAAGGCACGCAGGAGGAACAAGGTCACGAAATTCTGAAATCATCGGGACCGTTCATCGTCAAGGAGGAAACATGGCAAGAGATCAGTGTTTCGATGACTCGTGACTCAAAGGAGTCAAAGGTTGAGTCATGAGAAGTAGAGAAACGTGAAATCATGATTTGATCTGAGTTGTCGATCAAAGAGAGATCTGGACCATCGATCAAGGGTCATCGCGATTTTGGATATTAGGGGAATGGAGGTAGCAACACTCCCAAAGTCACGAAATGTGAAATCACGACGCCCCTTTCACTCAAGTGTGTGGTCACTGCCAATAGTCACACAGAGAGAGGGGATAGTATGCACTAGGCCCCTATCAGGATTTCAGGAGTCAGGATAATCGCTGAGACTCACACGCAAAGGTCTGATACATGAAATAGAGAAACATCTTTTGAGTTAAGTGAGTGGTCATAACCTTTGGTCACAAGAGGGAAGGGGCTTAGCCAGGGGAGAGCTAGCATCTGGTTAGGATGGATGTTTATCATAACTCAGAAGAGAACCCGTGGGCCTCATACGACCTGAATCAAGAAGTATCACTGACCTGGTCTGTGGATTGAGAAGGGAAGATATGTACCATCAATTCAAAGGGCTCCGTCAAGATCACGATATTGATGACCATCTCGCATTGCAGGGCCAGGAGTTGTGTGGATTTAAAAAATTCGAGGGTGGGCCGCAATCCATACCGTGTTTTCGTTAGGGAGACACATCGAGGCTCGGGGGGAATTGCGGGCCCAAAAGTAGTTTGACTTCAAACCACTTGTGACTGTGCCCGTAATCGCATGGTCATCATCAAGGTCATATTTGAGAAGGGGCCAAGAGAGGGGGTGCTAATGCCAACTATGATATTTTTTCACAGAGCGCGAAAGTGAAGGTTGCAGGTGTCGTAGAGCATGCACCAACAGTCATGAGAACCTGTAGTTGACATATGACGAGACCATTGAGGTTTGAGAGAGTCACTAACTCCAAAATAGAATATCCTGACCAGGAGGTCGCGCAACCCTTAGGAGGGAAGGGGGTCTACACCACCAAGTTTGAAAAATATTGATTTTGTTGTTACCTAAAAGTTGTCATTGTTTAAACTAAGATTTATACCATCTTGTTGAATAAGGATGTCATATTTATAAGAATCAGAGTATAATTCCAGTTACAAATCTAAGGTTAACTTTTATATCATCATTTCATAAGTGATTATATTTTAACTATAATCTTATATCTTTGAAGTGTATGAATAGTATATATCTTAATAAGATCATAGATGATTTGCATTCATTGAAGAATATGAAAATCATAGAAAATAAAAAAAATCATTATGTCGTATCATCATCTTTTGCTTCAATTTTTTTTTTCATTTAGAAATGTAGAGAAACAAATTTATTTGAGAGAAAGACTCAATATGGTTAAACATAACTAATTACTTATTACCTACATAAGCAATTGTCTAAGAAATTTATTGCAATGCATTCATTTATAGACAAAATTCATACCACAAGTTAGTTTGTGGTTTCTAAAAATTATGAACAAAGTATTATAGGACATATGAAAAACTAAATTACATTTAATGTGGGAAGTTTCTTTGTTAACTAAAAAATACATAATTCTAACAATCCATAATTTTTTTTACAATACATCATGTCAAATACGACGAAGGAACTTATTTGTAGCAAGTGCAACAAACATGGAAACCATCTATGTACTAACCATGACTACCACACTGTAAGTTTTTATTAAATATGATTCCTCCAATATAGGCTATTAAATTGAAAGGATAAAAAATTCCATGAAATCTCTACCTTAGTCTCAACTTGCCATAGTAGAGAAAAATTAAACTATACATTGACCATTGATCCTCCAATACCTATGACAACAGTTAATCCACGACTTTTTGACCTTCCTTTTATCCTCACTTAATCTTTGGGTTAAAAATTCCTTTGAAATGATATCATCTACTCAATGGACCAATTTTGGAGTTTGTATTACACAATTCAAGAGTTGGAAACGATACCAAATAGTAGTGAAATTTCTTAGAGTTCTCATTTCCAAATCAAAAAACCAACAATTTCAGTAAGTTGGATTCTTTCATCTATGCAATGGATTATAGTATCTTGGCACTCTATCACAGTTAGGGAATATGACACAAGGTATATGGGAATAATCTTGAGATAAGGATAGAAGAGGTAAACTATATTATAATATAAGAGAAACACAAGATTAACTAGGTAAATTGGATGGGTATAGATTTTTAACTAGGAAAATGAGATGAGGTATAATTATTATTATTAATATATTGGAGGAAAATGATGGATAGAGGGAAATGATGGAGATTTGTTTGTGAGAAAACTACCAATAGATGAAGTAATCATGTTTTGGATTTAAAAAAATGTATCAGTCACAATTAAGGTAAGTATAGGAATTTTTGTAGTGCTCTAAAATTTAGTTTAAAATAGGTCATGTATTGTTTTGTCATGTATTTTGGATTAAAGACAACATATAGAATATTACAAGTGTTGTACCTGTATATGTGTCAAGGGAGATTTTGAAAAACGTGATGCTAAGTTTTCGGCATGCATTAACCTCATTATTTCCAGCTGTGAAACTAACTCTTTCACTTGTTGATCAATTGTTGCCACATTTTTCTTTCCTTATCTGTTACGTTGAGTTTTCAGTTTGTTATTTAAACCATAGGTTTATTTTCTGCAAACACAGTTTTTGAATGTATGTTTTGTTTGAGAAAGTCTCTATGTGTACTGTTGTAGAGGCTTTTCTTTGGCACCTTATGGATCAGAGGATGCTATGTTTCCCTTTGTTTATTTACAGTCTGTAACATAGGTACTCTGTATCTCTTTTATTTTCAGAAATAAAGCATAAGACAATAGTTTTCATAAACAAAGAATTTTTATTATTTGCAATTGTATTTCTATTGTTGGTGGTCAAATTTCTATCAATAATATCATTTTATGTTTACTAGTTTATTAGGATATTCATTTTCTAGGTGTGACTCTTTTGTGAGCACATAATTCCTTTTTCAAGATATTTAATTTGGTATCAGAGCAATGGTTGATTACAATTTTTTTTTAAGGAGAAATGGCCCAGAATTCTAATGCTTTACAATACCAGATTCCTCTTTTTGGTGGGGAAAACTATGAGTACTGGTGTGTGAAGATGAGAACTTTTCTCATCTCACAAGATTTATGGGTCCTTGTTTCTATAGGATACCCAAAGACAACTGATCATGCTGTCTACAATGGTCTCTCTATTTATCAAAAGACAAAGTTGAAGGAGAATAGGAAAAAGGATGTCAACGCTTTGTTCATCCTTCAAATTGGAGTTGAGATCACAGTTTTTCCTAATATTTCATAATGTAGTAAGTCCCATGATGCTTGGGAAATCTTGGAGAATGCATACAAGCGATCTGTAAAGGTAAAAGTTATCAAGCTCCAAATGTTGAGAAGAGATTTTGAATCTCTTTCTATGAAAGAAAACGAAAGAGTTGAATATTTTATTACTAGATTTCAAAATATTGTGAATGCTATTCATGCTCATGGTGAATCTCTTGAAGATAGGAGGATTGTTGATTTTTTTTTGAGAAGTCTTCCTAAAAAAATTGATCCAGTCACTATTTCTATAGAGGACTCAAGGGATTTATCACAACTAACTCTTGCAGATCTGTTTGGAAGCCTTCAAGTACGTGAATACAGGTTGAAAAAGAATGAGGAACCTCTAGATCAAGACTTCCAAAGCAAGATCAAGGTTGATGACAAGAAGAAACAATATTCTACTACCATGAATGATTGTTATCGGACAAATCGATAAGTTCGGACACAAACAGATCTCCCTAGTTTCACCCCGAAACTAGAACAAAACAAGACATAATATAAAACTTTCCCTGAGTTTTAATCATCAAGTATACTAACTAAAAAGAGATAAATGACATACATTTTAAATGTTGTTTGTCCTCTCTAGTGTCATCCTCGCTCCATTCCAAGGCTTATGGGATGCTGAACCTATAAAAATACACAAGAAAATGAAGTGAAACCAACAATGTATACTCAACAAAACCTATGTATGTGATCAAGGAGTCATACAATAAAATAATACCAATTTTATGGGAAAAAAATATATCACTGTATTAAAGATATGAAAAGGATAATACAACCAATGCCTTGATGTTGTAAGGTCCCTTCCAACAGTTCCTTGCTTCCTACACACTTCTTTCTTCACAGATTCTAAGACCAACAATCTATCTTGACAAGGGAAATCCCAAATATACAAAACCTACTGAAGCTCACACCAAAATCTAGCCAACTCAAATCCAAGCTAACTCCATGAGAACTCCTCTCCTTTTATAGGATGAAAAGGATAGGGTGAGGAGGTTAGGATGATCCCAAGAGATCAAATATGTGACTCAGATCAAAACCGATCGAATGCTAACTCACCCTCGAAGCTTCTATTCTAGAAATTTCGAGAAATTCCTCTTTTTCTTTCCTACGAAAATCTTCGCACCCTTAACACTGAGAAGACTGTGATGACATCACAGGCCACTATGGTGCAACCTGCAAAGACCCTAGATCGTCTCACCCTTAACACTAATAAAGGTGTGATGATCCATTTTTCTAAGATTTTTGACAAAGGAAAACTATAATTCCATCTCTCTGGGAAAATGTATCTTCATTCTTCTTCAGGGATTCAAGCCATTTATCCTTCTCAAGACAAAGGATAGGTTTACCTCATTAATGGTCATAGGGGTGAAGAAAATAATTTGTAGCAATGATAATTCTATTTTTTCTTCATCATGTAATAGAGGAGGTAGAGGTCGTGGAAGAGCCCAAGGAAGAGAAGGTCGTGGTAGAGGAAGAAGCAATAGCCTTGGGAGAGGTAACTTTCATTAAAGCTATTGTAATAAATATGGTCACCTTGAAATATATTGTTTTAAGAAGAAAAGAGACACCTCTTAAGAAAATTTTAGTAAAGATGAAGTTGAGAACTGTCAAACTTTGTTTCTCACATGTAACAATTTTGATTCCAAAGATGATTTTGTATGGTCTTTAGATAGTGGTTGCTCAAATCATATGTAAGGAAACAAAAACCTGTTTGGGAAGTTGGATGAGAGTGTGAAGGGAAAAGTAAACTTTGGCAATGATAATGGGGCAGAATTAAGGGGAAAAGGTACCATTTCCATAAAATTAAAAAATGGAAGTATTATGTATATACATGATACTTCGTTTGTTCCAAGTTTAAAGCATAACTTGATTAGAATAGGGTAGCTAAATTTTAAAAACTACAAGACTGTTTTTGAAGGAAATTTTTGTAAGATTTTTAAAAACAAATGCCTTGTTGCCAAAGTTCCTATGACAAATAATAGGATGCTTTTGTTAAGTATGGAACAAAAAGTAGCTTGCTTGAAGGCCTTGGTTTATGAGTCTTGGTTATGGCATAAAAGGTTTGGGCACCTTAATTTTCGATCTCTTTCTTTCATGCAAAAGAAGAATTTTGTAAAAGGTTTTTCTTCATTCATAGAACCAAATAATAAGATACGTGAAGGTTGTGTTGTAGGGAATTAACATAGAGAAAAATTTCCCCAACATCATTTTAGAGCAAGTGAACCTTTGGGCTTAGTACATGCATGTATTCGTGGCCCCATGTAGACCTTATCTATTGGAAAGAATATGCATTTTCTTCTCTTTGTAGATGAATTTTCAAGGATGTATTGGGTCTATTTCTTAAGTGAGGAGTATCAATATTTTAGTTTCTTTCAAAAATTTAAAGCACTTGTTGAGAAGCAATCAGGATACTATTTGAAAGTATTGAGAACTGATCAAGGTGGATAATTCACCTCTGATGAATTCATAGAATTTTTCAATTTACATGGAATCAATAAGTAGTTAACTATTGCATATACTCCTCAACAAAATGGAGTAGAAGAGAGAAAAAATAGAACAATTGTAGAGATGGCTATATGTATGTTAAAAGAAAAGAGTTTGTCAAACATGTATTGGGCAGATGCAGTCCATACAGCTACATATATTCTCAACAGAAGTCCTACAAAGATGGTAAGACATTCTACTCCTTATGAAGCTTGGTTTTGTAGAAAACCAACTATTTCTCATCTGATTTTTTTTTGGTTTGCATGCTTTGTTCACATTCCCGCACAACAAATATAGAAATTATATAGAAAATCAATGAAATGTATTTTCATTGGATATTTAGAAGAAACCAAGGCTTCTAGGTGTTTTGATCCACTTACTAATAAACTTTTTGTTAGTAGAGATGTGATATTTGATGAAGGGGGGTTTTATCACAAGAATGAAGGAGAATATAAAGAGCTTACTTCACATATTGAAAATTGATTTTTGATAACAATGATAAATATTTGCAGACCTCTGTTGTAAGAAATATAGGCTCACCTTCAAGGAGTTTCCCATGAAATTCATCTTCATCTTCTCCATCAAATAGATCTAAATTTGATACTCAAACAACACCTCCAATTAGTCCTCCTAAAAAAACAAGAAGTTTGAAAGAGATATATGAGACATCTAGGTATGTTCGTGACAAATTTTCTCTTTTTTCTTCTACCCATGTTGAACCTTTTAATTTTAAAGAAGCTTCCACTGATGCATCATGGGTCCAAGACATGGAAGATGATATTTCACAGATCAAATAAAATGATACATGGGAGCTTGTTGATCTTCCTCATGGGAAATCCACTATTGGTGTAAAGTGGATTTACAAGCTAAAATTTAATATGGATGGAACTGACCCTCTGATTCTCTGTCTGTCCTATGCGATGATTCAAATGGCCCAATCAAACATAACTAAACCAAAGCTAACTATTGGTTTCTCGATTGTTCTCTTTTTAGTTTATGAACTAGATGGTTGGTCATTCCCAGAAATACCTTTTGTGTTGGAAATAGTAATTACAAGTCTGTGAGCTTTACATTTCCATCGATTTGTCTGTCACTAAGTTAGTCAGTTTGTCAGTGAGTCTGCAAACTCAAACTCAGTTTTTTGTTAGTGGACAAGGGGAGTTATTTAATGAAGATGATCTTTATCTTTCTTGAGTCCAATTAAGAAGATAGAGATCACTCGAATTTATTGTTGTATTAATTGTTGAGTTGATTTTTATTTCTACAAGAAGTCTTAGTATTATATATGTATGTCTAAGTCTTTAGTTAGTCGATAAAGAAAATAGAAATACACAAAATGCAGAGAAGCAACAACAGTTGAAGGCAGTCTAAGAATTTTGAGAACACAAGCTCTATGTGTGTGGTTGTAAGTTACAGAAGCCCACGAAGACATTGGAGCCGAAGCTCAACTCAGTATTGTATTTTTTTATTAGTGCACAACGCTGAAGTTATTAATATCAAATATTTTGTGTGTTAACAAGTTCTATTGTATTTATGAGTTTATATGTTAAGTATAGAACTATGTTGTTTATGTGTCACAAAATCGTTAATTAAGTGTTTTATCTCAACGCGCAATAAATCGTGCAGTCTGTGCACTGCGCCGTAAGTCCAGAGAGTTCAGTCACGAAGTGTTGTGGCGCGCAGTATTTGTAACTATGCTACACATAGTTTGTCTACACGCTATAAATCCGAGATTTGGTGTCAAAGAAGGTTTTATCAGAGAAAGGTTTATCAAAGTAAGTTTCAAGAGCAACAACTCTGTCATAAAGAGAAAATATGGATTCTACCTCAAGTCTGCAACCTCCAACCTTTACAGGAAAAAACTATGAGGAAGCGTATAATGCCCTCACACAAGCTGAGAATGATGCCTTGAAATATCAAAGGAAGAAGGATGGAAAGACAATGTTTTACATACATGAAGCCATGCATGAGAGCATACTCCCAAGATTTGCATCAACAAAGCAAGCCAAGGAAGCATGGGACATATTACAAACTTCTTATCAAGGTATGGACAAAGTCAAGACTTCAAAATTACAAATTCTTAGAAGAGATTTTGAAACTCTATTAATGAAAGCAACACATTTAGTAGATTCATTTTACACCCATGTTATTGACATACTAAATCAAATTAAGTATCATGGAGAAACCATAGAGGATACAAATGTTATTGAGAATTGACTTAGGAGTCTTCCTCCTAAATTTCATACCCTTGTTGTGACTTTAGAAGAAAACAAAGATCTGATTTAGTGCAACTTAGATGAACTGCAAGCTTCCCTCATTAATCATGAACAAAAATTGAATAGGTCAAATATGTCATTAGAGAATGCATTTTATGTGCAGTCATCTATAAGTCGCGGAAGAGGAAGGGGGAGAACTAACTGTAGAGGAAGATGAAGAAGTTATGTTAGAGGTGGACGCAATAGTAGTCCCAGAAACACTGGTGGAAGAAGAAAATAACCAAATACCAGTGAGCCATGTAGTCAGAGAACTGATAAATCAAAGATTTAGTGCCATCACTATAAAATGTATGGACACTATGCATATGAATGAAGAAAGAGATAGTATAATTATAATAAGAAAGGATGAGATCAGTCAAACAATGCAAATAGTCCCTTCAGTCCTATGCTTATGGCATGTGCCTAGGAGATTCCTATAGTCTCACCAGTTGAATGCAATGTTTCTAAAGAAGGTCCATGTGACATATGGTATTTAGATTCATGTTGTAGTAATCACATGACAGGAAACATAGAGTTGTTTTTTAGTTTGGATAAGTCATTCCAAACAAAAGTTACACTTGGAACAAATATCCAAGTCATTGTCTTAGGCAAAGGCGGTATAAAATTTTTAACTAAACAAGGAGAACAAAAATTTACGCCCGATATGTATTATGTTTCTAGTCTAAAGTATAATTTGATGAGAACATGATCGTTGCTACATAAATGATACATAATCTATATGGAATATAATCATTGTGTCATCATGGACATATATCCAAGCAATCAACTTATTGAAAGAATCCAGATGAAAAGTAACAAAATGTTCCCATTCACTTTAAAGCCATCCAAATAGAAAAATACAACATAAAGTGTGTGGAGCTCCAATAAAAAAACAGTGTGCACAATATCAATAAAAGAGAAAGTGGCACAAAAATGCAAGCAATATTCCAATCTGAAGTATACGATGATTCTTGGATATGGGATTTCATATTTGAACATTTGAACTTTAGAGGTATGAAGCTGTTACATACAAAGGATATGTTAAAAGGTTTTTCATTGATTAAAAAACCAGAAAGAATCTATGAAGCCTTTGTTTTTGGAAAGCAGTATAGACAATCATTTCTAGTTGGAAATTCATATAGAGAAAAAGCTCCACTTGAAATAGTACATTCAGACATTTGTGGACCAATGCAAACACCATATATAGGAGGAAGTACATATTTTCTAACATTTCTTGATGATTTCTCAAGAAAAACATGGATTTATTTTTTAAAACATAAATATGATGCATTGTCTTGTTTTCAGTAGTCTAAATCACTTGTGGAGAAGCAGAGTGGTTATTACTTCAAGTGTCTAAGAACTGATAGAGGAGGAAAATATATGTCGAGAGAATTTCAGAACATTTTTGAAGTTCATGGCATCTACAAGCAATTTAATGTGCGCTATACACTACATAAGAATGGTTTGGCAGAAAGAAAAAATCGAACCATCATGGAAATGGCACGCAATATGTTGGAATTCAAACAATTATCAAATGAATATTGGGCTGAGGTTGTATCAACTGCAGTATACATCTTGAACAGATGTCAGAAAAAAAGTGTGAGAAACAAAATTCCTCAAGAAGCCTGAACAAGTATGAATCATAATGTGGCACACTCAAAAGTGTTTGGTTGCATCGCATACACACATGTTCCAAATGATCTGAGGAAGAAGCTAGACATGAAAGGAAAAAAATGTATATTTGTTTGGTATTCTGAAGATCCAAAGGATACATGATGTATGAAAGTGTCGCAAGAAAAGTTATAATCAGTCGCGATGTTCAGTTCATGGAGGATGAATCATAGGATTAAAGCATAACAAAGACAGTCAAAATTATTGATGCAATGGGACATGATGACACAGGAGAAGAAATGGTTCAAACACCATGTACAATTCAGTGCGCAGTTCCTTCTACAAATGCGATGCAAATTCCAACACAATCTACTCCAGTAAGATCAATATGTGTGCAGTCTACACCTAGAGCGCAACAAAATCCAGCAAGTAGTGCAAGTAGTTCTACATCTCTAGATCCAAAATTAGCAAGTTTTTACCAAGAATGTAAATAAGTTTGTGCGACATCTATAATGATGACACAACAAATTCATTTTCAGTTTTTTCTATGTTTTTACAGATAGAAGATCCATTAACTTTTGAAGAAGATGTCAAAGATGATGTATGGGCACAAGCCATGGATGAAGAAATCAAAAGAATAAACAACAATTAGACATGGAAATTAGTAGATGTAGCTGAAGACAAAGATGCAGAAGGAAATGTGCAAAAGCACAAGGAAAGACTAGATGCAAGAGGTTTTACACAACAACCTGGAATTGATTTGGATGAAACATTTGCACCAGTTTCCCACATGGACATAGTCATAACTGTGTTATCCATTGTTGCATAGAACAAATGATCATTTTATCAAATGGATGTAATGTCTTTTTGTTTTTGAATGGACATTTAGAAGAATAAGTGTATATGGAACAACCACAAGACTATGAGGCTCCAGGGCAAGAAGACAAAGTATACATATTGAAGAAGACATTGTATGGATTAGAGAAATCTCCCAGAGCTTGGTACAATCACATAGATTCCTACCTCACATAGAATGGATTTCAGAGAAGTGAATGTGAACCAACATTTTACATCAAAGAACATGAGGAAGGTAATATGTTAGTTATTTGTGTATATGTGGATGATTTGATTTTCACAAGTGATTTTGGCATAGAAGAATTTAAGTCAGTCATGAAGGATGAATTTGAAATGATTGATTTAGGGATTATGAGATATTTTTTGGGGATTGCAGTTCACCAGTTGAAAGATCTTGGCAAGCGAGGGAGTTATTTAATGGAACTAGTATTTATCTTTCTTGAGTCTAGGTAAGTAGATAAAAGTCAGTCGAATTTATTGTTGTATTAATTTTTGGCAAGCATGGGAGTTATTTAATGAAACTGATCTTTATCTTTCTTGAGTCCAAGTAAGTATATAGAAGTCAATCGAATTTATTGTTGAGTCAATTTTTATTTCTACATGAAGTCTCATTATTATCTATAAATGTCTGGGTGTTTAGTTAGACGAGAGATAAACACAAAATCCACATAAGAAGCAACAACTGAAGGCAGTCTAAGAAATGAGAGCACAAGTTGTGTGTGTGGTTGTAAGTTGTAGAAGTCCAAGAAGTCATTAGAGCTGAAGCTCGAATCAGTATTGTATTTTTGTATTAGCTCGCAACACCATTAATATCAAGTATTTTGTGTGTTGACAAGTTCTGTTGTATTTCTAAGTTGATATGCTAAGTATAACATTGTGTTGTTTTTGTGTCACAGAAACATTAATTAAGTGTTTTATCTCAGCGCGCAGTATGCTAAGCATAGCACTGTGTTTTTTCTATGTCACAAAATTATTCATTAAGTGTTTTATATCATCGCACTAGGTCCCAAGAGTTTAGTATTTGTAACTGCGTTGCCCAGTGTTGTGAGCTCTGAGATTTTGAGCACTAAGAAAAGATCTCATCTGCACTTCTAAGTTGCTTCTTTTTTTTAATCTAAGAGCGTACTACAAAGACATTTGGAGGGGGCATGCATTAATGAAGGCGTAAGTGAAAACTATACGCCCATCCATTTAATCTATCTATTAAGCAACTAAGACCTAGATGCATACATCGAGTCATATGATGCAGTCGCTCTACATAAGAGTACCTAAGAAATAAAAATAGCTCAGCAAGGAAAATTTGGCTTTTATTTGCATAGGAATGGTCGTTAGAGTTGAAGAAGAATTGGGGATATGAAAGAAATGAACACACATTCTTCCTATATTCTATCGAAGAAATTCGTAGGAGGCCTTCCCTCAAACCGCATATTCAATTTCGAAACCAAAATCTTCTAGGATGGAAGATTAATATAAGACTAATAAATTTAAAATCGAAATCTTTAAGCAGGGAAGATTAATATTAGATGAATTTAGATGACATCTCCAGAAACATGGTTGAAGCATACATGGCCGACCGACAAAATTCACAGCTTTCTTGTTTCCCATGATGGATAATAACTAAACCCCAATTGTGCACAAAATCACCATTTCTTCAGCATTTTATGCATTTGTTGTTCAATACATTCATGTTCTCTACAACAAGTACAAAAGATAAGTTATGGGTGGAAGCCTTCTCCCTAGATTTCGATTACCAACTCTTCTCCAGGACTTTTCGATAATGTAGTCGCAATTTGAATAACTTGTCGACTGGACAAATTTCAATATTCATGGCTTCTCTCATGATGTTTTGTTTTTCGTCAGCCACAAGATTAGACAATTCAATGACAAAACTTATTCTCTCGAAGTGAGAGTAAAACGAACTCCTGTCAACGCTATCACACAAGATTATGGGGAAATCCTTGACTTCGTGAAGACCCTAATCGACCACGTGTTTGCAATCGGTTCTATGGATTTTGTTTTTTAATAAATTATATGAAGTCTATGTCAGAAGTCCATCTACGTTGTGAGTTAGCCAGTCTATCAGTTAGTCTACAAATATAAACTCGCAAGTCTACTCAAACTCAGTTTTTTGTTAGTTGGCAAGCAGGGGAGTTATTTAATGAAGACAATATTCATCTTTCTTAAGTCCAATTAAGAAGATAGATATCACTCAAATTTATTTTTGTATTAATTGTTGAGTCAATTTTTTTTTTCTATAGGAAGTCTTAGTCTTATATATATATCTCTCAGTCTTTAATTAGTCGATAAAGGAAAGAGATATACAAAGAATGCAGAGAAGCAACAACAACTGAAGGTAGTCTAAGAATTTTGAGAACACAAGCTTTGTGTATGTGGTTGTAAGTTGTAGAAGCCCAAGAAGTCATTGGAGTCGAAGCTCAACTCAGTATTGTATTTTTGTATTAGTGTGCAATGCTAAAGTTATTAATATCAACTATTTTGTGTGTTGACAAGTTGTGTTGTATTTTTGAGTTTATATGCTAAGTATAGAACTATGTTTTTTCTATGTCATGAAATCGTTAATTAAGTGTTTTATCTTAGCACACAGTAAATCGTGTAGTCTTTGCACTGCGCAGTAAGTCCTGAGAGTTCAATCACGAAGTGTTGTGGTGCGCAGTATTTGTAACTACGCTACACATAGTTTGTTTGCACGCTATAGATTCGAGATTTGGTATCAAAGAAAGTTTTATTAGAGAAAGTTTTATGAAAGTAAGTTTCAAGAGCAACAACTCTGTCATAAAGAGAAAATATGAATTCTATCTCAAGTCTGCAACCTCCAACCTTTACAATAAAAAATTATGAGTTATGGTGCTTGACAATGAAGGCGTTATTTCAGGGTCAAGATTTATGGGAGATAGTCAAGAATGGATATGTAGAACAAGTAGATCAGAGAGCGCATAATTCCCTCACACAAGCTTAGAAGGACTCCTTGAAAGATCAAAGGAGGAAGGATGGAAAGGCAATGTTTTACATACATCAATCCATGCATGAATAGGTCAAATATGTCATTAGAGAATCCATTTTATGTGTTGTCATCTATAAGTCGTCGAAGAGGAAGGGGGAGAACTAACTCTAGAGGAAGATGAATAAGTTATGTTAGAGGTGGATGCAGTAGTAGTCCTGGAAACACTAGTGGAAGAGGACAAAACCCAAATACGAGTGAGCCAAGTGGTCAGAGAACTGACAAATCAAATATTCAGTTCCATTACTATAAAAAGTATGGACACTATGCATATGTGTGTAAAAAGAGACAGTATAATTGGAATAGTCAAGGAAAAGATCTGTCAAACAATGCAAATAGTCCCTTCAGTCCTATTTTTATGGCATGTGCCAAGTCTCGCCAATTGAATGCAAGGTTGCTCAAGAAAGTCCATGTGACATATGGTATTTAGATTCATGTTGTAGTAATCACATTACAATAAACGTAGAGTTGTTTTCTAGTTTGGATAAGTCAGTCCAAACAAAAGTTACACTTGGAACAAATATCCAAGTCATTGTCTTAGGCAAAGGAAGTATAAACATTTTAACCAAACAAGGAGAATTTTTTTTATGCCCAATGTATATTATGTTTGTTGTACAAAGTATAATTTGATGAGAACATGATAGTTGCTACAAAAATGATACATAATCTATATGGAATATAATCACCGTGTGATCATGGAAAAATATCCAAGCAATCAACTTCTTGCAAGAATCCAGATGACAAGTAACAAATTGTTCCCATTCACATTAAATCTATCCAAGAAGAAAAATACAACACAAGTCATTGGTAAAGAAGAAGATGCGTAGTTAGACACTCAATTTACAATGTAAAGTGTGTCCAGTTCGAATAAAAAAATAGTGCGCACAATATCAAGAAAGGAAAAAGTGGTGTAGAAATGCACGCAACATTCCAATCTGAAGTATAGAATGGTTCTTGGCTATGTGATTTCATATTTGGACATTTGAACTTTGGAGGTCTGAAGTTTTTACATACAATAGATATGATAAAAGGTTTGTCATTGATTGAAAAACTAGAAAGAATACGTGAAGCCTTTGTTTTTGGAAAGCAACATAGAGAATCATTTCCAGTTGGAAATTCATATAGAGAAAAATATCCACTGGAAATAGTACATTCAGATATTTGTGGACCAATGCAAACACCATCATATATTTTCTAAGATTTATTAATGATTTCTCAAGAAAAACATGGATTTATTTCCTAAAACATAAATATGATGCATTAGGTTGTCTTCAGCAATTTAAATCACTTGTGGAGAAGCAGAGTGGTTATTACGTTAAGTGTCTAAGAACTCACAGAGGAGGAAAATATATTTCAAGATAATTTCAAAACTTTTGTAAAGTTTATGGCATCTATAAGCAATTTACTGTGCGGTATACACCACATCAGAATGGTGTCGCAGAAAGAAAAAATCAAATTGTCAAACATGTATCAAATGAATATTGGGTTGAGGTTGTATCAACTGCAATATACATCTTGAACAGATGTCAAACAAAGAGTATGAGAAACAAAGTTCCTCAAGAATCTTGGATAGGTATGAAGAATAATGTGGCACACTTAAAAGTGTTTGGTTGCGTCCCATACGCACATGTTCTAGATGAGTTGAGGAAGAATTTGGACATAAAAGGACATAAATGTATATTTTTTGGGTATTCTAAAGATACAAAAGGATACAAGATGTATGACACTATCCCAAGCAAAGTTATAATGAGCCGCAATGTTCAGTTCATGGAGAATAAGTCATGGGATTGAACCATAACAAAGAGAATCAGAATTATTGATGCAATGGAGCATGATGACACAGAAGAATAAATGGTTCAAACACCATGTACAATTCAGTGCGTAGTTCCTTCTACAAATGTGATGCAAATGCCAACACAATCTAATCCAGTAAGATCAATACTTGTGCAGTCTACACCTAGAGCACAAAAAACTCCAAGCAGTCCAAGTAGTTCTACATCTCCAGATCCAGCATTAGCAAGTTCTTACCAAGAAAGAAAATAAGTGTGCGCGACATCTATAATGATAACACAACAAATTCATTTTCAGTTTTTTCTATGTTTTTACAGATAGATGATCCATTAACGTTTGAAGAAGCTATCAAAGATGATGTATGGGCAGAATACATGGATGAAGAATTCAAAAGTATACAGAACAATTAGACATGGAAATTGGTATATGTAGCTGAAAACAAAGATGTAGAAGGAAAAGTGAAGAAGCACAAGCCAAGATTAGTTGCAAGAGGTTTTACACAACAACCTCAAATTGATTTCAATGAAACATTTGCATGAATTGCCCACATGGAAACAATCATAATTGTGTTAGCCATTGTTGCATAGGACAAATGGTCAGTTTATCAAATGGTTGCAAAGTCTTATTTTTTTTGGAATAGACATTTAGAAGAATAAGTGTATGCAGAACAACCACAAGACTATGAGGCTCCAGGGAAAGAAGACAAAGTATACAAATTGAAGAAGACACTGTATGGATTAGAGAAAGCTGCCAGAGCCTGGTACAGTCACATAGATTCCTACCTCACACATAATGGATTTCAGAGAAGTGAATGTGAGCCAACACTATACATCAAAGAAAATCAACAAGGTAATATGTTAATTATTTGGTTATATGTGGATGATTTGATTTTTATAGGTGATTTTGGCATAGAAGAATTTAAGTCAATCATGAAGGATGAATTTGAAATGATTGATTTAGGGCTTACGAGATATTGTTTTGGGGATTGAAGTTCACTAGTCGAGAGATGGTATATTTATCTCACAATCTAAGTATGCACATGAAATATTGAAAATATTTAAGATGATAAATTCCTAAGCAGCCCCAACACCTGTCATAATAGGATTGAAGTTAATCAAGGAAGATCAAGAGTTCAAGGTGGATCCCAAACTATTTAAAATACTTGTAGGAATTCTTATGTATGTGACAATGACAAGACCTAATATTATGTATGGGGTGAGATAAATTTCAAGGTTCATGGAAACTTGAAAAGAATCACATTTGAAGGCAGGAAAGAGAATTTTGAGATATGCAAATGGAACATAAGATTTTGGCGTTAACTATTCTACTTTATAAGATTTCAAACCTATTGGATACACAGATAGTGATTGTGGAGGCAACATAGATAACAGAAAAAATACCTTTGGGTACAGATTTTATTTTGGAATAGGTATGGTATTATGGGAATCAAGGAAGGATCTCGTACTGCATATTTCTTCAACATAAGCAAAGTACATTGCACTTACAAAACCAACTTGTCAAGCACTTTGGATGAGAAGAATGTTAAAATATTTATTGCAGGAACAACACGTACCAACTCCAATATTTATTGACAACAATTCAACTAGAATGTTATCAAAGAATCATGTTTTTCACAAGAAAACCAAACATATTGATACAAGGTATCATTTTATCAGAGAATTGGTGACTAACAAATAGATCTGTTTAGAATTTTGTAGGTCTAAAGAACAAGTCACATATATTTTGACAAAATCTTTAGCAAGAGATGCATTTCAACGTATGCACACTAGTATGGGAGTCTAGGTAGTAACAAATGTTTGATAGTATATGCCAATTCAAATTTTGATGTAAATGTTTGTAATCTCATATACTTATAATTAAGGGGGAGTGTTGGAAATAATAATTACAAGTTGATGAGCTTTATGTCTCCGTAGATTTGTCACTAAGTCACTTAGTCAATCTAGAAATACAAATTCTCAAGTTTACTCAAACTCATTTTTTTGTCAGTGGACTCAAACTTAGTTTCTTGTTAGTTGGCAAGCAGGGGAGTTATTTAATGAAGTTGATCTTTATCTTTTTCGAGTCCAGATAAATAGATAAAAGTTACTCGAATTTATTGTTGAGTCAATTTTTATTTCTACAAGAAGTCGAGTCTTATCTATATATGTCTGAGTGTTTAGTCACTTGAGAGAGAAGAGACATAGACACAAAATGGAGAGAAACAACAACAACTACGGAAGGTAGTCTAAGAAATATGAGAGCACAAGTTGTGTGTGTGTGGTTGTAAGTTGCACAAGTCCAAGAAGTCATTGGAACGGAAGCTCGATTCACTATTGTATTTTTGTATTAGCATACAACACCATTAATATCAAGTATTTTGTGTGTTAACAAATTCTGTGGTATTTCTGAATTTATATGCTAAGTATAACACTGTGTTGTTTCTATGTCACGAAATCATTCATTAAGTGTTTTATCTTAGCTCGCAGTAAATTGTGCAGTCGTATATGCTAAGTATAACACTGTGTTTTTTTTGTGTCACGAAATCATCCATTAAGTGTCATTCATTAAGTGTTTTTATCTCAGCGCGCAGTCTATGCACTGCGTCATGAGAGTTCAGTCGCAAAGTATTGTGGCACGCAGTATTTGTAACTGCACTGCGCAGTGTTTCTCTGCAAGCTCCGAGATTTTGAGCACTAAGAAAAGATCTCATCTGCACTTCTAAGCTGCTTTTTTTTTAGTCTAAGAACGTCCTACTAAGACATTTGGAAAAGGCATGCATTAATGAAGGCGTAAGTGAAAACTATACGCCCATCTGTTTAATCTATCTATTAAGCAACTAAGACCTGGATGCATACATCGAGTCATATGATGCAGTCGTTCTACAAAAGAGTACCTAAGAAATAAAAATAGCCCAGCAAGGCATATTTGGCTTTTCTTCGCATAAGGATGGTCGTTAGAGTTGAAGAAGCATTGGGGATATGAAAGAAAGGAACGCACATTCTTCCTATGTTCTACCGAAGCGATTCGCAGGAAGCCTTCCCTCAAACTGCATATTCAATTTCGAAACCAAAATCTTCTAGGATGGAAGATTAATATAAGACGAATAAATTTAAAATCGAAATCTTTAAGCATGCAAGATTAATATCAGACGAATTTAGATGATATCTCCAGAAACATGGTCGAAGCATACATGGCCGACCGGCAGAATTCACAGCTTG